>JAJJWW010001286.1:0-56657 GCA_023531295.1 Papaver armeniacum | reverse complement strand
AGAAATAGGGTTTTTTTAAGGTTTCGTAGAATATCTCGAAGAAATCTTGCACAGTAAATGGATGGATTCGTCGTTCTTACCAAGTTTACGACTTAGAGTGGTCAACTCGCGGCCGGGTTTCGATCTCGGAGCACGGTATGCATACATATATGCATAAATAGGGTTTGTTTAAGGTTTCGTACCGATAAATGGATGGATTCGTCGTTCTTACCAAGTTTCTGACTTTTAAGTAGTCAACTCGCGGTCGGGTTTCGATCACGGAGCCTGGTTTGCATACAATATGCAGAAATAGGGTTTCTTTAAGGTTTCGTAGAATATCTCGAAGAAATCTTACCTGTAAATGGATGGATTCGTCGTTCTTACCAAGTTTCTGACTTAGAGTGGTCAACTCGCGGCCAGGTTTCGATCTCGGAGCCCGGTATGCATACATATATGCATAAATAGGGTTTGTTTAAGGTTTCGTACCAGTAAATGGATGGATTCGTCGTTCTTACCAAGTTTCAACTTAAAGTAGTCAACTCGCGGTCGGGTTTCGATCACGGGCATCTGGTTTGCATATAATATGCGAAATAGGGTTTCTTTAAGGTTTCGTAGAATATCTCGAAGGAATCTTACCGTAAATGGATGGATTAGTCAGTTCTTACCAAGTTTCGATTTAGAGTAGTCAACTCGCGGCCGGGTTTCGATCTCGGATCTGGTACGCATACAATATGCTAGAAATAGGGTTTTTTAAGGTTTCGTAGAATATCTCGAAGAAATCTTGCACGTAAATGGATGGATTCGTCGTTCTTACCAAGTTTCGACTTAGAGTGGTCAGCTCGCGGCCGGGTTTCGATCTCGGAGCTCTGGTATGCATACAATATGCGAAATAGGGTTTCTTTAAGGTTTCGTAGAGAATATTCGAGGGAATCTTACACGTAAATGGATGGATTCGATCGTTCTTACAGATTTCGAATTAGAGTAGTCAACTCGCGACCGAGTTTCGACCTTAATTAGAGTAGTCAACAAACCCTTAATTTGTAGGCGTTATACGAGTCTTACGATCGGATGGATCGTCGAGTCGCGAGTCTAGAGGCAGTCGCCTGTAGCAGTGCGAACAGAGCATCTCGTAGGAATTTTCCGATTTAGGGTTTCTAATGACGGTTAGAAAACCGAACGAAACTATCGTTTTCCCAACATACACCATTGTTGGAAGAGTTGTCTATTCACCACTGAAAGATGCCGTTGGAGATGAAGAGTCATCTTCAACGGATGTTAAACTCTCTATAAATTGCTGCAGTTGTTTTGCGTTCAAATCATCAAAAAAACTCTCTCTATTTTCTCTCTAACAAGCATCATCGGAATCAAAACACTGTGTGTTCTTGGTTGGGTCAAGGTTGTACAAGCTTTGAATCCAACATTGTTGTAGGGCTTCAAGTATCCTAACGACAATATTCATTGACCTATTTGTACTCACTGAGTTCAATTAGGAAGGGTCGAATAATTGTCGAAAAGAATCTTTATCGAGCCTTGAACTCGGAGACAACATTCTATTTTTCACCCAGTTTTAGTGTCAATTTTCCAACATAAATTGGCGACAGTGGTAATAATCGTCTATCTCTATCACACAATAACTAAGTTAAGTTACGTGTGTGAAACACACAAACATGAAATCCTCGTCCCCATATCTCACTCGATTAGTTACTCGAGATACCTAGGTTTTCTTATAAAATGTTAGAAGAGAGAGAAATCACTTAACCTCATCACTTTTCTTTCTCCTCCGCCTCTCACCCTCTCAATTTTCTCTGCTCAAAATATGGAACCCTAACTCACATCTGTTCCACGTTTATTTTACATCTTCGCTATTTACGCAATAAATCGAAACCGGATCTGATTCGAAGTAGAAGAAATGATGATTTTTAACTTTTACATATATTTATTCTTAACTTCGACTAAGTGAATCTCAGAACTTAGATTTC
This sequence comes from Papaver armeniacum, assembly GCA_023531295.1. Taxonomy (NCBI): domain Eukaryota; kingdom Viridiplantae; phylum Streptophyta; class Magnoliopsida; order Ranunculales; family Papaveraceae; genus Papaver; species Papaver armeniacum. The sequence goes on along the minus strand of JAJJWW010001286.1, from coordinate 54,699 downwards.
AGTTTCACTAGTTTTTTTCATCGATTAAGAGTTATTTTTATGCCATAGTTCTAATTTTGTTTTTCTCTGTGATTTATTAGGTTTTTTGAAGGATAGCCTCTAGTTTCTAGGGGTCTTCTTCGTTTTTCTTGGTGGAGTCAATCTTTCAACTTAGGTCGTGTTTTCTTAAAACCCTGGATTATTGATTCGATTGTGTTATTAGTAATAATAAGTGTTCTCCGATGTGGGTTTTGTTTTTGAAGATTGTTGTAAAAGGTTATATACGAATCGAAGAAGAGGAGTATAGATTTGCTGAGGAATGGGTTGTTCTGAAGTTGGGTTGGCTGACTCATAAGGTGAAGTCATAAAGCTTAGATTTTGTGTATGAACTCTTAGATTTTGTGATTTTTGAGCTGGTTTTATGTTTTGATAAGCAATTTCAAAAGATTTTGATTACGGATTTTGTTGATTTTTCGGTGACAAAGATGCGAAATGGCATCTAACGAGTGCAAGATGTTATTCTTGCTCTATGTTGTGTGTATGGTAAGCAAGATCTATGAGTTTATCTTGCTCTATGTTAATGTTTTTCAATTAGAATTTTTTTGTTGTTGAATGAATGAGAAATAATTGAGATGGAGGTGATGATCCTTTCCCCATCTTATCCACTATGATTTTGATATGCGTTTTGTTTAAATATCTTTCTCAACAAAAGAGATTTCCAAGCCAGTTTTCTGAACTCAATTTTAGTTCAGTTTTATTTGAGTGGCCTTTAAAATTTTTTGATTTTGGGATTTGATGTCTACCCCTTTGGCTTGTTTAAGTGCCTATGGTATGATCAATTCCCATTAGAAAAATTTATTTGAATGAGTATTTATTTTTTTGTTTGTAAAGTGTTGATGATGATAAACCTAAGGATTGTTTCTCAAGAACAAGCTGCGATTGCTTATCGCCTTTTGTCGGGCTTGAGAGCTAATCTTTGCCTTGGATGTCCGAAACATCATCTTTACAAACTTGTTTTTTCGAAAATCTTCGGATTTCATTTTCTATTGGCTTTTCTTGGTTTATCTACATGTTTATTGCTCGCTGATTAATTCATCTAATTGTATGAATTGAGTGCGGATGATGAATTGAGTGTGGATGATGGTCCATTTACTACTGTCGTTGTTGTTGCTTGATGTTCCCTTGTGTTTCTTCAAAGACATTGTTGTTCTATGTCGAGTTTCTTTTTCATTTCATTATGAATATATGAGGATTTCTAGTTTGAACCTAAACAAGTCATTTTATTTCCAGTTGGCACGAGTCTCTTATTTGATTTACTTCATAATTTGAAAGCGGTTATGCTTTATCTTTTGTGCTTTAAGCTTTCTAAGCTTTTTTTCTCTATCAATGCTTCGTTGACTGAGATACGTAGTTCCTTCGATTTGATTGTTGGGCGGTTTGTTTATGTGGTTCGAAAGAGGATCAAGCTTAGTCTTTGAAAGCCATATTCATCTTTGTTAAGAACATTCTTCCACCCACGGTGAGAAAACACTCCGTATTTAAACATTTATTTTGTTGGAAGAAAGCTGCAGTGTTAATTAACTTGTCTCGTTTTGTGGTGTTGAGTGCAGTTGCTATGATGTCCAGCTATCTATGAGGAAAACAAGGATGAAGATGGGTTCCTGTACATGACTTACAGTGGGGAGAACACATTTTGGTTTTAAGCGCAATTCCGGTGTAACACTATGAGGCACGGGGAGCCAATGCCGCTAAAGGTGATATGTGCATGAATTTTGTGGTTGTCAAGTTTTTTCTAGCATGCTATTATTGTGTTTAGCTTGTTTGGAGTTTGGTGCTTTAATGGTATGTATGTTCTTTGAATAGCATGGTGTTATATCTTTATACATAATACATATCAACAATTCCCTAGGCTCTCACCTAAACATGATTTCCATGAGAGATTGCAGGTTGTGTTTTCCTCATCTTGTTTGGTTTTATATATGGTTATCAAGCTAGTTATCCATTCTACGACTTTGTGTATATTTATTGATTCAGATCTTGTGAAATGGACTGAACAGGTTAGTAAACTGTGCGGCTGTGCCTATCTACAATGCCACCAAGGAAGTAAAGAAAGCAAAGAGGAGCAGGTAGCGCAATCACTGCAGTTGAAACATTTTTTTTTTGTCTTTTTTTTCCCTTCTTATACTGCAAGTCTGCATTAGACAAGTTAAAATCATCCGGTTATAATGATTTGTTTTTCTTATGTTCACAGGAAAGTATGACTGATGGCAGTGAGAAGTCTGATAAGTGATAGTCCGAGGTGAATGATAACGATATGAGAAGTGGGGATGTAATAACTATCCTACTTTGATTGTTTTATTTCTTTGTGGGATGTAATTCAAGAAATACTGATGTAGTTAGCCTTGTGAATGCTCTAACCAAATGGTGTTCTACTGAATAGGTTGATATGCTGATGATTGGAAATGAAAGTGACTAAATGGATGCTGCAATTCAGGTATTTTTTGAACTGATGAGTCTCTTGTATGTTCATTTTCTTTACACAAGCACTGCTTATTTTGGAAACTCATTTCTTTTGTGTCCTCCAGTGAAAGAGATGTATTAATCAGTACATCTTTGCATGGTTTGATTTTTGATTATTTTTATTTATTTTCATGTATGTCTTGTCGGTGTTGTCAATATTGTTATGTTAACTATTCTCTCCGACTGTTTTGCGTAGGAATCATGATGAGTAGAATGAAATCTCAGGAGCATTGGGATTGTATCTTGTTGGCAGGTAATCCTTGGATTAGTAACTACAATGATATTCAGGCTCATGAAAGCCTATATGCACTCGTCATCTCTACATAAAGCGACGTAAGAGTGAGTACTTTAATATTCTCGAAATTTGCTTTGTTGTTGATCATGTCTCGTAATTTTTTTTTCAGCGCCCTTGCTTTTCGGGCATTGTCCAACCTTGTGGTTTACTTTTTGCTAAGAATATTGTCGTTTTCGTACTTCCATGATTAGCTTCAGTAAGAGTTCTCTGTATTTGCCACTACTTGACAAACTATAACTTTATGTGTTTCTTATAGGGAAAGAAGAGACTTGCTGAAGTTGCTAAACTCTTGGACAAAAATGTTAAAGTAGAAAGTCCTCAGAAGTCGGGTGAAAATCTTTTTTCATTTGGCTTGCTTTGTTGGATTGTTATGTTGCTGCCATTTTTTTATTTTTTCTAATTATCTGTAACTGTCCACGTTTTGCAGGTGCTGATGGCAAGAAAGGTGGTGTTGTTCGTCAAGGAAAGACCCCAAGGGAGGAAAGACCCCTGCAAGTGGAGGCAAGTCAAACAAATCTCTAAAATATACTTGAATTTAATTTTTTTACTTAAATCTTTGTGATGTCCATATATTGGCTGTCCGCTTGTTTCTGCATTTGTTCTCATACTGATTTGGTTATTTTGTTTATCTGTGTAGGGAATTCGGTTGTTGGTGTCTACTAGTTTGTTCAGACACTTATTTTTGGTGCCTAGGAAGTTTGTTTTCTTACTTGCAATCATATTTGTTTCTTTGTTCATGAATAGAATGTTTTTGTTTTAATGTGTATGTATGAATTTTAAATTGCGGATAGTTTACATGCTTGTGTTTCAGGTTCGGTTGTTGTATTGCAGGGTTGTGTTTCAGGTTTAATTGTGCAGGCCTGTAAACTGGAAGGCCTGGTCCATGAGAATGACCTGGACTATCCATTTTTTTTTAATTGTAATTGAAAGAATTGTCACAGATTTAGCTCGTGACCAAAGCGTGAAGAAAACAACACGTGTCATCATCTTAATGCTTGTTACAAATGAGAGTAACTGTTTAAACGTTATGGCAATAGTGACAAAAATATGACAGGTGTCCGTAGGGAATTTGTTGCAAAAAGTATGCAACACTTATATGTGTTATTGTAATCGTAACAAAAAGTGACACGTGGCAAAACCAAATAGTTGCCTAGTCGGCGAGTGCAAGACACGTGTCATCACCGAATTGTTGCAAAGTTAGAGTAACAATTAAATGCATTATAATTGCTTGTAACAATGAGCCACGTGTCGCTATTCTAAAATTAGGTTAATCTATTACTATTAAATAATGTAACAGTTTATAAATGTGATTAGTAACTAAATTTTGTCACGAGTGAAAAGCTGTTAGAAAAAAGATAACAATTAATATCACGAGCGTTTCTCTAACGGCGTATATGTGTTACAAATTTATTGCATAAGAAATGCCCCAGTGACAAAATCCGTGTTTTGGTGTAGTGAGAGACACGTATACTAAGCTGAGAGAGACACGCGCATAAATGGAGCTGGTGTATACGGGTTATATCCGTAAGTTTACAGTGCAGTCGGAGTTTACCCGTTCTCACTGGCCGGCATTTCTCTAACCCGAACCCGGCTTGTTAAGACAACCAGCCAAGCCGGATGTGGGTTTTCACGGGCCGGGTCGGATTTATCCGCGGGTTTTGGCTGGTTTGCCAGCTCTAACCCAGAACCTAATATAGCAAAAGACATACGACCCTTTTACAAAATATCTCTTGTTTATATACAGTGAGAAAAACTTGAGAGCTACTACGTACATCATCCTCACTTCAGCAGACATCTCCCATCCATATATAGTTCTATTCCTTGTTTCCTTCACCACACTGTCTTTAGGACTTTCCATAAAGGGTAATAAGCTGTCATTTATAAATATCCCAGCACTTTGGTGAGGTACACAGACCCTACGGCTGCTAGCTAGTCTGCTTAGCTATACTTCCAAGGCCACAAGAGCCGAACACTTGTAAAAGAAAATAAAATGATATGATGAAATTTTTTTCAGGAGAAGTAAATTTACGGAGACGTCCAGGCGTGGACCAATTTTTGGCGTATCAAAATAGGACCATGTGGATTTCCCCTTCCCCACAGGATTGGTAGGGTGGGGGTTTTAATCTGTATGTGGGACCCCATCCACCGATCCAACGGTAGAGGTTTAGGTCCACCATTTTTTTTTAATAGGAAAGAAGAATTACATTAATAATAATAAAGTTGCTACAGATTATTCTTGTCCTACTAGATTAATGTGTTTATCCGATCGGGCATATTGCTAAGAGAGATATAAAAAGCTTGGACATTGCTTGTTTTGCAATTTTTCTCGCTAAATCATTTGCATCTCTTTTCACATGAGAAGCGATGCAGAAATCAAACTCTCTACAGAAGTACTAATGAGTCAAAAATTAAATTTGCTTGCAGGACCATTTTATTGCTGAAAAATTCCCATTCAAAGCATTTATCACGTTCTCATGAGTCTCCTTCCAAATGTATTGAGAGCTTTCCTTGTTCTTTGCCCACAAAACAACTTCCAGGGAGAGCTTTAGCTACCGCTTGTTGCGGGTCTAGAGCTTTACCAGCACCTCCTCGTAATCCATTGCGATTTCTCGAAATATCTCTACAAATTAGACCATATCCATAATTCCTTGTCTCTTTAATAAATACAACATCAAAATTGATTTTATCTACATTATATATTGACACATTCCAATAAGAGGGGGTTATGTTTTCATGTCTACTATTATGTACAGCTGAAGTACTAGCTGACCAACTTCCCATTTCAGTTAAAATATTATGAGTAGTAGTTGAAACATTAACCTGCACATCATAAAAATGTTTAGCACACCTGGATTTCCTCACAAACCAAGAAATAAAACTTACTAATGTAAAAACCTGTGTATCTAACTGATGTTGAGCAGAGTTAACATTGAATAAATTACACAACCAAGTATGTGGGGGTTTTAATCTGTATGTGGGACCCCATCCACCAATCCAACGGTAGAGGTTTAGGTCCACCATATTTTTTTTAATAGGAAAGAAGAATTACATTAATAATAATAAAGTTGCTACAAATTATTCTTGTCCTCATTGGATTAATGTGTTTATCCGAGTCGAGGCATATTGCTAAGAGAGACATAAAAAGCTTGAGACATTGCTTGTTTTGCAATTTTGTACGCTAAATCATTGCATCTCTTTTCACATGAGAGCGAGTGCAGAAATCAAACTCTCTAAGAAGTACTAATGAGTCAAAAATTAAATTTGTTGTGGACCATTTTATTGCCGAAAAATTCCCATTCAAAGCATTTATCACGTTACTGCAGTCTCCTTCCAAATGTATTGAGATTTTTCCTTGTTCTTTTGCCCACAAAACAACTTCCAGGAGAGCTTTAGCTTCTGCTTGTTCTGGGTCAAGAGCTTTACCGAGCACCTCCTCGTAATCCATTGCGATTTCGGAAATATCTCTACAAATTAGACCATATCCATAACTCCTCGTCTCTTTAATAAATGCAACATCAAAATTGATTTTATCTACATTATATATCGACACATTCCAATAAGAGGGGTTATGTTTTCATGTCTACTATTATGTACAGGTGAAGTACTAGCTGACCAACTTCCCATTTCGGTTAAAATATTATGAGTAGTAGTTGAAACATTAACACACATCATCAAAATGTTTGCTACACAGTTCCTCACAAACCAAAAACAAAACTTACTAATGTGAAATCTGTGTATCTACCTGATGTTGAGCCGGAGAGTTAACATTGAATAAATTACCTGACAGTATGTGGGGGTTTTAATCGTATGTGGGACCCCATCCACCAATCCAATGGTAGAGGTTTAGGTCCACCATTTTTTTTAATGGAAAGAAGAATTGCATTAATAATAATAAAGTTGCTGCAAATTATTCTTGTCCATACTGATTAATGTGTTTATCCAGTCAGGCATATTGCTAAAAGAGACATAAAAAGCTTCAGACATTGCTTGTTTTGCAATTTTGTCTGCTAAATCATTTGCATCTCTTTTCACATGAGAGCAGTGCCAGAAATCAAACTCTCTAAGAAGTACTAATGAGTCAAAAATTAAATTTGCTGAGGACCATTTTATTGCCGAAAAATTCCCATTCAAAGCATTTATCACGTTACTGCAGTCTCCTTCCAAATGTATTGAGAGCTTTCCTTGTTCTTTTGCCCACAAAACAGCTTCCAGGAGAGCTTTAGCTTACGCTTGTTATGGGTCTAGAGCTTTACCGGCACCTCCTCGTAAGCCATTGCGATTTCTGAAATATCTCTAAAATTAGACCATATCCATAATTCCTTGTCTCTTTAATAAATGCAACATCAAAATTGATTTTATCTACATTATATATTGACACATTCCAATAAGAGGGGTTATGTTTTCATGTCTACTATTATGTATGCAGTGAAGTACTATGAGACCAACTTCCCATTTAAAGTTAAAATATTATGAGTAGTAGTTGAAACATTAACCTGCACATCATCAAAATGTTTAGCACACCTGGATTTCCTCACAAACCAAGAAACAAAACTTACTAATGTAAAAACACGTTATCTACGATGTTGAGTGAGTTAACATTGAATAAATTACACAACCAAGTATGAAAATCAAAGTTCTTCAGAGTAGTATGGAAATTAGGATTAACACCATTGTAAACCATCTCAGTGAACTCACAGTCAACAAAAAGATGATGAAGAGACTCAGAATATTGACCACATAAGCAGCATGTAGAATCCTGATATTGAGTATACCTAGCCAGCCAACTTTTAATTGGAATACGATTTGCAAACATTTCAACATAAAATAATGGTGTTTGTACCCTTAATATTCTTTTACAAAAAATGGGCAAACTTAGGCCTACAAAGCTCATCCTATTAGCTAAGAAGGGTTCATTGGGCCTATGATGTTTCCCTTGGTTAGCCAAGTATAGCTAACTAGGCCTTGCAAAGACTCCATGTGCAAGATCATGTGCAACAAACTAAGATAAGCCTCACTATCAAACACTCAACTCCAAGCCCATGAGCAAGAACTCCAAGTTTGGCTAAAAAGTTCCACACAAGCGCTCACGTCATCAATTCCTAGCCAAGCCGTGCGAATCGTTAGTGTGGGTGCCCAGCGTCGACAGTGCCACCATCGGCCACTTGAGTCGGTAGTATCTAGCAAATCCAGAATCGACACGTCGAGGCTATGCCACCGACGATGCCACGTTAGGCCAGAGGTGCCACGCCAGTTAGGTGCCATGTCGACTGTTGCCATCATCGGCAATTGAATCGGTTAGATGATGTCGCGTCGTGGCTCGTCTTTGATAGAACAATGAAATCGTTAGCATATTTGAAGAATATTTTGTTAACTTTAGCAGTTCGTCACGCCGTTACCATTTCCATTATGCATGACATCATTCCTTCGGCGTGTTCACGTCTTTTCGTGCAACGACAACAAGAAGTCGCGGGTGCGCGGACCCGTTATTAAATTCAATTGGAGGACAATCGCGGATCGATCTTGACAAAATCATCATCAAATTCGTGTTTGGGGTAGAAGTAATTTTACCATACAAACATTGGCGCCCATCAAGGATCGAGAAAGATAATCGTGTTTTACAAATCGAGTTATCGCGTGTCAAACAAACTGCGAAGGGTCGATCTGTTGGTAATCCTCGACACAACAAGGAAAGGAAAGGCATGAAATTGAGGTTCGAGTCTGCACCGTGGTGCCCGCCCCTGGGAAAATGGTGAGTCGGGATCGAGTTCGTGGCAGAACCTCGGAGGCCAGTGGTCTAGATCGGGGATCGTTCGTGACCTCTTCCCAAATCGTGGTCGATCGAGATCGAGATCGTGTTCATGAAACCCGGATACGAACAATCGGAGAAAAAAACAACAAATGATCGAAGATGAAGGAATGGATGCGGACTCCATATCGACGAGAAACCCAAGAGTTCGAGCGGACGGAGGGCATGTATTCGGTCCATCAAGAAGGAATGACGATCGACAAAACTGCGAGGCGGACGAACTGCAACTCCTACTCAATCGACTAACGAGTTGGAGAAGGAGAACACTCTCTGAGATTAGATCGTGAAAACCGGCCTCGACCTAGGCACAGGTAATCGAACAACCATAGGGTAGCTACGTGTGCGCGGCGCCTTGGAAGTCGAGTTAGCACGTTGGCTGATAGAAACATAGAAGTGATCGATCTTGATCGGCCGGAGAAAAATTTGTTGGTTGCGGAGATCTACCTAAATGAAGGCATGTACGACCTCGACGAGCGGGGACCCACCAGTGCAATTCAGTGTGCGACCCGAGAACTTCCACCGGTTCAAAATGTCCCAAAGAATGATGAAGATGAGGTTCGAGATCGACACGATGAAAGAGAGAATTTTCGCACGATTACTATGCTCGTTCGTAGCAAAGCGAAATGGACGAGACCCCACCTACCAGAAGTAAAAAAATGAGATCTACATATCATTTTCCGAGGAGGATCAAGATTATGACGGAAAACGGTTCCTCGAGATGGCGATGTGGGCACGATAACGAAAGCTCGCCTTTGAAAGATGATCGAAAGTAATGTCGAAAAAGTCAGAGAGGAAGAAAATATGGGCCGGTTACATCGATTCTTGCAGGAGCCCCTTTCAAGGCCCAATATCGAGATAATTCCGACTGCCAATGATTTTCAAGTTCCGAAACGGCGGAGTTCGACGAGAAAATAGGTGATCCGGATATCGGCATGTTTTACTATGAAACTTCATGACTATGTGGCAAATTGATGAATTGATGTGCAAAATATTTCCACGTGGATGGAAATCAATAAAATGGTTCAATAAACTCCATGCACAAATCGGTCGGTACTTACCATGAATTGGTTGGAGAATTACTGCTCCACTACAAGTACAACGAGGCGTGATCGGAAGGATGCCATGATTTGTTCCTTCTAGAAATTCGGAAGGAGAAAGCATCGAGACGCTTTTCTCGACGCTTCAAGCAAGAGTTAGCATATGTATATGGTGCCAAAGATCAAACCGTGTCAGAAGCTCACAAGCGGGGCGTGCGATGCGATCAAAGAGGTGTGTGGGTTCCTTGGTCAAGAGACCTGCAAAGACTCATGGAAGGACTGTATGATCGAAAGTGGAAGAATATGCTCGAGTGGAGGATGATTCCAAAGCTCGAGAGGCGAGATATGTTCACAGATCGTCCAATCGTCCAAATGATGGGAGGAAAGACAAGTCGAGAAACGTTCGAGCGGCTGACATAATGATGGGTGAAGTCAGAGAAGAACCAAGGTGAACGAATGGCTGGATTCGAAATATCATGATATGAAGCTGACAGTTGAATATCTGACTTGCGAGTTGTATGAGAAAATCGGCAAAGATTTGAGCCCCCTCGTCCTTTGCCAAAGCGAGACACGTGATAAACGTGATAGGAGCAAATCTTTGCGAGTTCCATAAAGACCATGGTCACAAAGGCCGAGAAATTTCCACGCTTTACGGATCGAGGTCCGGCGAATGATAGACGCTGGAAAACTACAAGAGTACGTGAAAAAAGGATTTTGGGAAAGGTCCTGTACAGTTTGGCACAAAACATGTGATTAACGCACATGTGATTAATGTCAGTCACGCTAGGATCCCTTCAATAACCGAGGGAGGGCATCGGAAGATGAGACCAGGGAAAGCTTAGGCAGTTAAAAGAATGGTACTTGAAAAATCACATCGATTTTTTTGGTGGCAATGGAGCGAGAAATTGGGAGCTTGGATGCACAAAAGATCGAGTTCTTTGCGTGGACATGATAGGTGTATATGCTCCACATAATGATGTTATTGTTACAACCGCTTGGATTGGCATGTTTCGTGTACACCCTTTCTAGTGGATACGGGAGCTCGGTGATATTAAGAAAAAGTTCTTATGGTGATAACTCTTTGATTGGTGTACTGTACCAATTTAGATATATAGAAATTTAAGTGAGACTTAGAAGCAAGGGCTAAAAGGTGCGGTATTGGGTAAAGTTATAAAAATTTTTTTGGCAATTCTAATTAAAACTAACCCATTGGTAATATCAATTTCATCATTCCTTGTACAGCCTTCAACCTAATGACCACTACTACTCATTCTCCATTGTTTTCTTCTCCTTCATTTTTTTTTATTTGACAACTCATTAATCAATTCTTTGTAATCGTCGATAAAACTCCAAACATGCGAAGTATACAAAACAATCTACGAAAAATCTAATATTGATGACCATAATATTGGAAAGACTATGAAACAATTCGATTGGAAAAAAAATTAATGGGTGAAGAAAAGATCTCTGGAAATGAAGAAAGCAAAGAAAAGATGAGATTGAGAAACTAAAGTGATTACATAAACTCTATCCGATGGCTTTATTTTGTTGTTTGAATGTCAAATTAGGTTAGAAATCTAAATTGTTGAATTACGAAATATGTGGTCGTTAGGATATCTCTTCATCTACCTTGGCGACTTTTCATGTTTACTTTACTTTTAGTCATTATCTTCATGGGATGAATATCATGACGATCTTTCATCTCGAAAGTAACATTCACGGAGCTCGTCACATTCATCCCTAAACCTTGACAACGAGTTGACGGTTATGATTAGGCGACAGGTTATAAAAATCAAAGTCATGCCGGCTAATGACCGCCAAAAACTTTTTTTCGATGTTCAAATTTTTAATTATTTGTCAAAGTTTTGAAAACCTAACTTGGCGACTAAGTCACGATCGTCACTTTGATACATTTTCGACCCTGACGACCAACAACTGCCAAAGTCATCATTATGAAAAATCCAAAAAATGACGACCCTTGTTTAGTTGGCATGTTACCAATTTATTACCATGCTGACCAGTAGGGCATATTTACACCGTTCTCCATATACAAAATATCATACATTCATCATGGAATGAAATTCGACAACATGAACACTTTGGAAATATTTAGTCGGCGGTTTGAATAAATACAACATGACGGCATTTGTTGTCACCACTCGGAAAGTCATCATTATGTCGGTAATACGATCACGACGACTAAGTCCGGGGGCATGTTTTGTGCAGTCGACCATGACGAATTTTTATGACGTGAGTTATGAATCTCTAAATTCCTTTTTTCAATTGAAAAATTAAATTAGTAAAACCGATTTCAATTGATTTTGAGAAGTGTTTGACTAGAGCGGTTCATTTCTTTACAAAATTCTCAAAAATAAAAATCTTTTCAATTCTTTTCCTACATGATTCATAAGTTGAATCCAACAAAAATAATAATCAGAATGTTTACTTAAGAAATTTTATATAACAATATTAACATAACTAACTCAATAATTAATGTTAATTAATCGGGGGGTAAATTTACCACTATGAAGGATATATAACTAAGAAGTTTTGGATTTTACTTGGTAATTATCCTATTTTTTCTAATTACATATACCCAAATTAATCTGGTATACCTAATCTGATAATTTTATTTTCTCTCCAAATAATGCTTTTATAATAGTTTTTCATTTTGTTCACTCTAAAACTTGTAGTTGCACACACACACTTGACAAATTTAGCATAAAAGGTAAACCATATATTTAGTTTCTGAATTTAATTGCTATCAATACACTACCTCTTAATATATCATTTCCTTGCATAAAAAAAAAACATTGTTTCATTTCAGGTGATGTTGAGGATTGTTGATGCGTTCATTACCCACTCTCTCCTTTTTTCCAAAAATATTGAGGTCCAATAACTAAAACTTTCGTCCACAACAAAAACCCAAAAATGACACCACAAATAGAACCAAATCAAACTCATCCTTAGAATTCGACGCATTTGACGGTGACTCGGATTATTACTATTGCAGTTGGACAGGGGATAACCACATAACCAAATATTTCCTTCGAAGGAACTTGTTTGAAAAATATCAAACCGATGCCCGATGGGATTTTCCCCACTAGTTTGTTTAAAGAGAGATTTACAAATGAAAGAAATGACAATCTTGCCCGTTCGGATGGAATCTCTCAATCAACTAGTTATGCGAGAGGTCTAATGATTCAAGACTTGTAAGATTTCCCAAAACACGAGAGCAATCAAGAACATAACAACAACATCGAACAACAATGAAAACAAAATACAAGGGACACCACCTTCAAGTAAAGGGTGACTACTCTAACGGTCTCTTCAACCTCGGACAAGCTACACTCAAGGGAAGATATCTTAGAGGACAGTTCTAGATAGCGTTTTCGTTAAATTCATTGGAGGGGCGATGTCTTATGATCATTCCATTCGGCCCAACCGAGAGTGTGCTATCTGCAAACCTCGATAACCGAGCTTGAACCCACTCCAACTCCTCAGAGACTCTTAGACTCTCTAAGCTTCTCAAGAGATTCTTGGATACACTTTTCGGCAACACTCTTTCTCCCCCTTTAATCCGGCGCGATACGTGCAAATCCAGACTTGAAGCCTTAACTGTCCACACCGACTTTCTAAGTTATCGACAAACGGCGTCTTGTCGGCGATGTCTGTAATCGAGATAAGCTCGCCCTAAGATTATCCATCTCCTCGGGACGTACTCAAAAGTCACATAACGATACAGGAGGCAAGTTTGAAGGCTTTCAATCTCGGCTTCCAGACGATCAATTTTGTCATCCTTATTGACAATCCTTTGTTGTAAATTCAAACATGACCTGTTCTATATCAATCTCCCTCTTCAACAAGCGATACCTCGTGGCAAAGATAGGCCTCCATACTAGAAATTTCGGCTAGAAGGTAGTACTAAACTCGGGATATTGGAACTACATAATCAATCATAAATACTTGAAAGCTAAATAATTACCTTGAGTCTCGGCGCTTACTTCTCCAGCCCGGGATCGCTCGCGCTCTTGCTGTGTAATAAGAGACGAAGGCCCTCTTTCTCGCCGATCTTCTTGTGTTGAATGTCGGCGTTAACAACGAGCGATTGATATCCTACAAGCATAAACATCATTAGCACTTTACCCCATGACGTGAACGCATAACTGATCAACACAACTCACCAAAGAGATCGAAAGTGCTCTTTAAACCAGATCATACAACGGGCGGCCTTGATCTTATCTTCATCCAGAGAGAGCAAATTCATGAGAAATAAGAGCTCTAGGGAGTTTCACACAGGGCCCGAGATAGTAAAAGAGGTGGTACTACCCGAGTTACGGACCACGGGGATAAATGGGCTCCAACAACTCGTTCCCGAGTGACGTTCTCATCGTCACGAGTAACCACATCATTTCCACCACCACCAGACTTATTCATTTGCTTATGCTCCTCTTCACCACCATCGACCTCGTCCTCTCCATCAAAAAGATCCTCATCATCATCACCATCGAGATTCAAGATACACAACACCGTCGCCAAGAACAATCCCTTTACCCGGTGGGTCGCTGGGCATAGTTTTCCCCGGGCGGATAAGTCGCCCTTAGTCTCCTTGCCCTTCCCACTAGGCTTCCCACCTACAAGGGTAGACGAAATATCGAAGTTTTCCGAGGCGTCTTCCTCGGGAAATGCGATAAAGGCATCCGATCCTCTAGATCCTCACCATCTCTCGCCCAAGCACCTCTCTTTTCAACTCTCTACCCACATGAGTCTGTCGAAACCATTCAAGGCAACAAATAGGGCAGTACATGTACCAATGATAGATCAAGATATTTGTTACCTTCCTGTCTCCCTCCTCGGCTCTGGCGCTAGAACCCCTATCTCCCTTCCGGCGAGAGACTCGAAGAAACGCTGCGGGACTTAGAGGTCAAAACACAAAAATTAAAACAACACCCTACTAGTCACCCGAGCCGATCAGCTAAATCAAAACCGGGAAACATACTCACCCGATCAACATTGACTACCCATAAGGGATAAGACTCGGAGAAGGAAACCTGCCACTCGGAAGAGGACCGAGAAATAGCTAAAGGAACTCGGTCCCAAGTCAGCGTCACTAGTATGACGGGCATGTTTGTTGGAACTCTTCCCCTCTCGGATCTTCCTCCAACAAAAGCTTTTGACACCTTCGGAAGAGTCTTATGGCGATGACGTCTAGAAGCAAACCGCGAGATCGCCATTGGTAGCGATCTGTTTCGATAATATCATCAAAACTGGAGGAGGTAGTCACCCTCCCGAGAATAATCGTAGGTGGACCAAGGAGTAGGAGAATATTCACCTCGACTGCGTCTCCCACTCGGATAAGATTCGAAAGGTGTTGCCATTCCATTGAGCCAAAGCACGGACGGGCGGATCTTAGAGAGAGCTTCATACCAAAACGGACGGCTATGATCATACAAAGGAAAACGCAACCCGAGCTCTAACTGAGCCTTGGTAACGATGGTCGCCTCGGCCGAGTGTGAAAACTTCATGACATCATCCTTCTTCAAAACACCTTTTTGGCCCGACAGTAGCCTGACGTCATAGCCATGGAGATTGAACTCATCTTTCAACATTGGATAAACCGCTCATCCGACAAATATTTAGCAATTCTCTTGTCGGCCCTACATGAAAAGGAAGAAGGATTATCGAGAAAATATGGAATCCAAAGCACGATGATCATGCTTAGAAGGGCTCTCAACAATAAACGAGGAATCAAAGCGGCACACCGTCTTCGTCGAGAAAGACATAACTCACGCACCTCTTTCCTTCATGGAAGGAGTTGAAGAAGCCATGGAAGTTAGTCGAATAAACGGTAGAAATCGAAGTTACGGCAACGGAAATGAAAATGGCAGCAAAGCTATATAAGACTTGAGATATTGAAAAGATAAGGAAGAAACCTATCGGAAAGTATGACCGATAAAGATGAAGAAGGAGCGGAGAAAACAGAGAAGGAGGGAAAAGAAACCGAGGAAAGAATGAAAGAAAAACCAAAGGTTTAAAGGGACGGACTTATAAACCCCATCTACGTAACGGCGGAGAAGGTAAACGAGGTTGCAATAACTAAAGAGAGTGGGGGAACAACATGGCGTGAAACCGGCATGGTCGGGGGACGTGGGAAGACGAGGCGGTTTCTTCCCCTCGTGTCGACCACACGAGCGAGAAAGAAGGGCATAAATGTAGGTGTAAATAATCCACGGGGACATGTGGAACAATCTAGGCAATGGCGTACCAAGGAAAATAAGCACTAGAAATCTTGAATCACCTCACCAAATGCGAGCGAAAAAAGAGGAAGCGAGCCCGTGAGGTCGACATAAAGGTAGAAAAAGTTCGATTTGATGCTCATCGGGTACAAGAACAATAAATGCACGACATAGTTGGTGAAGAGATAAGAAGATCTCGGTCAAAGTAAGACTCGGCCAGGGACCTAAAGGGCGACATCAGTCATTTCCACCAAACAAGCGACATCGGGTAGTGGGATATCGGAAGGGGACATCACTCGGCTCAGCTAGATATCTCGACTGAGCAAATAGGAATATCGGGTGAAGCATCGACTGATCGCCCGAAGAACATCAAGGAAGCTACATCGGGCCCAACATCGTAGTAATCTTGGATCTATCATCACTGTGACTATAAATAGAGACTATTTAGAGAGGTAAAACTCAAGTAAGAAGAGAGGAAAGAGAGCACGCCTAGAGTATTGAGAGAGAAGCATTCATCTTGTAATCTTGAACCAAGTAATAAGATCATCCCTTTACCCCCGTGGACGTAGGTAATCATACCGAACCACGTATATCTTGTGTTCTTCTATTTCTCTTGCTTGTTTACTTCATTGTGTATGTTTGAGATCCTTCGGATGTAGTGGTAGGATTTTCTACATCTACAATGAAGAAACTCATTGTGCGATAAATCTAAACTCCGAAGTGTTTGTAACTGAAGAATTTCTTTCGGGAAATTTCCGTACAAGCCACATAACTTTAGATGCAAGGATGTCAAATTGAGAAATTCCCCAAAGAACTTTGGTACTTCAGAAGAGATAAAATAATTACTGTCGAGATGAAGTTTGCGCAGTGATCGAAGTTTTGGAAGAGAGAAATCCAGAGGCCCTGAAAGATAACAGTTGGACAAACTTAACACTTCCAGTTTAGGGAGGGAAGAAGATATGGTGCGACACCACTTGCTTCCGTGTTCAGATACATTGACGCCATCTAATACGAGTTCAACCAATCCTGTTAAATTGCGAGTAAGGGCTTCGAGATCTGGATCTCTAAGTAGCAAACTATAAGTATTATCAGATAAATCGAGCGTAACTAACTTTGTCATCTGTGATATACTAACCGGAATTTTCTCGGTAAATGTGGTTGTCAGCCAAATTTAATCTCTCAAGGTACTTGAGACCGAATAAACTGCTAAAATCTTCTATATCCACCAATGATTCACTGCTTAGGTCTAAACTGATAACATGACCTGCTGCATCACAAATAATACCATCCCAAGAAGAACAACAATCGCTGTTTAAACTCCAAGAATTCAACTTTGATGAAGACGGTTTGGGATATAAACTTTCCAAATAAGAAAAACTCTGATTCGGTTTGAGTAGTAGAGCTCTCTGATCATTCAGGCATTTCCTTGAGCACAACTGTTGTCAGAGATGGAATAACATACAATGAAAAAGGCTAGAAAAACCATGCACCTTGGAGAGACCTCATTGAAGATGATTATGACGAATTAGTATGTTTAAGTGTGAAACTTAAGAGGAAGGATACCCATTAGTTAGCTTTAGTGCGAAATTTATAGAGGAAGGATTACACCACTGGTCACCTTAGCCTTTGATTTTGTGGATATGAAGTGGTCGTCTTTCTCATTCAAGGTGAACCAAATGAAGCCAAAACGATACATATAGTTCTACTGAAGTAAAGACTAAGTTTAACGAAACTTCATGTCGATCCATTTTGTTGATTGTCTCTTCTTTCTTCAAAATTCAACATAAGTAAAGACTGGTCACTGGTGCGTCTATAAAGACTTGCTCCTGTATATACTGACCCGGCCACAAACGACTGACTTACATGAGACACTTCCTTCTCTTACTCTCATCTCATGGACCACTGTTGAAGAAAATATATATATAGTATCTGACAAACAATTGACTGACATACATGTGATGCCATATCACTCTCTCGCTCCCTCTCATGGACCATGGCTAATCCTATCTGACAAGCAGATGACTGAATTTCATGAGATGCGCCCCTTCTCTCACGCACACTCTCATGGACCATTGTTCATGATATCCGAACCACAGCTAACTGGCACCCATGAGAAGAGGGATGTGGATGAACTTGTTGTTGCTGGAAAAATGGTCCCAATTTAACGGGCCTTGAGTGTAATCAAGTTGTGTTACATTTGTCAAGTTGGGAATGGCATTGCCCCGTGAGTATCCAAGCATTGTTAAGTTGTCAGGTTACTACTGGACTTCTCAAGGTTGCGTAGAATTATTGGAACATTTACCTTTCCATTCCATTTCAACATCCAAATTCCTCACCAGATTTATCAAAACTGTGAAATGTGAAACTTAGCTTCTATATAGTTTTAATTATGAATACAAAAATCATATACGAAATTCAAATAACAGAAAAAAAAAAATCGCGTGATTGTCATATAGACGTACCAAGAAAAATTTCGTGTTTATAAGGTTGGTTGTAAAGTGAATTTAAACCTAAATGCCTCACCATTATACAGAAATGATTTATCATAATTCGCCTTCAATTACAATTCACAACCTCCAATTTATTAAGTAACCAGCTGACATCACACCTCTAAATATTAGCCACTCCGATGCTTAACTGCGTACGATCACGAGAATCCAACTATAATCAGCCTTAGTTCAGTTCTCTTTCTTTTTAGAATTATTATTTTTCTTAATAGGTTTGACATATCTGTATTTTCGAAAGAGACTACCCCAATATGTGGAACGAACCATTTCAACAAATAACGGTAATTGCGCCCATGCAAACAAGGTCACAGGAACACAGCTAAATAACACTATGGGAATAATTGACCACGCGTATCTATCCCTAAGCGCCATAAATAGTGATACACCGAAAGCTATCAGTATGGTGGCCATAGATATGAATAAGGTTGCAAGACCTATTATCAACTTTTGGGGCAGGGACTTGAGAAAATCCTCTTCCGCATACCGTGAAGTATAAATAGCTAAGAACATGAGAACTGATGTGACAGAAGAGAACAAAGCTAAGGCGTCTGCTGTGGCAAAGATCGTAAACAATGGTTTTCCCAAAAACACAGGGTGCCGTTCTTACTGCTATTACTGTCACTAATGTTACCTCCTGGAACAGTGAAGACAGCTGCAAATGCTACGGTGGCAATGAGGGCAGCTACTACCATGCACGATCCAGAAGTATCTTTCATCCATTTTCTGCCTTTTCTAACAAGCCTTTATGTTCTTCTGTAAATACATACTGAGCTGTATCCCCGCTTCTATTTCTTCTGAACCTATCTTCCTCTGGTATAATACTTTCCACCCCCTGATTAAAATCAAGTACAACAAATTTAAGTACTGAATATATAGGAACATGTTTTCGACCAAAATTTTAACATTATAGGTAAATTCATGACTTTAGAAGCCTGATGAGATTTTATCCTACCTTAAACCACTGGATTTCTCGTAGCATCTGGAGAGCTAAACCAGAGATCATATTGAGTTGAAAGGAAGATGCCAGTTTGGCTGCGTGATGCAAGATAGTGTTTCCTTCTTCATCTCGATAGGAAAGTAGGTGGTTCTTCATTGGTGCATTCATATATGCTTCATAAATAGAGTTAAAATTACTTCGTTTCGTTCAATAATAGCCATTGGTATCATTTGTTGTCCATTGAACCCAGACCAAAGCAGGATGGGAAACTTTTTGAGACACACGGCTACAAATTCTACAGTTCCATGCTTCATAGCTGTTTGCATGACGTTCGTTTCCTTGTCAAAATATGCTCGTAACTGGTCCTGGTCCATTGTTCTCTTGATTTGCGATAACATTTGCTTAACCAATGCAGATGCTTGTTTGTGCATCAACTTTTGGTTGTACAACTCTTTCACATGAGGCACTGAAATGACAGCGACAAACAAGCCACCAAGAAAAAGAGAATTTTAGTTAAGGTAGGTATCTTCAACTTTGATTCTGAAGGAATGGATAAAATCCTTACTAGAAGCAGGTCTGAGTAGCATTATAAGAATAGGAAAAAGGAATATAAGAATTTCGAAGCAATATCTCAAGAAGAATACCTTGTGTTAAATAGGACATGAGATCGATCGAGACGAACATATCTTGCATTCTTCTCCAAAAAGAAATGACTGAGAAGAACATGCTGGTTATTATCCCTTTATCACTAGTTGAGGAGACTTTCAAAGTGTCCTTTTCCTTACTTTCTTTGATGGATTTTGCCCTGGCAAAAATAGAAGGGTTCTCTTCATCTGTATCCTCACCTCGCAAGTATCGTAAAGTCGATAAAACTAATGATTCGTTTACATGGTGCGCTTGATGGACATCATTATATGTAGAATCTA
Organism: Papaver armeniacum; assembly: GCA_023531295.1. Lineage (NCBI taxonomy): Eukaryota > Viridiplantae > Streptophyta > Magnoliopsida > Ranunculales > Papaveraceae > Papaver > Papaver armeniacum. Next base: position 34,456 of record JAJJWW010001286.1, on the reverse strand, counting down.
TGTCCACCTGAATTACTGTGAGGATTAATTACCGCAATCATTTAGATAAATATATGAGCCTTGTATAGAATAAACAATGAAGATAATAACCAGGAAAAAACTTAAGCAGTTATGCTATGCTTGAGGAAATAATTAACTTTCTTCAATCCAATGTAAGTATTACTAACTTGAATAAATGTACCGTTGCCACCATGTCAGCTTAGCTCCACTAAGAAAGACAAACGGCCTTCGAATTATCAACTCTAATCCGCTTATATCCAGTGAGTCGTTTTTCCAGGTGATCACTTGCGGAAACCTTTTGGCAAGAGAGCGTGCCAAATCTACAGCAAAACGATTGAGTAGAATAGGTCAAAAGCTAAACAAAGGTTATATTCACTGGTTGGTGCTGGTACCCTTTATTGGAGCCAGCCAAACCGTCTATCCAGGCTAAGTTATCAACATTACTACTCGTATTTGACTTTACTTACCCAAGAAATTGCCATTGATTGCGTGGCACAATAACCTAGCTCCAGCATCCTCGAAGAAAGGACTTGGTTCCTCGTCTCTAGTAACAGAGTAAAGATACTTGGCTGTTTCCTCATGTCGCGCAATAAGAGCATACTCAAGTGGTACTTTTTGATGTTCATCGCATATCTGAGTCAGATTGGCGTTTTCTTAACCAAGGCCTTCGCGATTTCGGTATTTCCACTAATGGCAGCAGAATGGAGTGCTGTATGTCCATGCTTCTTTGTTTTACATGCTAGTGCTTCTGGTGGCATGAGCTCCACAAGCTCCTCCACGAACATTTGATTATCATTATTAATAGCCAGGTGCAATGCAGTTTGTTGATCATGAGTTATCACTTCCCGCAATCGCATCTGGATTTTCCTTAAAATAATCGCGAGCCTCTTCCCAGTCACCTGTCAATGTTATCCTGTATAGCCGCCCGTATCCATCCAAATATGGGTTCCTTCGACAAGTACTGCCAAGTTCTTATTTGATGAAACAGAAAACAAATTAGAACAGAATAAATGCTATTCTAAGATTTGTATTAACCTAATCTGATAATATGTACGGGAATGCATCATCTATGAGTCAGATTACTTACCGGATTCCGGCCTCGTCTGCTGTTGAACTTGTTCATCATCAGGATCCGGTACCTCTATGATCTCTTCCTGTGGAGCATCATCAGCATTATTATCTCTTGAGGATGACTTCTTTATGATTTTTTCAGCTAATTTATAATCAATATCACTCTTGACAACACCCTCCAAGTCTTGCAAAACAAAAACAAAAAATGTATTCAATTGAAGAAAATTAGACTACCTCCCAACTCACAGAGAATTATTTGGGAAATTCAATCAACAATAATTATTTTACCTTGATGCTTATAATAATCTGATGATGGCTTTTCTTCATCATCATCATGGGTTTTATGATTATTCGTATTACTGTTAACTTGAGACTCATTGAGTCTACAAAGGATAGATTCCAGCTTACCAAACATCACATCTTGAGATTCAACAAGCTTATGAAACATCTTATCTTGAGATTCAACAAGCAACAAACAACTTATCTTGAGATTCAACAAACTTACCAAGCATCATTTCTTGAGATTCGACAAGCACACTACTTAACATCACTTTTTGAGATTCAAAAAATCCTAGCGAATAACATTGTTTCTTCTTGAGATGGATGATCACCACCTACTTGTCTACTAGTCATAGTGTAATTTCTAGACGATCTTTTATGGATTGATAAAGAATGAAAAGATAGATGGAGATTTGCAATGAAGCCAACTGTGCTAGTTAGCTACTTCAATATATGCTTTTCGCTTTAATACTAAGTTGTTTTTTGTTTTGTTCATTTGCTTTTGGCTTTGTAATACCAAGTGAATAACACGAGAATTTATGTTTCACGTGGTTTCCACTAAATCATTGATTTTAATAATGAGTGGAGTTAATAAATGAGTGCCGAGATGATACTAATGACCAGAGTTCGAACCTTTAGCATCAAACTTTTTCTTTACTCCGTGAGTGTGCACAAAGATAAAATCTGATAGATACTACACGGAAAGCCAAAACAATGGAAAGCAAAGTGGAATTTTGTTCAAACAAAATACACAAAATTGGTTAAAGAGATCAAAATCAACAATTCCTGAAAAGGACATTTTAGATTTTGATACCGTTTAAATGGACAAAAATGTAAAAATAACGAATGTAAACGAGTTTCATCCCCGCCATTTTCAAATACTTTTTCTTATTTTTAATTTACATCGATGCATCCATTTTATCCTTACTATTTTTTAAGTTTAAGTCGGGATAAATCGGTTTAAATCCTTGCTATTTTTAATGTCCATTTCACCCATACTAATTTTTAATTATCCATTTGAACCATGTTTTAAATTTTTTTTATAAATGACCCATTTTCCGAACAAAATAAACTTGTTCCAAAAGTGGGGAAATGATTGCCCATTTCTTTTTGAATTGTTCTTATCGAGTCCTCTCCGATTTGAGGTGATTGCGAACATATTCCTCTTTTCCTTTCGTTCATGAACGAGTTTTAAATTCATCTGAATTAACCAGCTTTTTAATTTTATCTTTTCTTTTTGACTATTAGAGACTAAAATACCTAACCTTTTAATTTTATGTATTATCTTCAAGAATCACCATCATGAGCATCATCTCCAACGACAACTAATACTGAAAGTTGAGTATTTTAAGGTAAACTAGGGACAGTTTATCTCGAGTCCGGCAAAGGTACTAAGAACAAAAAAACATTAAAAAAACAAGAAGTTCAGTACTAAAGCGAAAAGCATATACTGAAGCATAGTTTGGCTTTCACATCAATTTCTCTTCTATCTTTTCATCCATCTTAGGAAAAAAAAAAAAAAAAAATAACTCTCACCATGGCTACTAGACAGGTCTAAGTTGTCTTGCAACCTTCACCACGTTACTTTCTTAATTTTCATTAAGACCATGTCCAATGAGGTAACAGGAATTTTCTTAAAATTATATAAGTAGCATCTACGTGTATGCATATTTGGACACAAACTCCCTAAATCTTCCGTTTTATTTCAAATAGGCAGTTGCCCAAATAAAATGTAATTTTATTTTACTTTTGGACCTCAAGGCGCATGCATGGCATCAATGTCTGACCCAATTGATTTAGCTTCTTCCGGTTCTTGACGAACCCTCGAATGAGATCACCATTATTAGTCTGCAATTTCGAAATTAACTCCAATTTGTTGGCATTCAATTTCTGTATATCAACCTTTAATTATGGCTTGATGGGGGTGGAAATCTGGTTGTTGGAGGTGGTGGTGGTGGTGAAGAGGGTTATCGATTGGATGGAGAGGGATTTGTGAAGATCTTCCTTCTCCTGATTGCATCTCTCTGAGATGAATTTTGTTTCTTCCTCAATTTCTCTCTCAATTTTTCCTTCCTCTTCTCCGCTAAAGTGGAGAATGGTGGCCCTTAATGTAATGGGCCTTAGGAATGTAATCAAGTTGTATCGGGAAAATTAGGCATTAGCCCAAAAAAAAATATATATATATATATATATTTTCATTAATAGTCCACAATTAATTTTAGGTACTGTGACACTCATAATTATTTTCCCGACACCCATAATTATATGAAATTATTAAAAATGTCTCATGACGAATTATGCATCCGCATGACCTGGTTATGCATCGGGTATAATTATAACGCAACTTGGATATAACATATCTAAAAATCATGCCTGGAATTTTACAAATTTTATATCATTGGAAATATTTTTAAGAGAGCTACGCAATGAGTACAAACAACAATATCAAATTTTTGTTTTTCATGAAAAAAATCGGAGGTGATCATCATTTTAGGCGAGAATTTGGCCGACTACATAACCATTATGCAAACACCAAAAAGATGCATAACACATTCTAAGGACGCATAACGAATTATGCAACTCACTTCTTCTTTCAACTCACATTCTACTGCGCTTCGTAATGACTATAAGTCCTTTTAGGATGAGATTCACACAAGTCTAATTAGTGGAGTTCTTTCTTTCGTTAGTTGGGTTGAGTTCGTTAGGACAAATACAGTTGTTTTCTTTTAGTATAAGAATGAAAAGTTCTTTCATTTTAATATAAGTGAATTTCTTAGCTCGTGCAATTCACTTCTTCTTTCAACTCTTTAGTACTTAGGTTCATTCAATTGGTGCATTCATAAATAGGAACAAGACCGGAGATAGGGACTTGAGTATTGGACAGGTCTAATGAATACGAGAAAGACATCCAATGCTTTGGTACAGAACCCTTGGATTGCAAGAGGTCGACTTTCTTCTCTAAGAAAACGCTCTTAGCTCGGGTTCGGTAGAACGTGGGTCTCCAAAACCCGATGTCGGGGTTCAAATCCTACGGGCGTGTTGAAAAGAATGACTTAAAAGAAAGATAATCATAAGAGTTGTCGTCCGTTGTTCCTCGCAGCCTCGGGGTAGAGGTGGTGCACTGTAACCGGTTGGTCGTGGGTTCAATTCCTACTTGAGGAGAGTTCAATTTAGGGAGAGTGGCCGAGCGGTCAAAAGCGATGTTGAAACCGTTGGAGTTTTTCCTACGTGAGTTCGAATCCTACCTCTCCCGATTAACTTAATATAATAAAAAGAGTTTATGAGACGCAATGAGTTGGCTAGGTAACATAATGGAAATGTATTGGACTCGCAAATCTGGAATGACGGTTCGAGCCCGTCCCTTGGCCTCTCCCCGGTTCATAGATCCCCTGCTATGAGAACTTTCGGCATCAAAGGACAATGATTGAGACTTTTCATTCCTCTCGGCGATTTGTTTATTGTAGAGCTTATAGTTTAATTGGTTGAAATGTACCGCTCATAACGGTAATATTGTAGGTTCAAGCCCTACTAAGCCTATCTTACCGATCCTTTCAATGTGTATAGCTCGGTTGGTAGAGCATTGGGCTTTTTAACCTAATGGTCGCGGGTTCAAGTCCCGCTATACCCAAACTTAGACGCGAGTCAAGCATTTTTTTGTCCCTTTCGTCCCGGTGGTTGGGACATCGTCTTTTGATGTCGAAGACACGGGTTCGATTCCCATAAGGGATAGGTACTCATCCCCGGCTGGCGGTTTCATTGCTTTGTGTGATCGCTCGCTATCCGGAGTAATTTCATAGATAGGTACTCATTAGCTTTCGGAGATCGAGATGGGGAACTCAATGCCACGAGCGGAGAGACTAACGGCTCTGAAAGAGAGAAAGACCCATCCCGGGATTGTAGTTTAATTGGTCGAGCACCGCCTGTCAAGGCGGAGCTGCGAGTTCGAGCCCCGTCCCGGTCCCGACCTAAGATCCACTACACCAAATTTGGGTTTTTGTAACAATAGGATTCCTAACTAAATTTTTTATGGCAACTCAAATGATCCATTATAAATCTAGTAACTCATATAAAGGGTTAGAAAATTAAGAAATAGTTACCATAATTTGGAATTAATTCATAAAAACTAAATAACTATTGAAAGTGTGAGATCATTAGTTATACATCCCTAACACATTTTACACTAAATCACTATTACTAATATTCCTACCCAAAATCCATGTATACCAAAATCCACCCCATCTTTATAACTCTTTGTCATTTTTAGTAGTAACACAATTTTACATAGCTAACACAATAAGAAAAAAATTGAAATTTAGAAAATGTAAAATAAAACTATAGGATTTTATAATCTTTTGTTTGGAACCAATTTCAGTTCTAGAACCTGAGAACAACTTATATCCTGGAACCAAAATGATATGGGAACCGCAACAACTTAACTACTTCCCAACTCGATATCTTCAAGGACCAAATCTTATCTTTGAGTTTTCCGACAGAACTCCATTATCTTCACCAACAAAGGCATATAATTTTGATCTCCCAAATCGTATAACAACGATAGTTGAAGGAATTAGAGGATTGAATCTCAGTCAATCAAGGAATTAGTCGTTTAATTTGGATCTCCCAAATCGTCTAATTTTGCTAAACTTGATCAATTACAGGTTGGTTTTCTTTCTTTTTTTTGTTGCTTTAAGATTGTCTAATACTGAGTCTCTCAGATTTCATGCTATGTGAATTATTATTATAACATTGTGTTTAGCAATTGGATTTACATTAACTAACCTAAATGCATGATATTGCCCAAAATATGTTTGCTTTCTTTAACCGATTGATTGAACATATGGTAAATTTGTGGAATGCTCACCGCCTGCAAAGGTAGAGTTAACTTTAGTGAGAATTCCTAGACTTAGTGTTTAGCTTAAGCTACAGGACAGAGTTCAGTTATGATTTCTTCCGAGGTTTTGGTAGGCTTTTGATGTGAAACCTGAAAACAAAGATGAGATAAATTAAGAGTGACCAATTAGTGTTTAAATTGAAGTACTAGCTTATTGGTCTTTCATTGAGGAAATATCGAAATCCAACACCTTGTCTCATGTAATTATGTGTTGAAGTTCAATTTCGATATACATCCACAGCCCCATTCATCTTTCATTGTGCCCTGGGCTAATTATTTTGGTGTTTTTCAAATTTTAAAATCTCGCGACACTAAACGTTTTTGGCCAAGTTTTTTTATATTTCACGCTCTTTTGACTTTCGAAGCTCATTTTAGGTTCAATTATTTCACATCAAAGTTTTGTGTTTGCACATGCATCTGCTTCTTGTCAGTGAAGAGGTGTACATACTTAGTTTAAGGACTTGCATTTTTTTTGTATACTGCAATTCTTACTTCATGCGTGTCATTACTTCAAGTGTAGTGTTGACATGAGTTATTGCTTGTGTTAGTGTTCGTCAACGTATGTGTCCAATGCTGTCAGAACATTTGCAGTTTATATATTTATCGAGATATGATAAGCGCGCAAATCAAACCAATACAGTATGCAACCAGCTTGAGATTATAAACTCCACCATTTCCTGCAATCAAACCCTCATTTCAATCGACTTCAAAACAGCCACATGTACAGTCAATCAACCCATTACGCCCGCAACTTCGATTCCGATGCCATCTGTATTTCCTAAACCAAATCACCGTTGAGAAATCGGCGGTATTGGAAGCTGTTCGTAGGAGATCTAATACAAGCCACCACCTTGTTGTGAAGAAATGGAGAATTTCTTTCTGTTTTGGCAAAGAAAAGAATACTCCTTGGTTGAAAACTACCACAAAGAAATGTGGTGAATAAGTAACCATGTCCCACTTTATTCTTTAACCCAAAATGAAGCATCACATGCTTGACATTTGCAAATGCCACTAACGAGAAATTTAATGGAAATTTAGTGAACAACTTCCTGTATTCACTGGCCGTGAGTGGTGCTACCAAAGGAATATGGATGGCCTTCTCATTCCTTGCAACGGTGAATTGAATTGCTGGTGATTTTAGTCGCACTTGCCGGTTAGCTTTCATTTCACCATTTATTCTTCCGATGATCGGATTCGCTCGTAATTTCTACAAAAGCACTAAAATGATATTATTAGCCAATTAACGTGTCCTAGCTAGTGTAAATATGGGTACAATTACGTCCCATTTGCGTGCTTATCAAGATAGCTATAAATTTCCGATCGGTTTAGCATCTCCGAGTTCCATTGACTAAATTTATGTGTAGGTTGTATTGTACATTAGTCCAATAATGCAAAGAATGTTAGCTTGTTGCCACTATTTTATCAGTTTGACTTGGCTACGTTGTTCGGGTAACTTTTGATTTGCGCACTAGCTAGGATGATAAAATTGTGCATTTCATTATCAGTCAGGCTCCATTATGTGGTTGATGCGGGGCATAATCATTTTGGTGTCCAATCTGTTTATTTGCATTATTCTATCTGTTTATTTACTTCTAAGAAACACATCAGTTGTGTTATTCATTTTTCATTGTGTACCCCTTTTTTCTAAGTATGGATAGGTTGTTATGTGTTTGGTTATGGTTTTCTTAGTGCTGCTGTACTAGGCTGCCTCACGACATTTACTTGTATCATTGGAAACCATTAGAACCGACTAGATGTGCTTAAACATAATAGTTATAGGGAAGTAATTGATTTATTTGTTTGTCAGTAGCTTGCTTTTTTAGTCAGTCTTCTTTTCGATCTTTTGGCTATCCATTAATAAAATTTGTGAATTAGGAAAAAAAAAAAGAACATGCATTTCATAAACAAAGAATAAGGCTTTTGTCAAAATTGTCCACAAAGAGGGCTGGATTTGTATGTTCAAACTTTTAAAACCAGCATTAAAAATTCAATACTCGTTAACATTTTATGATTAATTAGTTATATAGAAACATTCTTTGCATAAATCTATATCTAAAGATGCCATTAGCTATTGTAGACTTTCTTGCTTTCTTTCACACCAAATGAGATGCTAATGTGGTTAATTTTGATTTTTCTGAAAAAGAGAGGTTGGATGGAAACAGACGCACTGTATATTGTAGTAGAAAACAGAGGAGCTCTCTATTCTATCGCCGGGTCGGGAATTTTTAGAAACATCAAAAAACAGAGTCCTTCACTTAACTACAAACATGGGTGTATAAAACACATGCTGTCATTAATTCGTTTTGGTTTTCTATTTTAGTGAATATGCCAAATTATAAGTGACGGTAATGGGTGTAATGTTATTTTGTACAACTAAAGTTTGGTTGACTTGTCACATTTGCATAGAGGACCATGATACTCAAGATAGTGGTTTTATGTTTTGACTTCTCACATTCGCGTAAATGGTTTTATGTTTTCTCCTAGATCTTATGAAGAAGACCATGATACTCAAGATAGTGGTGTCTGCGTAGAGGCATACACCACGTTTAAATCTCCTGAAACTCACCTATCAAAGTGGTATGGAGTGATTAACCAAATCCTAAAATTGTATTATACTACTTTTCATGAGACTGTGTTATACTGTGACTGGGTGAAGGTAGGAAGTGGAATCAAAATTTGTCCAGATTCCAACTTGGTTTTGGTAAAGTTGAACAGTATGAGAAGTTCCAGTATAATGTATGACGAAAGATTTTTATAAGAGTAACACATTGCTTCTCATTTGCATTTTCTGTTGAAGATACTTATCGAATTCTCCTACGGATCTTGTTGACATTAATGTCTTCTGCGATGCGAAGGAGGTTATTGATGCTCTACAAAGCAAGGAAGTAGTCTGTGGATTTAGCTTGGTGTGCATAGAACAAATACAAAGTTGAAGAAATCAAAGGTGCATCATTATTTCTCTAGTTTTTGTTTGTGTTGTGATACTATCTAGGTGAAAAGCCCTTCATCTTTATATTATGCTCATTTTACTTTAACATTCTCTAGTGATTTTTGAGAAACTTTAACTATCCAAATAGATTGGATTTCACGTATCCAGGATTTTGGACGATATTCTTTACGCAATAGTGCTAAGTGACTGTTGTTTGTCTAGGTCGGGATTAATCTTATGAATCAGTTTTTTCTGTTGTGTATATCCCTTCCGACCTATGTGTTGAATGGTCGTTCTACACTTAAAAGTGGGGATACTGGATACAAATGATACAGCATGTTAGTTTGGTTAAGCTTAGCAACGTGGCTATAGTTTGATGGTAAGCTTTATTGAGGTTAGTATAGTGGGGATACCGGATACAAATGATACAACATGTTAGTTTGTTCAAGATTGGCGAAGGGCTAGTGTGATGGTAAGATTTCTTGAGGTTAGTATGGGTTCTGCATTTTTACTTGTTGCATTGGAAAACGTGGCAATCAAACGTGTTAAGTTGCAGATTGTCTTCTTTACTGATTCTGGACTTGCAACTCTGTTTTTCTTTTTTTCGGGCTTGATTTGATGTCCGTCATTTATTTTTATCACTTGGGTAGGCAGGCATTAGCATATGTACAACGATAGTTGTGTATGTGTACAAGTATTGCTCCTTTATCTACTTTCTGTAACCTCTATCTATATAACTTTATTTAAAATCCTTAGAAATATTGAAACTCACATACAAAACATAACCCGAACTTGTGGTGCAATGGTAGCACGTCGACCCAACGTCGGAAGTTGCGTGTTCGAATCACGCCTCGGTTCACTCTATCTTGTCTATTTATCAGTGCTACATTCACTCTATCTTGCGTGTTTGAAGACACAAGTTTGTGTTGTGATCTAACAAAACATCTGGAGTTTATAACAAAATCGGATTCGTGTCTCAAAAATTGATTAGTGACTCGAAATCTTTCGATTTTGTTTGCATTGTGGACCAAAACATGCCTTGACCGATCTCGATTAACAAAATTTGATTCTTGTCTCGAAAATTGATTAATGATTCGAAATTACCGATTTTGTTTACTAGCGTCTATTTCCTCAATCTTGTTTTTATTATAGACTTCCTATGAGAAATTAAATCGACCTTGGTATCCAAAACCTAATATGTAGTCTAGAAATGTGCAACTCAATTTGATATGTCCTCATGACGACTCAAGTTAGTTGTTATCGAATTGAATATTCCATAGTATGCAACACAATTAGATTTGCGCCTCAAAAATGGATTAGTGAACCAAAATCTACCGATTTTACGTATTTACGTCTGTCAAAATCGAGTTTTCATTATTTAGACTTCAGATTAGAATTATAATTGACCACGGTGATCCAAAAATTACTTCTTGATCCAGGTACGCATAACTTAATTCAATAATATCCTTTCGATATTTGTACAATCCAAAATACATTCATGGATGAGTGTTCGACCTTTCTCAAAATCTTGTTCTTAAACAATTCATTATCTGAAACTCGTGCTTTATTTTTGACCATGATAATTATCAAAGTTATAGGTCAGAATTAAAATAGTTGGATGAATGTTCAATTCCTAAAGTCGGAGTCATTTGTATAAATTAATTTTCGGAACTCAATTTTTTCTATTTACCAGGATAATCCACATTATTTCACAAATCCATTTCGTTAATTCAGATTCATCCTCGTATACGTTATTTGGATTTTTGTTTGGGACGAAGGTTGATACTCGTTTCTATTACTTTTGTCGTTATACCGAATTTGAAGTTCGAATCGACACTGAGCTTCATATTTATTGATTTCGAGGATGTATCATGCTAAGTTTGAAGTCAGAACCCTCCCAAAGCTTCGTGGTTCATAGTTTGTTTGTCGTTATACCACCTTTGAAGTTCGAATCAACACTGCGCTTCATATTTATCGATTTTCGATAATGTATCATGCTAAGTTTGAAGTTGGAACCCTCCTGGAGCTTATTGGTTCATAGTTTGTTTGTCGTTATACCACATTTGAAGTTCGAATCAATACCGAGCTTCATATTTATCGATTTCGATGATGTATCCTACTAAGTTTGAAGTCGGAACCCTCCCGGAGCTTCTTGGTTCATAGTTTGTTTGCCGTTATACCACATTTGAAGTTTGAATCGACACTGAGCTTCATATTTATCGATTTCGGTGATGTATCATGCTAAGTTTGAATTCGGAACCCTCCTGGAGTTTCTTGGTTCATAGTTTGTTTGTCGTTATACCACATTTGAAGTTCGAATCAACACCGAGCTTCATATTTATCGATTTCGATGATGTATCCTGCTAAGTATGAAGTAAGAAACCTCTCGGAGCTACGTGGTTCATAGTTTGTTTGTCGTTATACTGAATTTGAAGTTCGAATCAACACTGAGCTTCATATTTATCGATTTCGATGATGTAGCATGCTAAGTTTGAAGACAGAACCCTCCCTGAGCTTCATATTTATCGATTTCGATGATATATCATACACTAAAGCTACTTCATGAAATGTATGACTAGTCGAAATTACTTCATGACCTATGTGACTCGTCTAAATTCCAACCGGAAGCACAAACAGAAAGCACAAAAGCACAAAGAAAACACACTTCCCCTAATGCAACTGCAGTCATCGATTTCATTTTTCTTTCTTTTGATTCATTCTTATATATTCTTCGGATTTATGTATAGTCGAAGCTCGATAACAATATCCAAATTTATTCTGATTTATATGTAGTCTATAGATTTTTGCCTTGACGAAGGTTGAGAAGAAACACACTTTGTCTTGAAAAGAAACACACTTTCACAATCAGTATGAGTATCCGAACCGTTGTCCAGTAATCCGATATCTCCACAATCCGTATGAAAATTCATCTCAACCGTCCAAAATATTTTATACAAAAACCCAAAGGTTATTTCTCATCTCACTTCCTCCTTTCTCTTATTTCTTTTCTCTTTCTCCGTCTGTTCTCCTCTCTAACTCCGCTGCTACTCCAAAACCCTCTCTTCCTAACAAAATTTCCAAATCGAAGTTTAATTAACATAAACTACAAGTATGTAAAGCTGTGATGACATACATGGCATTGGATCTGAACTTTGGGAGTTATTAAGAACTTAAACTCACTGATTGAAGCAAAATCTAGGGTTTGTGAGATCTTATCTTAAATTTGTATAGGTTAACCTGTTCTTTCGTAGTTTATTTTGGTTTTTTTCCCTGGTTGATAACAATTATTTCATGATTCTGAACTGTTTGAGCGTGTATTATGCAGATTTCACCATGTAAAGGGCGTAAAGATGGGTTTCCATTTTAGGTTATTTCCAATTCCTCAACAACTCAAAGCATCGACATAAAGGAATTGGTATTCTCTGGTAACTTTTTTACCATTAGCATCAGTGGTCTTAACTGTTCTCGTAGCTAATTAGAATTATAGGGTTTCTGGTGTTAATTTCGTTTGTTGAATGATGCAGATGTTATCTTGTGTGGAAATTTCCTGTGGGTGAGGAAGATGATTCTTAAGGTTATTACAATTCAGAGTCTCTGGTTTCTCTAGATTTTGAGTAAAGTCTGTAAATCTTATATCATCTTTTTATGCATAAGGGTATCAATTGCTGGCCGGTGTAGTTGAACAAAGGATTCTACAGCCCATGCAACACCAACACAAGCTTTTACTTAGTGCTCTACACTTTGTTGTTCGTACTGGCAGCACCTTTGCGGGATCATTATCGTAAGGCTCCTTAATGTTTAATCTCATCATGACTTGGCAGACCATGCCCAATTTCTCAAAATGCTCATAACTTGTTTATGTAGGTGGGCAGACTATGCATGCCTGATTGGAATTCAAAAAGGGGAGGAGTAGAGAAAAAGGGTAGGATCCTAAAAATAACTACTGATTATAGAGCATTCTTATCCTGGATTTTAATTATTTATTCGTGACCATCACTTTCGTTGTTTCATTTTTATATAGTGATAGAAATGATGATATTCATTTGGATCACGGTACCAATAGGCTAAGTGGCATGACCATTATCCCATCATTTAATATTAACTTAGAACTTTATGTACTCTCACTTGGGAAATTTGGTTCCTACCTCGGGACCGTAAGTAATTGATGGTGTATGCTATAACAGTGGTAAAATTACTGACTACATTGGTCTAAAAGGGGCAAGTTAATGAACAATGGAAGTTATTCTGAGATACAATGCATTTTTGGGTTTTGACTAATTGTATTTTTTTCTTTCATAATTTACTTCCGGTTTCTTAACTTCTTGAGTTGAACAGGTAATGTTGGTGTCAGCTGTTTTTGGCATTGGAGGATGGTTTGCTATCTACATCTCTAAGGTGTTTATATCATCTCAAGTCAGTGTTATATGGTTGTTATTTATCACAGGGAGTTGTTTCACTTGGCATTGGAAGGGTGTGCCCAGGTTATGGCTTGAGACTTCTCTCTTTCGTGATGCGTTTATATATTTTTATTACCTTTACTTCGCTGCCAATTTTCATGGATAGTTGGGTTATGTCACTGTAGTCTTTTATTTTTAGCCCATTAATCTGTGATGAAGTAGTGCCATGAATGATAACAACTTAATTTTTTAATCAGGTTGGCGTTGGTTTGATATTGTTTCAATATTTTGGAGGAATAAATGGTGTCTCATTCCACATATTCTTGTTTGCAGGTAAATCCATTTAGTCCAGCTATTTCTAATAAACCAGAATGTCCATAATCTGTTCACCTGTTGGGTATAATCCAGTTTCTTCTTTGTGATTTTCCGTTGTTATATGTATTTGCAAAATTAGCTTGAAGATAATGTACATATGCTAGTTAGCCATTGTCACATGAAGATTAAAGAACTTTCGTGCTTGTTATTAGTCAGTATAATTTGCCGGTATGAAGTAGATTTTTGGTGCCTTTTTTGTTAATTTTCATTTTATAGAAATTTCTGAAGTCATTACTGAATAATGATGATTGTATGTGGTTATGCATTGGTTTTGAGCAAGATGAGATAGCTTTACAATACTAGCAATTCTTTAGTTTTCCCGCCCGATCTTGTATTTTAGATATTTTAGCTTTACAATGTGTTGCACTAATATACATGCTTTGATGTTTAATGAACCTCATGCTTTGTGGACCGTCTCTTTCTAACACATGTCAGTTTCTAACTTAACACCCACCTCTTATTATGTGCAGGATTCTACTTTTGTCTGCCTTCCTAGCTGTTTAACGACATTTGTTGATGGAACTGTAGTTAAGTGTATCTCGGTGAAACATTTAAGTGCATGTATGCATGTAATACTCTCTTGATTGTTTGGAGTTCATTTTATATTTTGTTTCTTCATTAACACAGTCATTGTTTGATTTTTGCAGGCAGATATGGAGCTGCTCCAGCAGTTTATGAGCCTAAAGAGGTATGCTTTGTCATTCAAAAACATCGAGACTGGTAGTGTTTGATGGTTGAGGCTTTAAGTTTTAACATCTACATCTATCAAGACCAGCATTATTCTTGTTAAATGGTTTTGCTCAATGTCATGTGTGCAAGTTAACCAACTGTTTATTTTTTTGTTACAGGTTATTCTGCAAGTTATGGGGAAGCAACAAGAAAACCAACATCGTGCCAACAACAATTCAGTACCACAAGGAGTTTGTGCAGGAATGAGAACTTCTTGAGTAGCTATTTTTGCTTTAATTTTGAGGAGCCAACACTTTTTTTTGAACAACTAAAAGCCTGTAATTTGTGCATAGCTTCTTCAATGTAATATCTGGCTCTCTTTGTATATGATCATGTTTACATAATAAAAAGTTATATATTTTTCCAGTGTTCAATCATTTTATTTGGTGACTTCAATTATTGATGGATGGGTTGTCGGAAATGTTTTTAGTTGACCGGAAACTTTCAGGTCCAGGTCACCTGAAACTGCAAGGTTGCCGGTTCAGGTCATCTGAAGGTGTTCTGCAACGGAAAATATAGTGTTGCAACTGTGAAACCAAAAGACACATGTCCTTTGTTTAGTGGTCATTTAATTAGTTATAGAAACAGTTAGAAAAGATTATAACACAATCTCTACATTACAAAGTAAATATAAAGTGTAAAATGTCAACAGTTAGGATATTTATTGTAATGAAGATGAAGTGTTAGCTTATTTCATTTCCCTAATGGATTAAAAGAGTTATATAAAATACTAACACATTATATAACTGCATATGGGTAACCATTTTTCTTAGTTAGGGAAATTAGCTTTTATTTTTCCCTAACACTTTCTTTCCATTACAAAAACTTGAATATGGTGTAGTGTAGTACACTCTGCAGACGATAAATTACCCTTTATAATAAGGTTTTCTTTAATTGAATAATTAGTCACATAGTCCCCTCAATGTTCCACTAGGCAGGCACTCATGCATAGCCTATTCCATACTGAAACTATGCAGGAAATAATTCCAAACCTTTCTAGTCTCTTTAAATCATTAGATACTGTGAAAACTGATGGAACAAGAGAGAAAGGTAGACTGTAGTAAACAGTGGGTGAGTCAATGAATTCGCCAGTCTAACTGCTTACACTTAATCTGCTTATATGGATTTTGATGTACTAATTTTCCAAACAAATTGGTCACCCGTCAACAGCCATAAGAAAACGGGGTTTGAGGATATGCAATAGTAAGAGCATATACATATTTTTACCAATAAAAAAGAAGCATATACATATTTTTCTGCTATAGCATCATCCCATTGCAATTTTTAGGATAACAACAAGCCCATGGTTTTAAAATTTTAAAGCATCAAAGTCACGGTGTGGGTGGCATTGTTTGTGCATATATTCTAAAAATTTTGTTAGTGGACAGTGGACACTGCCAAACATTAGACTCTGGTTTTTCGAGTGTCCCTGCAGAGAAAAATTTCTTGGTTTACAAACAAAACCGCAGTTATAGACCCTAGTTGGATCACGTAGAAAGTCCAAAAGGCACAAAGACTTTGTAAGAAGCCTACTACGATCAATATACTATATTAAGAAAGTCTTTTGGACTTGACGAAACCTCTCTCTCTTGTTTCTCAAGTGAGAAAATTTACCGATAACAAACAAAACCCTAGTTTTTTTGAGATATGGCTGCCGCTCAGTACCAAACGCTGTTAAGGTAGAAGCAAAGAAAGCCTCAGATGCTGAACCAACTAGTCACATTAATATCAAGATCAAGAGTAACGTAAGTCTCTGATATCTCCAATTAATTACATCTCTTGATGCTTTAAAATATGCTCATGGAGATGGAGTCACGGTGATGTCTATTGTCTAATGCCTGCTGTGAAATTTCAATGTCTTATTCTCGTAAACTGTTTTTGTTTATTATGATTGTAGGATTATGGTGATACTGAGGTTTGCTTCAGGGTCAAGCGCAATGCTAAGATAGGAAAACTTATGGAAGCTTACGGGGAAGCAAAAAAGTTGATTACAGGACCCTCAGATTCTTACATGCAGGTAATCGGATAAAGGAAGAACATACCACCGATCAGGTAATTAATGTTATGATCATCTGTAGTGTCTTGAATTTATTGTTAAGTTTTTTGGTTCTAAAATTTGAGATTTTTATTGGGATGTATGAATGAGTTGTTGCAGCTTGAGCAATTAGAAGAGGAGGATATTGAGATTGATGTATTCCATAGCATGATGGCAGGTGGCTATAGGAATCACTTAATGTGAAGATGCAACTAAATGGCATAAGAAATTGTGGTAATGATTTTTAGGTGTTTATGTTTTTGTTTTGTTTTTTTATCACGTAGTACTACAGTCTTGAACCAAAGAGATGGTGTGGAGTTTAGATATACTTGAATACTTGGTACTTCGTTAATGTGTACTTAGCCTTTTATCATACCCCTGTGTTTGCTCATGTTTACACTGAAATGTCCTTTAAACTTCCGCATTGTTTGTTATCTGAACAATATGATCAATGCAATTTGAATTGTAATTTGATCAGCCGCGGGGTTATCAAATTTCACAGGTTACTAAATCCCATATGTTTAAATGGGTGATTTTTGTTTGGTACTGGTAACCTGTGCAATCTGGTAACCCCTTGTAACACCTTGCATTGCTAGATGATGCAATTCCAAGCAAATCTAAAAGAAAGAGAAAACATGGTTTTGCTATTGTATTTTGAAATTGATCTCCAGAGGATTGAGAGATGCGAAAGTATCAATTCTAATTAAAGGGTGACAAGTATGTAACTTAATTTTGGTTTTTGCTGTGGGTGGCCGGAAGAGCAATATGGGATAGACTATTGAAACAGATGGAGTTTATCAATCATTCATGTATTTTGAATAAGAAATTACAGCTAAAACCAATTAACAATCACTGGCAATTCATTCCTTGCAAACAAGAAACACTTGCTTCTTGCTTTCATTTATCACTAATCTTATTTCCTATTTAAAAAGTACGTTGTTGTGATGGCTTTTCAACGAATATTTGGAGCTTCTTCGTTGAAGAACTACAGGAGCTCTTCCACGCTCATAACTCTAGGTTTTTTCTTATCAGAGTCATCTCTCTATTGTTGGCGCAATGCGGAAGTGTGATGGGTTTATGGAATTGATTTGGGAAATGAGTTTAGAAAAAGAGGTTGGTTAATCGAAAAGAGGAGGCTTTGATTAATTTTGAAATTGGAAATGTTATAAGGGAATTTTAGTGTAGCTCTTTGTCTCACTTGGTTTATAAAGGCACTTTGGCTCTTACTACTAGCTCTCACTCTTATTAACTCACTTCACTCACTTGAGTTTACTTAACTATTTATAGGCTTGATACACCGACCTCTGATTTCTCTAGATACTTCTTCTCATCCCTGTCTAGAATTTTCTTCACACTCACAAATTGACCGAGTTTACAAGAACTATCTAGAAAGTGTTCGCACTAGAAAACACGTGACTTTGGTCTAGCTAAGAAAAATCTAGAGACAGAATTCCCTAGATAATTGCCGAAGATGCTAGAGAAAGAAGTGAAGTACTCTAGCTACCATTTGTGCCTGATTAATATTTTTTTCGGCTTTTCTTCTATAAGCCTTACTCTTTAAGATCATAAATTAATTTATATTTTTAACACCCCTTAATCTGTGATGTTAAGTTTTTCTCTAAAATGATTGAACTTATCCACTGTGACTGCTTTTGTGAAAATGTACGCATTTTGTTCTTGTGTCGGACAGAACTGGAGCTCGATTTCTTTGTTTTCCACTAGTTCTCTGATGAAGTGGTGTCGTAGCTCTATGTCCTTCGTCCTTCCGTGGAAAACTGGATTTTTTGTCATTGCAATTGTAGACATATTGTCACACGGTAGATAGTTGTCATCGCTTTGCTTTTGTTGTAGGTCAGTCATGATTCTTCTTAACCATAACGCTTCACATGCTGCACTTGTTGTTGCTATGTACTCGCTTCGGACGGATGATGATAGTGCTCTGTACTTTGTTTTTTAGAACTCAAGAGATAACTTTTTGTGCCCATACAAAAACATAGCCTGATGTGCTCTTTCGGTTTTCAATAGAACCTGCCCAATCACTATCCAGGAAGCCAATTAAATCATTATCTTTTTCTCTTGTATATTTGATGCCAAAATCCTTTGTTCCCTTGATATATCGAAGAATTCTCTTTGCAGCGCGTAGTGTAACTTGCTTGGCTCGCTCATAAACCGAGAAACAATGCTAACCGCATTGACGATGTCCGGCCTTGTATTTGTTAAGTAGATCGGTGAGCCGACTAGACTTCGAATAAAGTTGGATCGACCTTTGTCGCCCCATCATTTTTACCAATTTCTCATTGGTACCCATTGGAGTTGCAATTGGTTTGCAATCCATCATGTTGAACCTTTTCAGTAAGTCTTCTGCATATTTTTCTTGGGAAATGAATATTTCTTCTGGAGATTGTTTTACTTGAATCCCAAGAAAATATCGCATAAGTCCTAAGTATGTCATCTCATATTCTTTCATCATCTCCTTCTTAAATTTTTCTCGCCATCTCTTGTTTTGTCTTTGGGATAAATTAAATCATCTACATAGAGACAGACGATTAGGAAATCCGAACCTTGTTTTCTTATATAGAGGATGGCTCACTTTGACTTTTTCAAATACATTATATCGGAAGTATTTGTCGATTTTGTTTATTCCATGCGCGCTGTGCTTGCTTGAGGCCATATAATTGCTTTGCGGAGATGATAAACCATTTTTCTTTTCCTTTTCTGGACATATCCTTGAGGTTGCTCAACGCACACCTCTTCTTCAAGTTCTCCGTTTAGGAACGCCGATTTTATGTCCAATTGGTAGACCTTCATTTTGAGTTGAGCCACCAAAGATAACACCATCCTGGATTGTTTCCATGCGAGCGACCGGGGCGAATGTCTCATTTGTATTCAATTCCCGGTTTCTGGAATATCCTTTTGCAACTAGCCTTGCCTTGTGCTTTTGAATTGACCCATCTTCATTATACTTTGTCTTGTAGACCATTTCGGACCAATTATTTCTTTGTCACTGGGTGATTAACAAGCTCCCACGTCTTATTTTTCTCGATTACTCGCATTTCTTCATCCATGGCATGTCTCCATTTTTTCTTCCTTTCGCTTCCTCATATTTTTTGAGGTTCTAGTGCTATGAACGCACAATTAGATATATTGTATATATCTATTAGGAAAGGCACCTTTCTAGGTGGGGTACTTGCTTCCATGAATTTGGACTTTGTTGTGTTGGACTTGGAGATCTCGGAGCTTCACCGGTGGAGTACTTTCTTCCTGGCGTGGATGATCTGGCTCGTCTTCAATGATTAGTGGCAACTCGTAGTTGTATGGTTCATCATTCCAATCCCATGATTTGAATTCATAAAAGATAACATCTCTTGAAATTACCAGTTCCTTTGTGTCTAGCTTTAGAAGTCTATAGGCTTTAGACTCTTATTTGTTGTTTATGGGTAAAAATCGTTTCTCGTCGATTTAGGTAAATTCGGTAGGTGAGTGAGAAACTGGTTCAAACCCTAAACAAATGCGCCGCACGTGAGCACTTTATAGATTCGAGAGATCAATGCATGCAAGTCCGGCCTAAACCAAGAAATGGCCGTTCCCAGACTTGCTTCCTCACAAAGTGGAGGAGAAGGGTTGATTTGGGGAGGAAAGCAAAGAAAGGTGTTGAGGAGAGTAGTATCTCGACTTGTATCGTAAAGTGAAAGCTTAGGAAGCTTGCAAGAGATGAAAGCTTTTTGGGAGAGCTTGCAAAGTTACCTTTAAAGAGTGTAAGTGTAGTATATTTCTCCTGACCGAGACTTGTTGTCTGGTGGAAATAGGTAAGACCTATTTATACAAGTCGAGATTGAAACGTACCCTGGCCTCATGAAGGAAGAGAGTAAAGGGTGAAATAATGGGAGGAGGTGGTAACCCTTGCATGGTTTAATGGGGCGAAACGTTTTTCACCATTATTTCCTCTTTTATTTGACCGCTTTATTCCTTTTCACGCTTTCTTAATGTGAGCGTAATTGTACGCCTGCATGCTATGACCTCCAAACCAAAACCCTAAAGAAGCATCCCCGGTTTGTGTCGATGTCTCGAGTGTTGGTTGCATCTTGAGTGCAAGTGGCGCGTGTGGCATGTGCTGATGCCTTGGTGGTAGGTTGCACGGTTTGCAAGTTAGGTTACCAGCGTGTGTGTTTGGCATGTGCCAATGGCATGTGCGGAATGCCTTGGTGGTAGGTTACACGGTTTGCAAGTTAGGTTACCAGCGTGTGTATTTGGCATGTGCCAATGGCATGTGCGGAATGCCTTGGTGGTAGGTTGCACGGTTTGCAAGTTAGGTTACCAGCGTGTGTGTTTGGCATGTGCGGAATGCCTTGGTGGTAGGTTACACGGTTTGCAAGTTAGGCTACCCGGCGTGTGTGTTTGGCATGTGCCAATGGCTCGTGCGGCCATGTTGACCTAGTTGCAAGTCTTGCAAGCCTAGGGCGCTATGTTTGGCGTGGGCCAAAGGCATAGCGGGCTTGGAAGTATGGCTTGCGACACGTGTTGGCATGTGCCAATGGCACGTGCGGCCATGTTGACCTAGTTGCAAGTCTTGCAAGCCTCAGGGCGCTATATTTGGCGTGGGCCAAGGCATAACGGCTTGGAAATATGGCTTGCGGCACGTGTTGGCATGTGCCAATGGCACGTGCGGCCATGTTGACCTAGTTGCAAGTCTTGCAAACCTAAGGAGCTATGTTGGGCGTGGGCCAAAGGCATAGCGGCGTAGAAATATGGCTTGCGGCACGTGTTGGCATGTGCCAATGGCACGTGCGGCCATGTTGACCTAGTTGCAAGTCTTGCAAACCTAGGGCGCTATGTTGGGCGTGGGCCAAAGGCATAGCGGCTTAGAAATATGGCTTGCGGCACGTGTTGGCATGTGCCAATGGCACGTGCGGCCATGTTGACCCTAGTTGCAAGTCTTACAAGCCTGGGCGCTATATTTGGCGTGGGACAAAAGGCATAGCGGCTTGGAAATATGGCTTGCGACACATGTTGGCATGTGCCAATGGCACGTCGGCCATGTTGACCTAGTTGCAAGTCTTGCAAGCCTAGGGCGCTATATTTGGCGTGGGCCAAAGGCATAACGGCTTGGAAATATGGCTTGCGACACGTGTTGGCATGTGCCAATGGCACGTGCGGCCATGTTGACCTAGTTGCAAGTCTTGCAAGCCTAGGGCGCTATATTTGGCGTGGGCCAAAGGCATAGCGGCTTGGCATTGCGCCATGGTGCGCAAAGATGCGGCTTGGTTTTGGCATTGCTTTGCCATGATGCGCAGATGCGGCTTGGTTTTAACATTATTGCCATGGTGCGCAAAATATGCGGCTTGGTTTAGCATTGCTGCCATGATGCTGATGATATGCTGGCTTAGTTTGGCATTGTTGCCATGGTCGCGATATCACGGCTTGGTTTTAGCATTGCTACCATGATCTCGCAGTATGCGGCTTGGTTTGGCATTGTTGCCATGGTGCGCGATATCGACTTGGTTTTAGCATTCTTTGCCATGATGCGCATGGTGCGGCTTGGTTTTGGAATTAGGGTTACGTGTTGAAAATCCCTAATGCAGTATTTTGAAAAAATACCCTATTAATTATTTACACCGAGTTAAATGCTCTTAGTTAATGTGTTGGTAACACTAGGTCATGGGGTTTTACGATTTTACCCCTTGTCTAAAAACCACCATCAACATTAAGTCCCAACTTAGCTCGGAACAGGGGCTTTGTTGCGAGGTAAGCATAAGATGGTGACAAACTATTAACAAGAAACCGTAAAGAAAATTGAAGGAGGCTTGTCGACCTTTTATAAATTGGATCCGGAATCCTTGCCTCACGGTAGTTTTGCACAAATCGGGAGGCTCGGACAATTGGTGGTGCTTGCAGTGCTTGACTTGGCGACGTTGGGAAATTGACGCGAGTTTAGGAAACCCAGCGTGCTAGGCGGTGGGACCGGTGTAAGGTGGGGAAGGCATGCGTGCTTGCTTGGTGAGACCGGCGCAAGGTGTGAAAGCCTGTGCATGCTTGCGGGCGTGACTTGGGCGGTCATTGGGAAGTCGGTGCAATTGGTGGGGCCGATGCAGCTTGGCGCGTTAAGAAATTGACGCGAGTTTAGGAAGCGAGCGTGCTAGGCGGGTGGGACCAGGTGCAAGGTGGGGAAGGCATGTGTGCTTCTTTGGTGAGGCGGCGCAAGGTGTGGAAGTCGTGCGTGCTTGCGGGCGTGACTTGGGCGGTCATTGGGAAGTCGGTGCAATTGGTGGGGCCGATGCGGCTTAGGCGACATTGGGAAGTTAGGCGAGTTGGGAAGCCCAGCGTGCTTGGCCGTGGGACCCGGCGCAAGGTGGGGAAGTCTGTGCGTGCTTGATGGTGAGGCCGGCGCAAGGTGTGGAAGGCATGCGTGCTTGCGGGCGTGACTTGGCGGTCATTGGGAAGTCGGTGCAATTGGTGGTGCCGTCTGCGGCTTGGGCGACATTGGGAAGTTGGGCGAGTTAGGAATCGAGCATGCTAGGCGGTGGGACCGACGCAAGGTGGGGAAGCTGTGCGTGCTTGCTGGTGAGACCGGCGCAACTTGGGCGGCATTGGGCGTTCTTGTGAGCTCCGCACGATTTTTGTTAAAGGGAAATCCTTCCTATTTCGAATCTTCTTGCCCACATATATATAAAATCCCTTTCTCTCATCTTGCACCTTATTCCTTTCATCCTTTCCTACTAGTGGCGAGAGTCACAAAGAAAAACCCGACTTCAGGGTATGTCTTCCAAAGACTTCTCTTGTTTCCCTTTTTATGTAGGTGTAAACCTAAGAGTGGGCATTTATATATTGCGCATATAATTTCTTGGCGTGTCTCTTGTAGAAAATATTGTATGTATGCGCCCAAGGGAAATATTGCATATATTATTCGAACCCGTAGGAAAGTGCTCCATATATAATTTTGAACCCGAAGAAGGATATTGCGGACGCACTTGAGCCCGTATAAAATCGCATATAATTCCGAACCACGAAGCAAATCTGCGTGTGCGCTTAGAACCCGTAGAAATACTGTATATGAATCCCAAGAAGAATACGTATATGTGCTTCATATGACTTGAACCCGTAGGAAATATCGCATATATGAATTTTCGGTCTGAAAGAAATCTGCAAGTGCAATTTTTGAACCCGTAGAAAAATGCTCCATATATAATTTTGAACCCGAAGAATGATCTTGCGAGACATAATTGAGCCAGTATAAAATCTCGCGTATATAATTTGAAACTCAAGAAAATACTGCGTGTGTATTTTTGAACCACAGAAGAAAATATTGCGTGTGTATTTTTGAACCACTGAAGAAAATACGCATGTGTATTTTTGAGCGGCTGGAGAAAATCTGCGTGTGTATTTTTGAACCTGCAAAAATCTTTGCGTGTGTATTTTTGAACCACATGCAGAAAATCTTTGCGTGTGTATTTTTGAACCTGCAAAATACCGCGTGTGTATTTTTGAACCTGCAAAAATACCGCGTGTGTATTTTTGAACCTATGAAAAATACCGCGTGTGTATTTTTTTGAACCTCGGAGAAAATATCTGCGTGTGTATTTTTGAACCCGTAGAGAATGCTCCATATATAATTCTGGAACCCGAAGAATGATATCTTGTGTGTGCGATTTTGAGCCAGGTAAAGAATACGCCCTTTCTCTCTTTTTTTTTTTGTATTTCAGGTTTTCCTTTGTTGGGCGCGGTTATGTGTCATGGAGATAATTTTGTCTTTCTCCGTGTGCAGATATCTTGTTACTAAGTTGTTATGAAGAAATCCGGTAAGATGTTACCTGAACAGAATTTCGCCTCATCGAAAGATGTCCATAGTTCCAAACCGAACACGGATGATGAATTCTTTCACAAAAAACTTGCCTCTGCTCGGAAGAATCACCCAGGTTTCGTGCCAATTTTGTTAACTCTGGTGAAGATGAAAAGAAGACACGTTCGGTTCGCCCGAAGAACACCATACGGTTGTCTTCATAAAGGGTATATTCCTCTTCCAATATTGATTTCGGGATGTGCCAAATCCTATTGCGTTCTTTTTATAGATGGGTTGAGTTCATGGTTGTTTGAAGGGAGAGGATGGTCTGGAAGGGCGCAAGATGTTAGCGCTGGAAGGATGCAAATTGTTAGCACAGAGTGTGGTCTTGTGGCTAGCATGCGCGTGCGGCATGTGTGCAGTATGTGCGTCCGATAAGCGTGTACAGTAAGCACGTCTAGTAAGCGCGTCTGTCAGCAAGCGCGTCATCAGCGCTTCTTTTCTTTCTTCTTTTGTTTCTTCTTTTGAAAAATGTCTAACTCAAGTTCGCGGAGGAATCCGGTTGCCTGAGGATGATTAAGGTGAGCCACACGAAAACTTGCCTTTGGTGACCACCATCTGGTGACTTGGATATGGGCGTTAGCCAATTATCGACACAGATTTGGCTCAAACGGCGGATGATTCTCCGATGGTTGCTGCCGTAGACATGGAAGAAGACCCTTTGCGAGTCGTGAGGCCCAAGTGCGCGCCTTTTTGATCCTCCGTACTTGGTTCCTTATCCAGGTCATGTGCGAGTTGGCGGCTTCAGGCGTGCCGGCTAAGCACGAGGCGTTGTACACCGAATCGGAAGAAGTACGGACATATGGCCACAACCAAGAAAGTCACTAGTCGATTTACCTTTGGTTAAGCGTGTGGAAGAGGCTTTATCTTCCATCGAGGATATGCGTGAGGTGGCTGGTCACACCGTTTACAAGACGTTATTGCCGATTTGGGAGCACCATCGCGACGTGTGCGTAGAAAAGGAGTTCAACACTTCGTGGTTTGTCGAAGGCCTTGCTGAGATCCAAAAGTTGAAAGATGCACGCAATCGAAAGCCTTTACGCCGAGGAGATTGCACGGGGGGAGGTGGAACTCGAAAAGCTTTCCAAGATGTTGACTATAAAGAGAGCGGCTCTTGAAGATGCAAAGTTGACTTTTTCCAAGAAGAGCAGACTTCTGTTGGATGATTTTCCTTGAACGTTTCTCTGTTGATCTTTCATTTAGGTTCTTCTTTTTTTTTTTTTTGAAAGACATATTGGATGTCTGGTTCAAAGCTTGACCTTTGATAGACAGCTAGTAGCTTTTTTGGGTGTTGGATTATTTCTCTGGATGAATGGTTTTGATAATATGACTCTGATTATGTTTTTTGGAAAGGAATATTGCTTCTATGAGAGTGTGTGCTAGCAATTGGCACAAGACTCAGCAGTATGACGGTTTTAATAGGAACCTAAAAATAGATCGTATCTCTTACTTATGCAGTCTAAATTTACTCACTTCATAGGTTTTGTGAACACGCTCCTCTCTCCGTGTAAAAGGAGGCTTTCTTTGGTAGCATCGTCGCAAGTCCCCAATCGTCTTCACGAGTCCCCAGTTTTCTCGTGTAGTTTTGCAACTGTAACTGGGTCGTCCGGTAGTTGAGCTCGGATCGAGTGGTAGCATCTTCGTCGTCCCAGTTTCTTGTGTAGTTTTAACAACCGATAACCGGGTTACTGGCGGTTGAGTCGGACCGAGTCGCAAGTCCCCAATCGCTGGTAGCATCTTCAACGAGTCCCAGGTTTTCGGTGTAGTTTTACAACCTGTAACTCGGGCGTCTAGGAGTTGAGTCGGATTGAGCGGTAGCATCTTCGGCAAGTCCCCAGCTTTCTCGTGTAGTTTTACGACTAGTAATCGGGTTGTCTGGTAGTTGCGTCGGATTGAGTCGCCTTCCCCCACCATCTTGACATCCGGGTCAAGAACGAGATCGAAAGTCCGACATTGTAGCAGATAGATCAATCCACCCGCATTGTGGTCGCCAATTGTTTATGGGTAAAAATCGTTTCTACCCGATTTCCTGTAAATTCGGTAGGTGGTGAGAATCGGTTCAAACCCTAAACAAATGTGCTGCACGTGAGCACTTTATAGATTCGAGATCAATCTGCACAAGTCCGGCCTAAACCAAGAAATGTCCGTTCCAGGACTTGCTTCGGTCACAAAGTGGAGGAGAAGGGTTGATTTGGGGAGGGAAGCAAAGAAAGGTGTTGAGGAGAGTAGTATCTCGACTTGTATCGAAAGTGAAAGCTTAGGAAGCTTGCAAGAGATGAAAGCTTTTTGGGAGAGCTTGCAAAGTTGCCTTTCCGAGAGTGTAAGTGTAGTATATTTCTCCCCGACCGAGACTTGTTGTCCGGTGAAAATAGGTAAGACCTATTTATACAAGTCGAGATTGAAACATACCACAGCCTCATGAAGGAAGAGAGTAAAGGGTGAAATAATGGGAGGAGGTGGTAACCGCATGGTTTAATGGGCGAAAAACGTTTTCACCATTATTTCCTCTTTTATTTGACCGCTTTATTCCTTTTCACGCTTTCTTAATGTGAGCGTAGTGTATGTACATGTTGTGACCGCCAAACCAAAACCCTTAAGAAGCATCCCCGGTTTGTGTCGATGTCTCAGTGTTGGTTGCATCGTGAGT
The DNA here is from genome assembly GCA_023531295.1 of Papaver armeniacum. Lineage (NCBI taxonomy): Eukaryota > Viridiplantae > Streptophyta > Magnoliopsida > Ranunculales > Papaveraceae > Papaver > Papaver armeniacum. The sequence continues at coordinate 7,269 of JAJJWW010001286.1, read as the reverse complement.
GCAAGTGGCGCGTGTGGCATGTGCCAATGGCATGTGCGGAATGCCTTGGTGGTAGGTTGCACGGTTTGCAAGTTAGGTTACCAGCGTGTGTTTTGGCATGTGCCAATGGCATGTGCGGAATGCCTTGGTGGTAGGTTGCACGGTTTGCAAGTTAGGTTACCAGCGTGTGTGTTTGGCATGTGCCAATGGCATGTGCGGAATGCCTTGGTGGTAGGTTGCACGGTTTGCAAGTTAGGTTACCGGCGTGTGTGTTTGGCATGTGCGGAATGCCTTGGTGATAGGTTGCACGGTTTGCAAGTTAGGCTACCAGCGTGTGTGTTTGGCATGTGACAATGGCTCGTGCGGCCATGTTGACCTAGTTGCAAGTCTTGCAAGCCTAGGGCGCTATGTTTGGCGTGGGCTAAAGGCATAGCGGCTTGGAAGTATGGCTTGCGACACGTGTTGGCATGTGCCAATGGCACGTGCGGCCATGATGACCTGGTTACAAGTCTTGCAAGCCTAGGGCGCTATATTTGGCGTGGGCCAAAGGCATACCCGCTTGGAAATATGGCTTGCGTACGTGTTGGCATGTGTCAATGGCACGTGCGGCCATGTTGACCTAGTTGCAAGTCTTGCAAACCTAGGCGCTATGTTGGGCGTGGGCCAAGGCATAGCGACTTAGAAATATGGTTTTGCGTACGTGTTGGCATGTGCCAATGGCACGTGCGGCCATGTTGACCTAGTTGCAAGTCTTGCAAGCCTAGGGCGCTATATTTGGCGTGGGTCAAAAGGCATAGTGGCTTGGAAATATGGCTTGCGACACGTGTTGGCATGTGCCAATGGCACGTGCGGCCATGTTGACCTAGTTGCAAGTCTTGCAAGCCTAGGCGCTATATTTGGCGTGGGCCAAAGGCATAACGGCTTGGAAATATGGCTTGCGACACATGTTGGCATGTGCCAATGGCACGTGCGGCCATGTTGACCTAGTTGCAAGTCTTGCAAGCCCTAGGGGCGCTATATTTGGCGTGGGCCAAAGGCATAGCGGCTTGGCATTGCTTGCCATGGTGTGCGGGTACGGCTTGGTTTGGCATTGTTGCCATGGCGCGCGAAAGATATGCGGCTTGGTTTGGCATTGTTGCCATGGTGCGCGGGGAGTGCTGCTTGGTTTGGCATTGTTGCCATGGGTGCGCGAGTGCGGCTTGGTTTAGCATTGTTGCCATGGTGCGCAGGGTGCGGCTTGGTTTGGCATAGTTGCCATGGTGCGCAGATATCGGCTTGGTTTAGCATTCTTTGCCATGATGATCACGATGTCACGGCTTGGTTTAACATTATTGCCATGGTGCGCGATGTGCGGCTTGGTTTAGCATTCTTGCCATGATGCGCGATGATGCGGCTTGGTTTGGCATTGTTGCCATGGTGCGTGATATGCGGCTTGGTTTAGCATTCTGCCATGATGCGATATCGACTTTTGTTTGGCATTGTTTCCATGGTGCGCGGTATGCGACTTGTTTTGGCATTCTTTGCCATGATCTTTGAGGGAGTGCGGCTTGGTTTTGGAATTAGGGTTAAGTGTTGAAAACCTAATCAGTATTTTGAAAAAATACCCCTATTAATGATTTACGCCATGATGCGCGGTGAGTTAAATGCTCTTAGTTAATGTGTTGCGAGTCACACTTGGTTATGGGGTTTTACGATTTTACCCCTTGTTTAAAAACCACCATCAACAGCTGTATCCGATGAATATTAACTTTTCTCCTTTTTCATCGAACTTTTCTCTATGTTGGGATGGAATATGTGAGTATGCGACGCAACCAAAATTCGCGAAAGAAGTTATCTCGGGCTTTTCTTATGCCAAGCTTCATATGGAGTTTTGTTGAGAACTGCTTTTGTTGGCGAACGATTGAGGATGTATGACCGGCCAAGTATTGACTATACGCCCCGATGGTGTTGGGTAGCTTCCTTGTTGTTAACATCTGCGAGCCATTTCTACAATCGAATGATTTTCCTTTCCGCGACGCCTTTTTTTTGTGGAGTGTATCGAACGGTAAGCTCCTTCTTAATACCGTTTTCTTTGCAATAGTTGATAAATTTATTAAGTAAATTCTCCACCACAGTGTCTGCGGAAAACCTTTAGTTGATGACCAATTTGCTTCTCTGCCGGCGCCTTGAACTCTATGAATTTATTGAATGCCTCGGACTTTTTGCTCGAGAATATACACCCACATCATCCTAGTATAATCATCCACGAATAGTAGGAAATATATTATATTATTGAGTGAAGTTGTTCTTGTCGGACCACAAATATCGTACGTGCACCAATTTGAGGGCCTTCTTGCTCTCCATGATTTATTTGTAAATGGAAATCTATGAAACTTCCCAAGAATACAACCCTGCACATATTTTATCTCCACCGCTAATATTAGGAAGACAATTACCATGTTCTTTGATTTTAGAACCTTCAAGGATCTGTAGTAGAGATGCCCGTACCTCAAATGCCATAACTTGCAATCACCTATATGATTGGTACTCATTGCACAATTCTCAATTGATGGCATAGATAGGGGAAAGACAAAATTTCTTGACATTTTCACCTTTGCCACCAATCGCTTGTTAATTTTATCATAAATTGTGCACATACCATCTTCAAAATGTAGTGAGTACCCTTTTCTTATGAGTTTTCCAACACTTAATAAGTTTTGAGCCGGAGCCGGGAACATAAAGAACATCGGATATGTATCGAGTTTTACGACCTTGTACGTACGTATATGACTCCTCTTCCTTCAACATTCTGGAACTTTCCATTTCCGAGCTTGACCGGTGGAATCTCTTGCTCCTCCAATTTTACGAAATACTCTTTGTTTCCTGTCATATGGCTGCTGCATCCGCTGTCGGCATACCATATACCTTGCGCTTCTTGTTGCGAGGTGAGGCAGGAATAAATTACTTGATTTTGAGAATCATTTTTCTCAGAATATCGGAATAGTTAGCTTCGTTGAGCCAACAATCTTTTTCCATGTACTTGCAATTTTCGGTTGGATGGCCAAACTTTTTGCAAACGTTACACGGAGATTTAAGGAGTAATTTCTTCCGTACCTTTGGTATTTTTATAACCTCCCTTTCCTCTTCCACGTCCGCGGTGGAAATTTTTGGGCGCTTGATTTGATGTCGACCCTTTCTCATGAGGTGATGATGATCCCCCTCTGGAGCTTTCATTTTTGGCTTCGTATTTTCTTTTATTGAAATTTATTTTTGATTTAAATGCTTGCTCCAACGGTTTCTCCATGAGAACCTATATTTATTCTTTTTCATGCGACTCGAGTGAACCTATTAATTCATCGATAAATTTTTGACTCCTCAATAAAGAGCGACAATATAATCGAATTTGAGCGGTGAAAGCTTCTTAAAATCTTTTCTACAACTCTTTTGATTTACTATTCCATTAACTCTTGAAAAGAAGTTCTGGATAGTTTCAAATTCTTTCATAAGTAAATTGTCAAAATCTCGCCATAAATTTTGTAGTTTTATGGAGATTACCTTTTCGGAACCTTGGAACGTCACTTTGAGAATATTCCAGGCCTCCTTGAAGTTTTGCCACCGAAATTCGAGGAAAAATTGCTTTCATACCCCTTGTTATAGAAATAGTAGTGTTGTAGCATCCTTCTTCTTATTTTCTTTATACTCATTTTTCTCTGCATCCGTCCATGTGATAGAGTTTACTTGCCAATCCAGGTACATTATATCCTTGTTCCACAAAATCCCATAGGTCTTGTGAAATGAAATAATGTCTTCATTTGTAAACTCCAATAATCATAACTCTAAATTGGAATTAGACTTTGGCATAATTGAAACCTTGAATACTTTGGTTAATTGCCATGGGTAGAGTTTTAGGATTACTGGATTAGGTTTGCTCTGATACCAAATTTGTTGGCGCAATGCGGAAGTGTGATGGGTTTATGGAATTGATTTGGGAAATGAATTTAGGAAAAGAGGTTGGTTAATCGAAAAGAGGAGGATATGATTATTAATTTTGAAATTGGAAATGTTACAAGGAATTTTAGTGTATCTCTTTGTCTCACTTGGTTTACAAAGGCACTTTGGCTCTTACTACTAGCTCTCACTCTTACTAACTCACTTCACTCACTTGAGTTTGGATTGGTTACAAATGAACCAAGACTTGCCTATTTATAGGCTTGATACACCGACCTCTAATTTCTCTAGATACTTCATCTCATCCATGTCTAGAGTTTCTTCCACTCACAAATTGACCGAGTGTACAAGAACTATCTAGAAAGTGTTTGCTTTAGAAAACACGTGACTCAAAGTCTAGCTAAGAAAAATCTAGAGACGAGAATTAGAAGAAAAAAAAAATTGTAATTGAGTGAAGTTAATTAGAGGTATACCTAGAGGTGTAAAGCTGGGATGTGCCAAAGCACGAGCACAGTCCATCCCAAAGACGCTAAAATCTGAACCACGCCCCCTCGGCAGATGTGATTTAGCCCAGCACGACCCAACACATTAGTTTAGGTGGGCTGTCTTGAGTTAGCCTAATCAAACCAAAGATGGCACAACATAGCATGCCGCACGGATAAGCAAATGGCCCATTTCAAAGACAACACGTTAAGAAAGCACATTATAGCATGCACAAGTACACCATATAACAAGGTGTAATACATCACATTTTTTATGTATATTTACACGAAAAAATCACTATTCTAGTTAGTTTTTGACATTTTATGATGGTTTATTTTTGTAACACCACATATAATACCTAAATATTTGGAAAATATATTTCAATATCGTTGTTATAATGTTGTTACCTATATTTGATTAGAACATTAATTTACATGACAATGATCCAATTTTATATTTGATAGGATATTTCTTTTTATTGAATAAACTTGTTGATTTTACTTGAAATAAATTCGTAATAATGTCCAACTTAATGTATAAAATTGTTTATAACACGTGTGCAACGATGGCACAAAGACGACACAACACGTTTATTCGTGTGCGGTGCCCGTGGGATGTGTTGTGCCTAGCTTTTGAGTTTTGACTAGTAAAGCCACAAAGACAACACAACACGTTTAAATCGTTGGCAACGCACAACACAACACATGGCAAGTGAAGCACGTGACTTTGTGTCTTGGACGATCTTAGGGCCGACACGTTTTACACCTGGGTATACCTCACTATGTTGAACCTCATTTTCTTCATGAGTTTGGATTAAAATTCTTGATTTTATAAAACTCATGTATAGTGAATCATTGTCGAGGGGTATGGATTTCTTGTCAATTTTGAAGATGAAGAACCACCTTTGATATCTATTGCTAGACTCTTGAGAAATTTTCTCAAAATATACTCCTCCTTAATTCTCCCTAACAACATTTTTTTTTTTTTTTTTTTTGATTTTGATTTTGAAGCAGTAGTTATAAACAAAATAATTAAGATAATCCAAGACTTGATTAGTTTAGATAATCGGATCATTAATATAAATTAAGTCGATGACATATTAGGTATTACTGGTTCGATAAGGGGTTTTCAGGATTCCTGTTTCATTATCATTTTTATTTTCGGTCAAACTGACCCATTCCATCCCCAATAATAGGTTTTTTTATTTTATGAATAAATGTGGGATCAAGCATGACAAAGAATTCTTTTGGAACGCGCAATTGGGGATATGAAAACTAATTGGGGATATGACTAAATGACAAAATAGGGATCTAAATATTTTAGCTGGGTTACCCCTTATCTAAATAAAATTTTAATTCCTAATTTAACCCTCACTAATCAGGATTAGTTACTAATGATGATTAGTAAAATATTAATGATTTGGGGGATATAATTTGTGTTTATGTTTATTTGAATTTGTGTGTGTTAGTTTAAAGGGAAAAAATTTTGAGTAGAATTTTTTTTTTTTGAAAATGGAAGATGATTGTGATGAGAGACTTGCGGTCTTGAATCTTTAGCTCAATTACAACAACAATCATATCTTCAATCTTCGATTAATGATAACAACTCACAATTGTTGTATGATGAATAACACCTTTGAATCATTATTTTCTTGACCATGAAATGTTTTGTGAAGAACCAACTCAAGAAAGTAAACATGTTCAGCATACAAGCAACCCCAACACACAGGTAATGCTTCAAAGAGGTCGAAAATTTGATTTTTTCTTTTGAAACCGCCATTTCATCTGAAAAAACCTTTGTACTGCTAAGATGCTCGTGGTTTGAATACTATGCCGGTATCATGTAACCGTCATAGTATTCATATATATATGTATGCCGGCACTAAATTTCCCCCAGTATTCAAGAACATACCGGCGTGGTATTCAAACCAAGATTGAGTGCCGGTACAAATTTATTTTTTTTACCTACCAGCGAATATTCTGAGGAATATTCAAACCGGCAGTGTTAGTACATGGCATTCTATGCCGGTTTTTGATACCGGCATAGAAACAAATGTCGAAGATGCTTGGTTTTACATGAATAACATCTGAAACTAATGATATTTTGAACTTAAATACCGGCATTTAGTTCTTTCAACTTAGTATCTTGGGAACCCGATCTGCAGTATATAGAGTCAATTACCGGTTATCTTAGGCTCTCAATCCCGTGCATCTCCTTTACTTATCGACAATGCGGTTTTGAACTAATCCAAGTTTCTTTTCATTCATTCCTTAGATTGTTACCTACAACGATCAACCAAACTCCAAACCGCTCTATCGGGATACGTCGGAGTCTTATAAAATGCGGCGGGTATGTTACCAAACAATACTTTCACCTAGTGCTTACAATTTTATGTGGGGATTTGGTTGTAATCTCTATAATGTTGTCCTTATGTAGGGAATAAAATATGAAAAAGGAAGCAATTGCTTGGGCAAAAGCAACGGCTCTTAATAACATGTGTGTCTTAGTGAGAATTCCCAACGTTCATCAGTTCGTTTTGAGATGGTTTTGCGAGAGAAGTGGAAAATACAATGAGAAAAATAGTCATAAGAGAAAGGGTTATGTATATGAAAAGAAGACTAACAAGGTATACAAGACAGATTACGCGAAGGATGACTGCCCTTTTAAGATTGTATTCTATCTAAGAGGTTCAAAAGTAGAAGAAAAAGAATGGGAATGTAAGGTGTGGTTTGGCCGTCACAACCACCGATCCAAATGATTTTGAAGGTCACTCCCTAGTTGCGAAGCTAAAACCTGATCAATTCGAGGATGTAAAGATGATGACCAAAGCATGTATCAAACCAAGAGTGATTCTCGGAACCTTCAAGGAAAAGGATAAGA
>JAJJWW010001284.1:0-39292 GCA_023531295.1 Papaver armeniacum | reverse complement strand
CACAAGGTGGTTTATCACTCACCACCTGTAGGTACTTCCACTCGATGTTTCATGAGTAAGTTCTCTAATAATTATATGTACTTACATCATTTGACAATTGTGTCAATTGCAGATCTAGATAATACAGCCTGGACCAGTTGTATTATGATTAATAACCAAGGTGTGAGGGTTCTAGGTGACACTAACTGGGCAAGGGTAAGTAGTGTCAGCTCGACTTGCGCTCTTATGTTAATATAATTTCTCTATCAATATGACTTTGTAGTACTTTGATCTTATATGCTAAGTTAACTTTCTCAAAAACTGAGGACAGAAGCAATCCCATCTAATACGGAGTATAACATAACTGGGTAAGTGAAATTCCATGCGTTGAAACAAACGTAAGATTTGATTTATTTCTCTATATGTAACTTTTTTCTTGATATGGTTAAACTATAATACAAGGCCAGCTAATGATTTCATTTTTGTTTTTGATCTTTATGATTAATCATAAAAATGAGTTGAGTGATTTATTTATGATTATTTTCCTAGAATCAGTACATTTTGTGCATCAAAAGCACTAGCATGGTATAATTCATTTGTGTCGGCTAATGATATAATTTGTACGAATCGTTTCATTTACCAATTTTTGTGCGACGCTTTCATTCACCGGTTTTTCTTTTTCAACTACCAATTTTAAGGATTCCTTTTTTATCCTTCAAGAATGCCTTGAAGGATTTCAATATCGAATGGTGGCAACTAAGACATCAAAGCCCCACTACTCTTTCACGGTTTTGCCTGAAATAGTGGCAACTAAGATATCAAAGCTCCACTACTCCATTTAGTCTCACTATGTTTTTCTTTCAATTGCAGGAAGAGGAAAGGTAACCTACACACAAATACAATAATCCCATTGTTTATCAATCCCAACAAAAGGTAGTCCAGGTAAGAGTTTTAAAGTATGCACCTGAAAACTCAACAAAAGCTACAATATGTGGCCTTGAAATGCATTTAATGGACGACTCCATCCAATGTAGAATGACTATATTGGAAGCAACTAATTTACTGCAAGATGCTAAGAATAAAAAAAATATTATATGAATTAACATGCCTAAACAAAAAACCACAAAGAAGTTGTACTGACAGATAAAATGGCATCTTTAAGAAATTCATGCCATTCACAGAATTAGTTGAATGTTGCATTCCTTTATAATTAAAAGGAGTTCTCATAATCCCAACATATAATATTAAGAATCCTAACATATACATGCTTCAGATTAAAAAAAAAAAAGAATGAAAGGAATCCTAATATAAAAAGAGGAACAGACAAAAAAAAATTGGGCTCATAAAAATGTCGATAATCTTCTTTATTTCTGAAATGAGCGAACAATAAAAATTCTATAAATTAATAGTATAGGGACTAAAAACATTTATTATTTTATCAAGTTAAAAGTTTAGATTATGCAAGTTTAGTTCGGAGCAGAAATTTTTTTACTTTAAAGAAATTATTAATTTATTGCGGATCAATTTATCAAAGTTCCACTCGTACATAATAAGGGAGAGAAGATTGAGTTAATTTGTAAAAAGGTCGTATGTTTTTGGCTATATTAGGGTCTCGGTCGTAGAACATGCCGTTGTTGCGTTTAGGTCGTAGACTAACTTTGAGAAACTAAAACAAAATATACGTGTTGATCAAATAATACGGTATGGTGTTAGATGTATTGGTTTCTAGAGTATATATTCAACAGAGAGAACTTAAAGGTTTAGGGTTTGGTTTATCTATTTTTCTAACATCTGCTGCTGCTACTCCGACTTATACTTGAACTAATTGAAAGATCTATCTTCCCATTGAAAAGGATAGTTAGGGATTACATTTATTATCAGTACTTCATACTTTCCCCTCTACCAAATACATGTGTACATTAATATCAACCACCTGTGATTTGTGCTTAAATTCTAGGGTTTTTTACAATGTTAATTTAGTAAATCTAATGTAAGATTTGAAAAATTAAATTGTTGAAATGATTTATTTTGTTCTTGATATGATTGATTTCGTTGGTGACATCTGTATTATTCTATTCTCTTTCATTGGTGATATCTATATTATTCAGAGAGTGAAGAGGTCCATATACCTAATTATTAAGGTAGAAAAAGTAAGGGAAAGTGTGTTGTTGGTGAGGGTTCAAGGAAGAAGAGGTTTTTGGGGATGATATTGGTGTGACTACTCTTTGTTTGAGAATGCAGGAACCGGTGCAGCTGATAATGTGAATGCTCAATCTGCAGAAGGTGAAGCTTACAATGTAACTAGATTACAACCATTCAATTGTGTTGTACTGATTTAATCTCATGCATCAGTTTTTTACATGAGCCAACAGTGTAACACGTGTGACCCATAGATCTAACGGTAACTGAAGGCTTAACTTGGTCAAGATGGACGTTATTTTGACCGTATATGAAATTTCATCTAACAAATTAACTTGATTTGTCAACGGTTAGTCTACGACCCAAACACAACAACTACATGTTCTACGACCCAGACCCTAATATAGCCAAAAACTACGAACCTTTTACAAAATAACTCATAAGGGGATGTGCTCCTTCTTTACACACATATTAATTAAATTTTCTTTCTTCGCCAAAAAAAAAAAAGAAAAGAAAAGAAAAAGAATCAACTCGGTTTTTTACACTGTCGATACAAAGGAATTTTTGTTAATTACTTTTTGTCGTTTTGTACCCATATGGATATTGAATAATACAAGTTGTTTGTTTACATACGATGCACACAAAATTACGCAAAAACAATATATGTTGATTAAAAACAATATGAAAATAACCACAAAGTTTGACATAAATCGTAGTTTGACATTAGATTTTAATTCTATTTAACTTCTGCAATCAATTAATAATAAAATGCAAACTACAAGGTATGAATAAGGGTTAAACTACAATGTATCTATCTAAGGGTTAAACTTTTCGTCTGTAATTTTTTAATGAGTTTCTGCAAAAAAATTTTTTATAAAGAATCATATTACTCGATGAGTTTTTATGTTGGTTATTTATTGTCATATTGTTTTGTTAATATCAAGCCTTTGAACACCCGTCGGTTTGTTGAAGAAATATGATTTACTTTTTACAATAATTTTTCAAATCGACATGTATTTTATGAAATACATGTGAACATCATGGGGTTCTAAGTAGCTAAATTGCTTACTTAGCTTTTAAAAGTATTTGGATACATTAACTAAGATGTAGTGTGTTTTAATGTATGTAAACCGCAGACTATCACGAAGGTTGGAGGTTGGTAGCCGTAAGGCCACGTGATACTTTGTTAGTTCCTATAAAAAGCTTCAATTACCACAAAAAAATTTTGTAAAAAATTAAATTTTCACAATTGGTTAAAATTCTAGTTGTCAAAAATATGTGCGGAAAGTTCCGTTTATCACTAAAAATAAGATGTTGAAAATTCATATTTTCACCTATAAGAATCGTGATCATCAAAATTTTCACGGTTTTCTTAAATAAACTGCAATTATCACATGCAAATATACCCGTGAAAGTCTCAATTATCACTAGTTCATATTTAGGTGAAACCCTAAGAAATCCCAAAAATTTAAAAATCTTGCGCAAAAAATCATAAAGATCAAAGGGTAAACATAGTCACCAAAAAAAGAGCTAAATCAATCACCTAAAAACAACTTTAAAACCGTCATGTATCGAAGAAAAAGTAAAAAAGTCAATTGCTAATGTTACTAAATCAATCACCTAACTACTTACCTTGTTAAAGAAAATTGAGCACAGTTGATTTCAAAGATCAACGCAAAAAGTTACGAAACCATTAGACTTCACGAAGAATTTCTTAATAAGAAAGCAATTATGGTGGGTCATGATTGACCGAGATTCAAGAAGAAATTTGAAAGAGAGCTGGATCTTCCCTCACGTGCAAACAATTGTATTAAATGACCTGATAAGAGTAATTGCTGGTCATAAGTAACGTTAAAAAACGTTTTTTCATTTCTAATAAATTAGCCCAAAATTATTTGACTTAAATTAAAATGGACAATTTGTTTTACATTTTTTTTTGTTAAAAATATGTAATGGGTAAAGGTTAATTTAGTCCTATAGAAAGTTTGAAAATTTAAATCATAGTTATAAAAAGGTATGAGGTTTCGTCTCCATGATAGCCGTGGGGTAAAGGTTAATTTAATTCTATCGAAAGTTTGAAAATTTAAATCATAGGATGACATTTAATTGACGGGGGCCACGATCTCGCGGTCGGAAGTTTCGGATGGAGTTTTTGCTTGGACGGCTAAGAAACTTCAGGTAATACTGAGTTGGTCAATGTGAACGAATTCTGCGGGCGACTCTAGGGGATGTCCGGAAACCTTTCTGAATTTTCTTATGCATCCCTGGAACTGTTAAGAAGTTCTCTTTTTAATCACTATTATTTTTTTTCCATTTCTTTCTCTGCAGAACACTGTAATGATTTTTGGTTTGTTGATTTTTTACAGGGTTCGTCTAGGAGGATTCGTCTCGAAATTTCCGCCTGGTGTTTAAATTAGGGTACTTGGGTTGTTCGAATCCAAAATCTGATCATAAGATTAATCCAAAATCTAATTGATCTAGCACCACTAGGTGTGGATTCTGAATTTTGATTCTTTAGTTGAGTCGAAGTTACAAACCCTCTTTTTTTATGTTTTTAGTTAAAGGTGGGTATACAATTTGAGTTGATTTTTCTATACAAAATTTCCAAGATCGTTAACCTTATTTTGATCTCTATCACACAGTTGTTTAATTTATTCATTGAGTTTAAATTAAAGGTAATGGGGATTGTCGAATCCCTTAATTAGTGATGAAATTGTTCGACTTGATACCATGAATTGTGGATGATTAATTTTCAAGATTCAATTTTTCAATTTCTTATGATTTCTAGGGTTTTTGAGTTTCTCCTATCTCGTGGCGGTATGGTTTATTGAAGAGTTCTCAACCGATATGAATTGGGTTTCTTTCTATCCTTTTTGATTTTGCTCCATTTTGATAATTAGGTCGTGCTAATTTGAGGATTTGCATTATTTTGATTTGGTCGTTTTTTTTTTTTTTTTTTTTTTTTTGGGTTCTTCCTTGCTTATCTATTGTAGATTTTAATTCCTAACTAAAGTTTGTTAATTTTTGCACAGTGTTTTAGTTTGTGCTTTTGGAGGAAAAGTTTATTTTTTTTGTCAATTAGGCTTAATTATAGTTATTAGCTCTAAATCCATGACAACCCTAGCACCTCCGTGGTTCTACTTTCTGACCTGGATTCGATTCAAAGTTTAATAGGTCGGTTTTTCTTGGGGACAATCGGCTCCTTTGCATGAACTTGAACAGTTATTCTATGTAACAAGAAACTCTAGATTTACCATTATCCATAAGTTTGATGTTTTTTGAACTAATTAAAGGTTTTGCGAGAGCTATTTTGGTTTGAAAAGATTGGTTCTCCATGCTAATTTGGATGGCTCTGCTAATGCATGGCACCATTGTCCCGGAACTTAAGCTTCTAGTGTGATGGTAAAAACATCCAACTGATGATTTTTTTTTTAGATGCACCATATCACTATCTTTTGCATTTTTCGCTTCATCAAATACGTTTTACTTGAAAATTACTTGGTAAAGGTAGTTTATTCTTCTCACCACTTACAATAAGTGGTTGGGTGAACCGAGTGTTTTTATTTTTTATTTTTTGCTCCAACAATACATGTAATATACTAGAAATTGATGTTTTCAAGTGGATATATTTTTGTTAAGGGATCTAAGAAGCCAAAGATCAAGGTGGTGCTCCGAAGAATCGATCTTAGTGTTAGTGAATATAGTGGTGCTATTACGGTATTGAATCATCAAAGGGGTGGCAATGATCAATGGTCCGTTGCTTGCTCAAGCCATTAAGAATAATGGTAAGTTTGTAATATCATTCCCAACCTTGCGAAAGGTATCTATCTTTTTAACAATTAATGGTTCTATTTGTCAGTTGTTGTTGTTTCTATAATGGATTTGCCTTGGATGGATAGCATTGTTTTGGGTACACATTGTGAAATCCAACCTAATTAATATGATTTGAATCATATGTTTTTATAGGTGCTGGCTGTTTAGTCGAGAGCAACTGACGGGGTTCAGTGCATTAGCAGAAGCTTACCATGTTTATGTATCTATTTTGTGCTATTGCAGGATGAAACATATTCTTTTATATGCTGCTTGGGATCAATACTTTTCTGTTTCTGGTGATCGTGCTAGACAATTTGATAGTGTGGTGATCGTGCTAGACTATTTGATAATGAGAGTACTCAGATCGCATTTGTCCGCTTCTATTTTTCTTTGTTTTCACATTGCCAAACTAAACTGCTTGAAGAATTAATTGATTGGTATCTAACTATCAATAAAATTTACGGAGTTGGAAATTTTATACTTGGAATACTCTTCTTCTTCTTTTGAGATAATTTTGAATATGCCAAGACTTTCCATTAGCAAAATTGTGGTTAAAGTAGCTAAGTACAAACGGTGAAGGTAGATTTTAGACGTTGAAATGGAGAAGGATAGACAAGGAACTTGGGTACAAATCATTGGAGTTGTTTGAAATTTTTAAACCTCGGAAAATAGGTAAAGCTTCAAGAGTTTGTAATTAATTTGTCGAATTATGGTTGGGTTGTTGTTGGATTTGAATTTTGCAGAAATATGGATGGAGTTGTTCTTTTACATAGATGATAATCAACCTCCATTACATAAACCATGTGAGCTGATTTTTAAACCTCCATCTAATCTCAATTATGCAAAATTGGGGTTAGGCTACTGTGATATTTCTACTGGGTTCGATAATCAAGCTCCTCTTGGCATGGTGAACTAAATATTAATGCTGAGTTGTCTAAATTGTTGGATTGTTGTCCAATGGGGTTCTATATAAACAAAGTGAATTCAAATTTTTCCTTTTCCCTAATTGAACACCGTGTCTTTTTTGACAGTTCTTCAGATGAATATTGCTTTGGCACCTTGATATACATATTAGAGGCTGTGAATGTAAAAAACTTTATTAGTCCGTATCACCTGCTATTTGGGGACAGGCACTAAGATACTTTTCTATATTTGGATTTGTATGATTTGGTTCATGTTTTCGCAGTTGCGGTCTATGACTCATTTTTCTTTGGTGTTATTTTTACCTTGAATACTTTGATAACCCCTACTTAATTTTTCATGGACATTAGAGTTGGCAGTAGTTTCCAGGGCAAGTTGATTCAATGGCCACATCGTGTTCGGAATCAGGATGTGAGGTGACTACAGAATTTCAGGTTTCGTTGAGACTGAGTTGGAGTGTGAGAATCAAGATACTATGTGATTCTGGAAACTTCGGTGTTGGGCATTACTTCCTGGTGCATAAGAGTTTACAGTATTACATCGCTTCTTGGTTGCTCATAGTAGATGAATACCAAGTCCCCAAGCCTCATGTTGAAATGTTTGTGTACCAGGTTTAATTAGATCTATGTGTGTTCTCATGGGAATGTGAAACTCCCATTATAGAGATGTCGCAACTCCTAATATCACTTCACATGGAGTATTTGTTCATGGGAAGGTGGAAACTTCTACAATCTGAAATGGGCATCCATACGAAGGTGTCCATACTAAGGTCATCAAATACAATGATAGGGAAGAATGAAAAACCAGTTGATTTAAGGTGTCCAAGGGATGGATTATGTGCATGAGATGGTGAGCACTTATAGTTCTGTTCACTTAATCTTTTGGTCTCCATGAAAGTTATGTGCTAACTCTTTTAATGCGGATGTATAAAGCTTTATGTGGACTTCATGATCAATTACCAAGTCAATGGTCTCATCAAATCTGGTAAAGGTATGACCTTGACGGACAACTCATTTTAGGGATATAGAAAAAAAGCATACTAAGGTCACCAAAGACAATGATAGGGAAGAATGAAAAACCAGTTGATTTAAGGTGTCCAAGGGATGGATTATGTGCATGAGCTGGTGAGCACTTACAGTTCTGTTCACTTAATCTTTTGGTCTCCATGAAAGTTATGTGCTAACTCTTTTAATGCAGATGTATAAAGCTTTATGTGGACTTCAGTCAGACTGTTTCCAAGTTGTGGTCTCAATACAGGCGTAAAGAGCATCAAACTGGTAAAGGTATGACCTTGACGGACAACTCATTTTAGGGATATAGAAAAAAGCATACTAAGGTCATCAAAGACAATGATAGGGAAGAATGAAAAACCAGTTGATTTAAGGTGTCCAAGGGATGGATTATGTGCATGAGCCGGTGAGCACTTACGATTCTGTTCACTTAATCTTTTGGTCTCCATGAAAGTTATGTGCTAACTCTTTTAATGCGGATGTATAAAGCT
Source organism: Papaver armeniacum (assembly GCA_023531295.1). Classification (NCBI taxonomy): domain Eukaryota; kingdom Viridiplantae; phylum Streptophyta; class Magnoliopsida; order Ranunculales; family Papaveraceae; genus Papaver; species Papaver armeniacum. The sequence goes on along the minus strand of JAJJWW010001284.1, from coordinate 30,939 downwards.
TTATGTGGACTTCAAACATCGTTTCCAAGTTGTGGTCTCAATACAAAGCGTAAAGAGCATCAAACTCGGTAAAGGTATGACCTTGACGGACAACTCATTTTAGGGATATAGAAAAAAGTAGACATTTAAAATCTATTTACATTTAGATTCCCACCATCATGATTTGGGGTTTAAATTTTTTCATAGTTTCCCTTTAATATTGTTTGAATCTTTAACTCATTGCTTCCCTCATGTGCCCCGGATTTTAATTCTAATTGCGGATTCCTATATAAAATCTCAAAAGTTTTGTTTGTACTAGAGATTTAATTGTATCAATTCATGTGTTCTGCTACAGGGAGTGGTTATTTCAAATGTGGTTCCCTTGATCACAAGGCCAAAGATTGTACCCCATATCCTCTCGAACTAAGATTATTAACATCCGCCATTTCTAGAAAACCATCAGCTCCTAATACTTCTAGAAAATGACAGTGGACATCGGAGCAAGCTTATTAACATCTGCCATTTTTTGATCAATACGCACAACAACAACTTCAGCCAATCAGGTATCACCACTGGCATACCCATATTGTTTGTGCGTCTCTGTTTAATCGGTATGCATATAAGCCTTAACCGGGCTAACAAAATTCTTTCAAGTGTTTTAGATTATTTCTGTTTATACCAGGGTCAGAAAGAAAAAGAAAATAGCTTATTAAAATAGAATAAAAACTCCTCCTTTTAGTAAGAGTGTCCTTACGATGCCTTCTTTGTTTTTTTTTTTTTTTTTTAAATTTCTTTCCTATCTCGCAGATGATTTTTAGGCTTCAGATGTTGTAGCTCTTACCTGCAAAACAGGAAAGTCCGCTCCAATGTAACGGGAATCTACAAAACAAAAGATACTTTGGGAGGATGCCGAATCCAGAGACAAAACGGGTATGAGAAAGAGAGCAGACTAAAGAAAATGGATCGAAAACAGGGAGGGTGAGAGACTTAAGACTTTGTTGGCGGAAGGAAGGATCTTTTGTGAAATGCCACCTTTAGCTAACAAAGACAACATCTTTCTAACAATTACATGCTTTGATAACTCTTAAATCTTCCAATCACAAAAGAAAAACATACTTTGTGATACTTTGGTGGGTTTTGAGTTGGCGTATTCAACAACTTATGCTTTTGCCGTCCTGCAAGTTCTCTTGGAATTGATCATGTTGATATTTTTACGACCAGTGAGTTTTTTTCTTCTTTATTGCTTTAGTGTTTTAGGACATTCATATTTATGATAATGCGTGCAAATTGTATGTTCAAAATACTCGATTTCTTTGCACTTTGTGCCTCAGTCTGCAGTAAATTAGAACAGTTGTTAAAATCATACAATGAGCATATTACAGGCATTTTTTATTTTTATTTCTCTTTGCTGCTACCATTATTTGTAGATTTAAATATTTTGGCGGCGAAGGGATGGTAATGCATATACATATTTACATATTTAGGTAATTTAACTCCAAACAAAGACAAAATAAGATGAAGATGAATTATAAATACATAAGGCCCCAACTATTATAACACGATTACCTAAACATCGTGCGAATCATTACCAGACGACTAAAATTTGATTGGCTGACCAAGTTTGATCATGCCAGGAAGACATCAGCATCTTACTATAGGTTCGACCCTTTAAATTTCAACCAAATCACGGCTAATTTTAAAGTGGGGATTATATTTGACCCAAGAAATTTTAATCCACGGCCATAGGCCCCGGTTACTATGACATGATTACCTCTAAATTTCAACCAAATCACGGCTAATTTTAAAGTAGAGAATATATTTGACCCTAGAAATTTTAATCCACGTCCGTAGGCCCCGGCTACTATGACATGGTTACCAACTAAATGCTTTGACCGTTCTGCACGACCAACTAAATATTTTGACCGTTATGTTATGACCCGATCAACTAAATATGTTTCCGACTGTTATAGATAGGACCAACTATGGGCACTAATTAATTTTCCTTCAAATTTTATCCACGGCCGAGGCCTACAAATTAAACACGCTACTGTGACCCAACTAACTAAGATACTATAATATGATAGGACTAACTAAATATGTGGGTACTATATTTGCTTTTAAATTTTCTCCACCGGCTACTATGATCAAACTAATTAAACACGGTACTGTGACCCAACTAACTAAATATGTGGGTTTAATTAGACTGGATGTTGGTGTTGCAGTAAAAAATTTGCCGCCAAAGCAACGACCTGCTGGGTTTCATTCTATTTACTCCATTAAAAATTACGCACCAGTTATTGTATTTCTTCGAACAGATTTGTTGTGCCCAACAAATTAGCTTTTAAATTTTCTCCACCGTCGGGAGGCCCCGGCTTTCCGTCTACTATGATCAAACTAATTAAACACGCTACTGTAATCAGACTAACTAACACACTAAAATATGATACGACTAACTTCTAGATCTTCTCTTTATATAGTCTTTTAAATCAGGGTTGCTTACAATCAAAGCTAAGGTAGCTGAGTAACAAAGCAATTAATATCCACCGTTAGATGAACTCTTGATTTAAAATTCAAGCTAAGTTTGCTTAGAAAATAAGCAATCAATCTCCACTGTTAGATGGTTTAGCTTGATACACACAAATGAAATATACTTATATTCAGATATGGAATTACCGTACCTAAACGTGTATAACAAGTTGGCTTAATAACAGTTAACCGAAATTATCCATATGAACACTTTTATCTTAGCTATATTCATCTAACATATCTAGACTCAATCTAATAATAAATCAATCATGATAGATAATCAAATGTATCTAAATGTGTTTTAAGATAGTTGTTCAAATGTTCACTATCTGATAAAAATATCCATGAAGCATTTGAAACATATTCGGTTTGGTGTGTAAGTGTACAAAGTACTTATACAAGAAACAATTCATGAACATAATGCCTCGGTTTGCAAACCAATTTCGTATACCTTAAAGGATAAAGAATCCAGAGACTTTAGTTCGCAAATGAACCTGAGTTCATGAGTATAGACAATAGTTAGCATACATAATATGTGAACATGTTGTCATACTAATTTATTTTAGAACCTAACCACTGAGTTCACAAACCGAGTTCACGAGCTGCCGTTCCGAACCTTGCCTATTTTTGCCGTTCGCAAACATTTTTTGCAAACCACAGTTTCGGACCTATCACAGATAAACTCCTTCGCAAACAAGAGTTCCAGACCTGAACTAGCATTTCACATTTTGCATACTGGGTACGCATATTGTGCTGTATCCAGACATTGGCAGTAGTTCTAAAACTCTCGTTCATCGATTTGAAACATTCTTAGAAGACGACACTGGTAATCTTACACATACCAACAACTTCAAGTAATTTTCAAATGATTAAATGATCAATACGAAACATCCCAAGTTAATTAACATCAAATGATTATCTCACACAAATCATGTAAGATGTTCAAGGTAATTTTCACATGATCATCTACTTGACTTACTATTTAGTTTCTAACAAATGAATTTTTTACAACTAAAATTTTATTTTGTCAAGTAGATGATGAAGCATTCTAAGCTTTAAACTCGTAATTCGAGAATTATATAAATGATATAAACTCGACTCGAAATTTCAAATGTGTGTAACACAACGTCTATATAACCATACGACTTAGTCTCATTAGTAGATAGATTTGAATAGACTTCTGAGTGATAAATAAGTCTTAGTCTCCACATACCTTTTGTCTTCAAAGTTCCTCCATGCTCTTCAGTAGATCTTCTTCTTCAATCGGTGAACGCTGTGAAGTCTAATGCTCAACTACACACTTCTATCCAAATCCAAGACATAGCAATAAGTAGACTAGAAATCAAGATTAGTTTTGATCAACTAAACTTGACAAACAAGCTTGAGATAACAACGCTTGCGAGTTCGACCGAGCAATGCTCTAACATGTACCTCCTACTCCTGAGATGAGTATTCTTGGCTGCAAATGGGTTTATAGAGTAAAGTTGAATGCATATAGCAGTGTGGATAGGTTCAAATCCATGCTAGTTGCAAAAAGCTTTAACCAGTTAGATGGTATTGATTATTCGGAGACCTTTAGTCCAGTGGTCAAATCCACAACTATAAGAATTGTTCTTACTATAGCAGTTACTTTCTATTGGCACATAAACAATTAAATGTCTCCAATGCATTTCTTCATGGGGACTTACAAGAAGATGTCTACATGCACCAACCTCCGGGTTTTGTAGATCCGAAATTCCCAAATCATGTTTGTCACTTGAACAAAAGCCTTTATGGTCTGAAACAGGCACCAAGGAAATGGTTTTCTAAGTTCAATGCCTTTCTTATATCTGTTGGCTTCATTAAATCTGTGAATAATCATTCCATATTTATTCTTCACACTACAACAAATATTCTGGTTTTACTTTTTTACGTAGATGATATTATTTTAACTGGTAACTCTGAATGTTTACTCAAAAATTTGATTTCATCTCTCAAGTGTACATTTGCTATGAAGGAATTAAGAAACTTGAGTTATTTCTTGGGTATTGAAGATATTCGACATTCAGATTCTTTGGTATTATCTTAAAAGAAATACACTTTGGAACTTTTAGAGAAAGCAAATATGTTGGATTACAAACCTTGTGATACTCTAGTGGCAAAAATTTCTAGGGCTTCTATCCATGATGGTACTTTATTGGCAGATCCACTTGAGTCTAGGACTATTGTAGGAGGTTTACAATACTTAACTCACACTAGATTAGATATATGCTTTGGAGTCAATCAAGAGAGTAAATTTATGCATGCTCCTACAGATTGTCACCTTCTTTTAGTTAAAAGGATTCTCGTATACTTAAAAGGCACTATTAGTCAAGGTTTGATACTTAAAGTCAAAGTTGTTTCTTTGATCAAGGCCTATACCGACTCGATTGGGTTGGATGTCCCAGATACTCGCAGATCCACTCTTGGATATATTTTTCTAGGTTCTTCATTAATATTTTGGTCTTCTAAAAGCAAAGTATTGTTTCGAAATCCTCAGTTGAAGCTGAGTACAAGTCTTTATCTGTGGTCTTTGCTCGCTTAAAATGGATTTCGTACATTCTAACAGATTTACATGTGCATGTTCATTTTCTGTTAACTTGTATTGTGATAATACTACTGCAATTGCTCTTTCTGCTATCACTGTGTTTCATGCCAGGGCAAAGCATATAAATATCAATTATCATTCTGTCAGGGAGCTTGTGGAGTTTGGATTTCTTTTTGTTTCTCATATTCGAAATGAAGACCAATTAGCTGATCTTTTTACAAAGGGTTTATGCTTTCCTACCTTCTCAAGACTGTTAAAGTTGCTTCTGGAGTCTCCTATTACTTAGTAGTTTTTGTTACTGAGAAGTGCACTTTTGTTTGTAGTGTTTGTTTTGTTAGTCTGTATACGAGGGTGTTTTTCTGTTTTTCTTATTTCAATCTTCACAGCCTGTCTGCTTGTATCAGTTTGCAGGGGTGTGTTAGATTTCTAATATAGATAGTGAAAGTCAGTCTTATTAAAATATTACTTTTCTCTCTCCTAAAAAAGAGCTCCCAAATAGTGTTTTTTTTTCCTTCCCTTTTTCTTTCCTCTTCGCCCATGGCAGAGTAAATCCTTAGCTAGCCTCAGGGTGAAGTAAAATCACGATTGAGGAGGAACGGATCTGACTTGGAGGTTTAATTGCATAAATGTGTTGTGGTATTTGTCTTTGGTGTTTTCAGTAGTATGTTTGGATTTGTTATCTTGTTTTAGGTTTATGATTTGCTTTTATTTCATATCTTTTCTTATTTATTGATTGATTGTAGGTTTGGGTGAATTTGTTGAGATAGATGTCGATCTATTGTCGCCCAATTTATTCCTCTTTGATTTACCTTGTTACTTCATTTTAATTTCTTCGATTGAGCATGTGGATATAGATGTCGATCTATGCTCTTTCGATTTGTTCCTTTATCTTGTCTTGATATTCTCTTTTACTGTTCTTGTTCTTCGATTGAGCCCGTGGAGATAGATGTTGATCTATTCTCTTTCGATCTTACCCCTCTTAGTTTCTTCTCTTTGGTTTCTTAGAATGATCATAAGTGTAGTCATGTCTGTTGAGGATAGTGTCTTTTCAATTTCTAATTTGTGATTTTGTATCTATAATTAAAATGTTCTAATCCATGGTTGGGTGATCTCTTTCTTATTAGAGACGTAGTAGATGTACAATCGAAATTCAAATAGGCCATTTTAACTTTTGTTTTTGGAAGTGTTGTGCTTAAGATGTGGTAAATTTTACAAAAAAAAAATATGTCTGTATTAAATCCCAACTAAGCTTGGGTCTCTTAGAAGTAAGAGGGTCTTCATTGTGTTTCTCTTAGCCGAGGCTAATGAGCTCCCCAGTATGGGTTTAGCTCGAAATAGGAGGTCTGGAATTGGTGTAAAACAAGTGAGTTTTTTTTAACGAAGCTGGTTAGATTAAAAATGTCTAGAGCTTTACTCCGATTAGTCATAGTCAGATTTGAAAGTCGGGGTTTATTATGATCTTGAGCTTCCTTGTTAAGTTAGGATTCTTTATAATAGTGTTGTTTAGTGAGGATAGGATTTGTTATCAAGTGATCATCCAATGTGAGATGTATTTTTAAGTTGATTGAAAGCTCAATATGAGTAAAAAGTGAGTCTCATAAGAGAGTGGTCTATGTTTGGAGGCCAAATTTAACTTGCCTCTGGAAGTGTGGTGCCCTTGAATGTGGTTGAAATTTTAAAACATTCAGTTTGTAAGAATCCTAATATCTCGAGTGTCTTAGAAGTAAGTGTTCGATGTTGTTTCTTCTTACCCGAGGCTATTGGGCTCCTTAGTAGGGTTATGCTCGAGGTAGGAAGTCTGGAGTTGTAGTAACACAAGTGAGCGAATTTTAATGAAGACGGTGGCTTAAATACGTATAGAGATTTTCAGCATTAGTCATAGTCAGATATGTTAGTACGGGGTTTAAAAAAGAAAAAAAAAAAAATCAAGAGCATCCTTGTTCATTTAGGATTCCCTTTTTATCAGGGTTGTCAGATTAGGAAATGGATTTATGTCAGATGACCTTCCAATGTGAGCTGTAGTTGTAGATGAATTTAAGCTCCGTATGCTCCTGGTGAGTAAAATGTTGTCTTGTTTAAGAGTGGTATGAGTTCTGAAGGTTAGGTTTTGGTGTCCCCTTTTTCTTCTGGGAGTGCTTTAGCATCCTAAAGAATTTTTTAGTTCTGAATTTCTTCCAAGGGTTATTAGTATTAGAGAATTTTAATTGGTTTATCGACGTTTGTTTTCTTTCTTTTTTTTTTCAGTTTCTTTTAAGGGTTTTTGTTTTTTAGTCTTTCTTCGTTAGTTTCCTTGGAAGATCGTATTGATTAGAAAGGAAAAGTTTAGTCTAATCCTTGGTTTATTGTAATTTCCTAGACTCTTAACATCTTTTCTTTTTTTATTTTTAGTTCCTTGTCTGTTAGGGGATGTTTCTAGTTTTTTCTCTCTAGTGGTGTCTAAGTTTTCATTGTTTTCTTCTTCTCCTTTTTTTTGTTGTTGTTTTGTCGTCACATCTATGCAATTATGGCCGGGGTCTAGACCTCACGATCCTCGATCTCGAAAAGCTCGAAGGCTAGCTACTTCTTTCTCTTGGTTTCTTCCTCCATTTTTCCTCCTTGTTTTTTTTTTCTCGTCTCACAGTTGGTGCGTCACTTTTTTGCAAGCAAAGAAGGGTTTTCAGAACTTTGTTGGTGGTCAGGACTAAGGCGCAAGATGACTTCATTTCAAGTTCACTAAAAAAAATCGTTGAACAGGATTAGATTTGGGGCTATACAGGGGGCCATTATTCTTTTAACTTTTTAAAGATTATCTCGCTTTTATTTAAGTTCAATAGTGGTTTTTGCCTTTAGCATTATTAGGTTTGATACCCCCGCATCATTAGGAGTATCGTCTTGGATTAATTTTGGGAGCTTGTTGAGATTGTTTGGAGGTTATTAAATTATCAGTTGGTCATTTAGCTTAGGGACCTTAGATATACTTAATAAAACAAAATCAATAGTTAAGGGTTTTATCCAATTGGGTTCTTGTACAAGTTTTCTATTAATCTTCTTATTCTTATTGTCTTAATGGTTTCTTATTTAGTGAGTATTCTAGTATTTAATATATTCATTGGTAATTCTTCCTTTCAAGAAAATATGACTGATCCTGTGAAACATCATGATGTTGAAATCATTGTTGGTTATGTATTGTCTTGGTCCGGTTTTATAAATCGTGATTCTTCTTCTTGTATTTCTTTGGAGATACATTTCTCATTTTATAAGTTCTTGATTGCGAAAAGCCTAAAATGGCATCTTCAATCGCCAAGAGGACGAATTATTTATCCCTGCATAAGCCATCGTGACACTTATATTAGTCTTGCTATTGATAGAAGGGATCAAGACCATACATTGATAGTTTTATCACGAGTGAAGGCGCTCATCTTCCACAACTTGCGTGTGGCGACATACATACATCCAATATTAGAAGACAGTTCATTGGGTACCGATGGAGAACAAAGATTTTCAGAGAATTTGAGGAATTTAAAAGTAATTTTATCTTTCTAGGTAGTTTTATTACAATTTTATGGACTTTCGGCGTTGCACTCTTTTCCTTAGCCAAGGGTTTACCACAATGGGTTTTCTTTGGCAAGGTTTTTAACGAGGCAACTAAAGCGAGTCCTACTTTTTCAAAAGTTTTCAAATTTATTCCCTATGTATTTCTTTTTCTTGGTGATTTGGGCTGACATTGGAGGCATATCCCTTCCTAGGGTAACCTTTAGTGATCAAGTCCAGGTTACTTAGCCGATTTATTAATATAAATCAAATTATTCTCAAAAAAAAAAGAAGTGGGAATGTTATTTATGACCCTACTATCCATGGGTCATGCACAAACACCCTTATGGGTCTTTACAAATACCCTTGATGGCAGAATTGAAATTATCAACAAAAAAATATCTCTCATAATTCCTTTTCTAATATTCCACCTTCGTTTTACCCTTCCACATTCGTTCACTTCATTCTTCCTCGACTTAAACTGCTACCACCACCATCTGCATCTCTCCCACCACCACCATCTCTCCCACCACCGTCACCATCTACATCGCCGCCACTACCATCAGCAGATTCATTCTTTATTTAACCTTTTTATCCTGTGTACTTCATTAAAAACTTAAATCAGTCTCAGACATTATCTCCATCGCTCCCACCGCCACAATCTCCGTCGTTCTCACCACCACCATCATGTCGATCGCCACAACTAAAAACAGCACCACCACCTCCGTTACGTACGCTACTATTATCAGCGGATCTCATCTCCTTCTTTGTAGTTTGAAAATTGAAATTGGAAATCAGATCTAATTTCTTTGGTTTCAATTTTGGTAATCGAATAAAGAATATAGGTTTTGCATGTTTAATCATCAAAGTTCAAGACCGATTCAGTTCTTTTGTTTACCATTTGGGTTGCAAAAACTTTTGATTTCGATTTTTGATGGTTTGTGGTGATTTAGTTTGATCTTTATGGTTCATGTTCACTTTTGGGGTTTTTGATTTTGAGTTCCCAACCGAGTGAGAAATACAACAAGGTACTAAGGGGTTTGTTGTGATTCAATTGAATCTCGATCTTTCGGATGCAATGGTGGAATTTAGTCGGGATTTTTGTCAATTTGACGCGGTGGTTTTATTGAGAAATGAAATTTATGGAAATGTAAGATGTAATTGACCGAGCTGGTTGTAGTTCAAAATGGTGATGAAGTGAAAGCTCGAGTCAGCAAGTTTGAAGTGGATTCAATTTAACAATTACACTGGATCGAAATTGGGTTTTCTTTGTGGTCTGGAAATGAATTTCTGGTGTGAATTCGTGATGGATTTCGATAGATTAGAAGTGATGCTCGGTTAGTCAGAAAACAAGAAAGGACTTGGTGGTGTTGTACGTTGTTTGAGAAATTAGTTGTGAGAAGTTGGGAGAAATGGTGTTGATGTCATGGGTTGGAATGGTGGTTGAATGGTGTTGATTTTATTCAATACAGGTGAAAGACAAGATGGAGTCAGTGATGTTGATGTCATGGGTTGGAATGGTGGTTGAATGGTGTTGATTTGGATTGAGTATGAGATACAGGTGCAAGACAAGATGGAGTCAGTGATGTTGTTGGAAGCATATGAGATGATCTGAGAAATAGCAAGAAGATGTAGGCACAGACAATGGTAGGTTTTTATGATAATGTACATGAACTGGGATAGCATATGGAGTCTTGGGGTATGGTGGTCTTGAACTGCAACGTATAGTGACATGAAGTTGCATAGTGTTTGTGGTACTTGAAATGGTGGAACTGAAATTGTAATATTGCAGGGTTAGTGTTTGAATGAAGTGGAGGTGGTTTGTTGTGTTAAAAGTAGTGGTTTGTTGCAGTGGACTTGTGTTGGATGCCTCAAACTATTGGAGACAAATTGACCAAGTTGCTTCCGCTATTGGAGACTACTTGAGCTAGTTGCTTCCTTTTTTGGAGACAACTTGAGAAAGTTGCTTTCACTTTTAGGCAACTTGGTCGGTTGATTCCAGATTGGAGGCAACTTGAGCTAGTTGATTCCGATTAAGGCAACTTGGTTATGTTTTTTGGGTCCATTTATTCATCCAAATTATCTTATACATATATCTTAGAGTATTTTGTGACGAATTTGTGGTGTAATGGTAACACAAGGTTGTGTTGAGTTGCGATGATGGTTGTCTTTGCTGATGATCATGCTTTAAAGTCAAGAGAGTAGATGAATGCTTAGGAAGTTGAGAAGGAACTCAATATGAATCCGAGCATTGAAAGCGGAACAAGAAGTTATTCTTTGCTTGTGTGTTGCCGATGGTGTTTGAGTAGGGGCATGGAAGTGACTTGCACCTATTGGCTCATGTTGCAAGTGTGCATGTAGACGGTTGTGGTCATGAAGTCATTGCGGTAGAGTTGCAGAGTACGGATGGAGGGTGTGGTGTTGTATGGTGGTTGTTTGAATTGTCGGTTGAGCACCGATGGTGTGGCGAACCCGTGGTGCAATGGTAGCACAACTGACTATATGTCGATGATGTGTGTTCGATTCACACTAGGTTCACTTATTTGTGTATAATTTTTATTTTTTGGAGACAACTTGTGCTAGTTGCCTCCATATATGGAGACAACTTAGGCTAGTTGATTTCACTTTTGAAGACAACTTTGTGCTAGTTGCCTTTCTTTTTGAAGACAACTTGAGCTAGTTGCCTCCGATAGGGACATAACTTCAAAGAAGTTGACTCCACATGGTGGTGGTGGTTGGCGGCGGCGTTGGTGGTTGACGGCGGTGATGGTTGGCGGCGGCGGTGGGTGTCGGTTGTTGGCGGCGGCCGTGGTAGTGGACAGTGGTGGTGTTCGTTAGCGGCGGCGGTGGTCGGTGGTGGTGGTGGTCGGTGGTGGTGGTGGTCGGTGGTGGTGGTCGGTGGTGGTGGTCGTCGGTGGTGGTTGTTAGTTGTGGTGGTGGTTGGTGGTGGTGGTTGGTGGTGGTGGTGGTCGTCGGTGGTGGTGGTAGGCGGTGGACGGTGGTGGTGGTTGGCGGTGGGCCGGTGGTGTGGGCATTAAAAATATTTTTTTTTTTTTTTTTTTTTTTGAATAGTGGTGGTGGTGGTTTTGTATATTCACTATATAAAAGAGGGTATTTTAGTAATGTGTTAGGCTTAGGGGTATTTGTAAAGTTGATAAGGGTATATTTCAAGGGGCCTCATAGTAGGGGTATTTAGATAATGTTCCCAAAAAAAAAAAAGTCATTCTTGTTGACCTTGACTTAGTCTGTGTCATATCTGTTAATGACCGTTGTTCCAGCTGTACTGGTTCTCTCTCTGTATTAAACCTCTCTAAACAGGTTCTTTTCGGTTAATCAAGAATTTACTTTTCTTCCCTCATTATTCATATTCATCCCATGTACCATTCTTTCACAATTCAAGCTAAGTTGATGTACAAATGGCCTTTAATAAGGGCATGGGACATATAAGCGAAAATGGTCACATATAAATTTCTTCCTAGTTTTGGAAGATTTTATACAGTCCAATTCGGAGAAGATGACCATTGAATCGGCTAAATTTAGGAACAACTGCAACTGTCCATGACATGGACCCGATGATGAATGTTAAACGATTGTAAATTTATTTTTATTTTTTTAGCAAGTCACGGTACATCCGTACATGTATTGTGCGTCAAGATAAAATGGATACTTTACAGTTTGATATGCACACAAACGGATAACAGTCTAGGGCTGCACATGGTACGGTACGGCCCGGTTCTCCGATGGAACCGGTCCTGACTTAGTGTTGACCGGTACCCCATTTTGAGGACCGGTACCTGTACTTGTACAGTATTGTACACTGTACTTCCGTACAAGACCGGTCTGCACGGTTTTTACCTATTAGCTATTACGAGTTTCAAATCAAAAGAAAAAAAACTTCACAAGTTCTTCCCTACTATGACAGAACCCTAAGTTTACCAATACAACCCACGCAAATACAAATATACAATGAATCAATGATTCACAAAAACTCCAATTTGGCATAAACCCACCCTAACATTACCAATTTCTTGTACAACCCATACAATACAATGAATCAATGACTCACGGAAAATTCAATTCAGCATAAACCCAATTGAAATCAACCAATACTCACAGAAAATTCACTGCAAGTCTGCAACAATTCTTCAATCTGATTTCTAATTTCATTCCCACATTCACATGGAAAATTAAAAACCCAAATCATTTGCCATTAACACTTGAATTCAACCCAATCCTCTAACCCGTCGGTATTGTTGAATTTCTTGAGTAGCACCACCATCTTCTCCTCAATGCATTCACTTGGCCAATTTCTTAGATTCAATTTTCCGGAACTAACAACAACCACCACCATCATAGAATCCATTAGTTCTTCTTTTCTAGACATCAAACAAATCGATCTCAAATAAAATCTTACATCAGATTCAAACATGCAATGAAACAGATTAATTAAACATATAACTAATTATTAAGAACCCTAAGTTAAACAAACATATTCGAAATTACCCAAAATCAGATGATGGTGGTGGTGGTGGTGATGAAGAAGAATGTGGTGGTGGTGGTGATTCTGATACAGAAACTCGAGTCAGAATGAAGAAGAATAAAAAGAAGCGAGTGGTGGTGCTTATGTTCTTCAGCTTTGAGAAAAAAAGGAAGAAGAATCACTCGTGAGAATAGGCAATTCTCGAAAGATAAGAATACAACAAATACCTAGAATCAATGGTCGTGATTAATTCGATATAAAGATCGAAGGATATTATTAACAGGGTTATTTGGTCCGGTTCAGCTCTGGGTACTCACCCATTCCCGGTTCTGTCTGCCGATACACCTAGTTCTTCTATTTCATTCCCGGTCCACTGTCAGACTACACGTCACCACGCAGTGCGATTCCGGCCGCTTTTCGGTTCCCAGATCAAAGATACGGGGACTTCTAACCGGTTCTTGTGCAGCCCTAGATAACACATCTCAAGATTAATTCTAATAGAAATTAAAATTTAAGGGGATAAGTTGCTAATGTTAGCAAATTAGGAGGAAGCTCGAATTAGGGAAAACTGAAAACGCGTTGTCGATAAATTAATAGTGCTAAATCGATAAAATTTTACAGTTCCGAAACTATTCATTTGTGAAAGTGTTTGTATAGGTGGGCCAATCCAAAGATGAGCTCAAAAGAGACACCTGAACTGATAAGACGAGCTCAAGTCAACGAAAAAACGCATTTTTGGGTTCATTATGAATCTGAGGTGTCTTATACTCTTATCTGCGTTTTATATTACGAGTGGCATCCTTCAAAAGCTCCCGTTTAGGCTAGGTCTAACCATAATCCAAGATTCAAGATTTTCCTTGATCCACGTCACCAAAATTCAAGGCCCGGGCGCAATGGGGATCCAAGATTCCATGTAAATACGGAGTTTCAACCTACGCAACACGCATTTTGAAACAACGTTTCATGGGAAAATTCTCGAATGCGCGGTTCCTAACTGCGTCTTCCGGTTGATCCTGGTCACGCGTTGTTTGAAACTGCGTGTCCTAGAGAGCCCTAAATCCTCCAAGTTCTGTCCTTCCGCTAGTTAAAATCCTCTCAGTCGAAAGCTGATAACTTGGATTCACAATTTCACAGTTTGAGAGACGGCCAATCATGGGTTCATCAAGTTTCCTCATTTTTGATGGTGAAGCCTGAAAACCTATCTCTCTTTCATCCTTTTGGGGGTCTGATTGCACTTTATCCTTATTTGATGTACTCGGAAAGGCGGTGCCATCATATTGCAGCAAATCACCAACCATATCTATCAATTCACCTTCTGAAATTATCTTTTTGCTGTAAAGATACAGGCACTTCAAATATTTCTTGTACTCGTCAGGATTTCTGAACTTCTCCTTCCCGATGACATTCTCAAAGAATTTGTAGTCTTCATGATAATCACCTTCACCTGCTTTAACCCTTTTTGTAGATTTAATTAATTTCCGATTTTGATCTGTATAATCATCGACCTCAATTGCATATCTTTCAGGCAAGAATATCAGGTTGAATCCCTGAATAAGATTTGAATGGCCATGAAATACTGTTTGATCCTTGTTGTTATAAACACCAAATTGGTGGAGTCGTAAGTCGGCAAGGACTTGAATTCTTTCATTCCTTGAAGGAATTCATTAAACTTTGATGTTTTCTCGACCGATTTGATGTGAGCAAGACAATCTTCTTCTCTAGGTCTCTTCATCTTCTTCAAACTGTGATTAATCAAAAACCGAACTAAACCTTGATAATTGATCACACCTGAACCCTTATTCGAGAGCGAGAAATAGAAATTGGAAGAAGAAAATAGATTATCGGTAAAGGGGTTGCAGTATCAATCAGTATATATTGAGTCTAGGGTTTTTTGAATAACTGGATTTAAAGATGAATTTCGATTAAGAAATGGGTTTCTAAAATACGCAGTTTCACTCAGCGTGGCACGCAGTTTGCAACCGCGTGCGGAAGAATAATTCCAAAGAATATTCATTGATACGCGATTAGAAATGCGTGTTAAGTTTTTCCTTACGCAGTTTGGCTGCATTTTGGGTACTTCCAACTTGGATCCAAGCTAAACGCAAAGACTCATTCCGGATCGTGCTCACTTGTTCACCAATAAACGAGCGGTTTACGGGGATCCATCTTGGATGCTGGACTCCATAAGAGCCGGTCTTACAACTGTTCCATCTAAAACATCAAGTCTTTTCCGGAGCGGGTCCCACTTCCTATGAACTTTACTGTTGGATTATGTATGGAATCACACCAGTGTTTTTGATTTAGCTAAACGCGTCAAACAAAGTCAATGGGAAGTGTAGATAGTTGCACCGTTTCTTTTATGTGCTTGGAGGGCAAGGAATTCCTCGAAAGAAACAATAAAAAAGGACACGTATTTGAGACCTTTTTAAGTCTCTAATTCAGGTTTGGTTCCGAGCCTCAGGTTTTATTGAATGACAAGACCCGCAAAATGATGAAACGGCGTTTGGTTCGGTGTTAGTTGTTTTATACACACTATATTATGTGAAATCTCATTTCAGATAAGGGCTGTGCCAGGTTTTCAAGCTGCCAGTGCTAGGACATGCGCAAAAATTACGTACCTTTCAAAATGTCCAACTATCACAAGTACAACAGTAGCTTAGGACATAAAATTCATTGATTTTGTTTATGCCGGTTAGTGACAATATTTTTTTATCATATATCGGCTTCTAAAACTTGTTTAGCAATTTTCTGGTTAGGACGGTCTTATTCGCTGCACACTACAGATATCGTACTGGAAATCAAGCTTGATCGAATCTCAAACATAGTAGCTCTATTTCAAAAAACAACTGCAAAATTTTTGTTCACATCAAGTCGGCTAACAGAATGATGAAATGAATCAACCCCCTATCATAACCAGGTCATCTAATATCATAACCTTCACAAATAGATTCTTTTCCGAGCCTATTGGTTTGGTAATCGTGAACCTAATACAAACGGATCCATAGCTATTTCCCGCTCGCATTTAACTTAATTGATAGGACATAGAAAAGGGGCATAGGAGCAGCAAAGCTTCTCCTTCACAGTTCAGTTTCAGCTCTTTTTCACCTCCTCTCTTCTCTCTCATTCTATATGTCTTCAAGCTTCAAACTTTCTTTCTCATCTGAAATTGAATGGCTAGGTAAGATTAAGAATCACACAAATCCCCAATTTATTACAATAATTAAAGAAATGGGCTAAAACTTCTGAATGTTTTTGGATACATTTCAGTGATTTTTCTGAACTTTGGACTGATTTTCTTAAAATATTGCAAATTTTTTTGGTGGATTAATGGCATAGTTTGTATACTTTGTGTTGCAATCAATCAACTATTGCAACATGGGTTTGTTAAACTTATTAGTTGGAGTTTTGGGGCTTCCCATTGTTTTTGTTGTTTAGGATTAGAAATTTCAGGTCGAGGGTTTTATTACTCGGTGAGAGTACCCATTTTGGAAAAATGTTATTCTTTTGAGTGTGAAAAGGGTTTGTCTTTCATTGAAATAGGAATGTTGGGTTTCTTTCATCTGCCTTGAGTTTCAAAAGGGGACTAGAATCAATGAATCATCATCTACACTGTATCACAATGCTGGGGTTGGCATAGGAACGAATTTTAACAGTCGTCCAAGTGATATTTCTGTCGGGGTGTTGGGTTTAGGCCCTTTTGGACCATTGGTCTGAGCTTACATTGTAAAGGAACTACCGAACTGACCTGTTATGCATGGAATCATAATGATATTGACGCCGTAGTATCCTTAAGCTACAAACCATTTGTTTGTTTTCCCCTGTTGGTTGTTTTTAAATGTTGAATGCTTTCTCTAGGAAGATCTGTATAAGGGTTGTGTGATATTTGTGGCCTTTATTAATTTGGTTGTTGCTCGACTAGAACCTGTTAATGGGGTAAAGAGCAGTAGAACTTATATAATCTGTTTTTAGGAGGTGGATCTAAAGCGAGCAGTGTTTTTTTTTTTTTGTATAATGTGCAATGCTGGGGGTTAGATTTTAGGGGTTTAGCTTTCGACTCTATTGATGACCGATTAGTATGTTTCCTGAATCTTGGTTTCAATTTAATCGGTTATAATGATATTGATTCCCTTAACCTATGACTCATTTGTTTGTTTTTCCCTGTGGGTTCTTTTAATTGTTGAATGCTTGACATCAGCAAGGAGTGAACAAATACCATAAGAATGTGAGAAAACATAAACAAAGATTCTTGTTTATTGGGTTTCAGTCTTCAGGAAAATCTCAGGGAGACGAGGGTTGGTTGATAATTGTGACCTTACTTGATTAGTACTTGTTAAGAGTACAAAGTACAGGAGAGCTTATTATCAATATTTGAATCTCTAATTAAATCAGCAACATTTGTGTCATCATGGTTAGGAGGTAGATTTGATACCAGAGTATCAAGTAATTTTTGTAGATGGCGTTAAGATATTGTGCAGTCTGCCGAGTCTAGAGTTTTTGGGGTTCAAGTTTTGACTCGTATTGGCATTGTTTTTGCAGGTCTTGGCTTATCGATAGTAAAGGAATTGCAAGTAAAGTGAAAAAATGTCCCTCATTTTTCTTCTTATCAAATTAAAGATTGTGGTGCGAGTCGGGAGTGTCCTAATTGTCTTCACCGTATTGATAATAGCGATGTAAGACTAGTTCTATTGGTTTCTTGAATTGATTACAGCAAGTAATTTTTGAGCTTAGATAAGTACTTGCATATGCAGGTTGCAGTTGAATGGCCAGGCTTTCCAGCTGGTGTCAAGTTCGATCCAACAGATGCAGAGCTTCTAGAACATCTAGCTGCAAAACTTTCTCCTGGAAATTTGAAGCCTCATACATTTATTGATGAGTTCATTCCTTCAATTGAGTCACAGGAAGGAATCTGCTACACACACCCTAAAAATCTTCCTGGTAAAACATACAGATCTTATTCCTATTAGTTATTGCTTTTTTATTAAGTGCTCAAGATTGGCCGAACTAGTTTTAACAAAATTCATTGCATAGATAAGGAGAAAATAAAAATCAATATCATGTAAGGTTTAGATGGTTTGAAATGCTAGACATTCATGTTTGACCATCCTATTGTGTTCAAGAGTGAAACTTATTGAACTCTTGATTGATCTAATTCAATTTGGTTGCTTTGAGTTTGAGTTAGTTATTTAACATAACATTCTTTGCAATCAAGTTGATTTAGCTTGATGCAAACAAATTTATTTCTTTCTAGGTGCGAAGAAAGATGGAAGCAGTGTCCATTTCTTCCACAGAACTTCGAAAGCATATGCCACAGGTCATCGCAAGCGCCGCAGGATCCATGGAGAACTCAGTTCAACAGAAGAGCATGTCCGTTGGCATAAGACAGGCAAAACGAAGCCTGTGGTCCATAATGGTATTCAGAAAGGGTTTAAGAAAATTATGGTTCTCTACAAGAGTTCAATAAAGGGGTCAAAACCAGATAAGTCCAATTGGGTGATGCATCAATATCATCTAGGGACCAATGAAGAAGAAATGGAAGGCGAATTTGTTGTTTCTAAAATTTTCTATCAACAACCACCAAAGCATACAGATATGGGAGATGTCCAGACTACTCCAAGCACCCCGAATACAAATACGCCAAATCCTCCTCGGCCAGAGAATCGTGCAAAATTGAACGAGCTTGATAAAGAAAGTATAGAATATCCTTCTGTCCATCAGGTACTTTTGGTGTTTTAGTATTTTGGAGTAAATTCATACACATTTCTCAATGTTGCATTGATAGGCAAGTACTTGCCAAATTCATACTTGGGAATGAATCCTTGGGATTTGCTTCTTGTAAAACAGGATGTAGAAGTTAGTTCCAAATCACTTCAACTTCCTGCAGAAGTTGTTTGCTTTGGGGTTGAGAGATCAACTGCTGCATGGTGGGCTGGTGAATCTCAAGCTGTGGAGAATCCTGATCCAGATGGCATAGACATTTCATTGTTGTGTCATGAAAACCATGAGATCCTTAATGAGTCGGGAATTAAGAAGGTTTCATGTTTGTCAGACTGGGATCGTAACAGGAATGATGTGATCAATGGAGATCCAAGTACAGCCTTTGGACTCGCGGATCTGGATAGCTTAGCTCTTGGCACGCCACCTGAATTTGAGTCTGGTGTAAGCTTCATCTGTCATCGCTTTTCTCTTTACTATATTTGCTAAAAGATCTTCATCCTCATATTTTACATTTTTGTTAGTCTTACACTTAACGTTTGTCCTTGCTAGTGTACCCATTTGTGTTACCCAGACTTAAAAACGGGTTGATGGAGTCTTAGTATAAGCAATCATCACACTGAAATTGATATTACTCTGTATGTTATGGCAGGACTGGCAGTTTGGATCGCAGGAAAGCTTTACGAGTTGGTTTGACCGCTTGTAGACAAATGGGGTGGACTATGGAGCCAAAGCTCACTGAGTTTATTATAGGAATGCAGAATCCAATTTTGTTCATCCTCACCTGTGGTGGATTCTCTTCTCTCTTTATGCCAACATTACGTCTTAAGTTGATGTCAATCAGCAACTTGAGTACTAGGAGAGACCCATGTCACGCTATCTCAAAGACGTAAATTACTTGGCCAGCTGCTACGGAAGATTTTAGTAAAACTGTGTATTTGGGAAAACCCTGTCTTGCAGACAATGACACATCTGATGACCCTTTCTGCATGTTTATGATCTTTTTCCAATTCTGTGCTATTTATGGTGTCTGTGTCTGTAACACTAATGGCTCTTGCCAGATAACTGTAGTTGTTACATTTGGTTATTTGTATCTCCTAGTCGAGGAACTTTTTCCAATTTCTGTGCCTTCTATGGTGTGTGTGTGTGTGTCTGTAACTCCAGCCAGATAACTGCAGTTATAACATTTGGTTGTTGTGTTTGCAGTGAGAACCAAGAAAGCCAATTGAGTCTTGTTATTATTTGGAAACATTAACGTCCATTTTAATCATACACAACTCCAATTTTTGAACTAACAAACCTTGCGATCTTGAATGTATATGAATAGAGAATAACATCATAAAAGAACAATCTGAAAGCAAAAGTGTAACTTTCATTCCGCTTATTTTCTTTATTTATTGATTTGAAGAGGCATAAATTATACAATCAAGAAGCTACAAGGAAAAGAAAAACTACTATATAACAGTGTATCAGTTGAAAGACAACAAAATTCCCAGAGTGAAAAGCCTAGCGAAATGCCACAGAATTTCATTTTCTGCCGTTTCTTTCACAATTTTGAACATTTTAAGGGTTCATCACAGACCGACAAGAAGGCGGCACAGAAGATGTTAAAAGTGACTCTCTGTTCCCAACCCAAGCATTCGATGAACAAATATTCTCCAATTTGGTTGAAACCATGAACTAGAAAATACACGGTTTCGCCTTCACAGCCCAAAACTAGATAATACATGGTTTCACCTCCAAGCACAGCGAGTCTTCCCCAATCTGTCTCGAAATAATGATCTAACTTGTAGTTGAATATTTGATACTAACTGTATATACTACCATGTCTAAGTCATCAACTGCTCAACCCTTCCTTGGGATGCGTCAAAAGACGCTGTACCTCCAGGCTCCAGTCACTACAGAAATGGATACCCCTAAAGCCTGTCATTAAGTGTTAGCCACTTTCTCTATTGCAATTCCCTGGCAAGAGGTATTTATACTTTTCAGCGTTATTCAAAAGATGAGCTGGAAGATGAACGGCAGAGAAAGAATGAGGAATAGGACCCAATTTTCCTATGATATCCTTGAATGTATATTCTTCGGGAAGCATGTCAAAAAGGTTAGCTCCTTTGCAAATGACGTCCTGAATCCTTTTGGGATCAAGGTAATACTTGAATCTCACTCGATCATAATGACTATAAGCTTTCATTTTGAATATAAACTCACTTATATGCCTGAAGCAAAAACTGCAATGCCACCCTGCATCTGACAAGATATCATCAGTCTGCCTATAATGTGCATACCTTGTTTTCCCCGCCTTGTACTGATGCACCGACGCTCTCCAACTCTTATTGTCAACAGGAAACTCGAAAGAATACAAGTAATTCTTAAGCCTCAAATGAAGAACAGGAGGTGTATCAGCACACCATCTCAACAGATTAATAGTATGCCCACTCGGAATCTCATCAACATCAGACATAATCAATAAATCATCATCCATTATACCCGCAATCCCCAACAACTTATCTAAAACTACACGCTGATAAGCCTCTTCAACGAACGGATTCTCCCCTTTCTTAAACCTACCTCCTATCGTTCCATAAGTTAACCGTTGCTCAACAAATTTAAAGTGCTCTCTATGGTTGGAAAAATACAAAGGCTTGGGTATCCCTGTAAACGTTGAATTCACTTCTAACAACACAAATTGTGTAACATATGGCTCCAATTCTTTCCATCTAATTGTAAGAATATCAACCTCATTATTGAACAAAACGGCATCAAAAACACGTCTAGGAGACTCCCTGATACCCCATCCGTGTAACCTACATAAATTCTCCATTGAAACATTCTCATGATAATAATGGGGATTTCATGAAACAACTTCGGGGCTTCTCCCATAGTGGCCTTAAGAAGTATGTAATTTTCTGACCGTGAACATAGATACCGAGAACCACTGTTGGTACAATAATGAATAAAAGGAGATACACTTTTAAATCCAAACCTCGCATTATACAGCGTAATCTCGACATGTTTAATGGTGCTCCTCCCATTACCTCCTGAGAGATGAAGAAAAGGGGAAATTCACTTTAGTTACCAAACAATTTGACTGAATTTTTTCTTATTTTGACCAAATTTGAAAAGAAATTAATTGCAAAGAATTGGGGGAAATGTTTTTACCTGACCACAAACGTCTTCACAAATATCATCGGTTTTCTTATACCCACCATCAGACATCATCAAACGAATAAAAATCTGCTCTCTTTTTTCTTTTTCTGGTAGTGTTTGTGTAATTTATATCAAGGAAGGGTGGAATTTGGAAAATGGGAGGACAAGAGGAGACTTGGATTGGACGGAAAAACCTAAAAAGCGGGGGCGATGATCTTCGGTCACGCTGTATCCACTCTGTCTATCTTTCTCTTCTACCTCTCTACCTCTTCTTTCTCAAACAGACAATTATAGCCGTTTCTTTGTGTATGTGTATGTTTTTCTCCTAAAAAACAGATATTCTCTTTCTATACAATTACTGATTCCTCCGATGTCTAGTATTATATATAAAAAAACCATTATTATTGTTTATTCCGTATTATTTTAAGGTAAATTACACAAAATCCTTTTCTTTCATTTTTCTTTTGTTGTTGTCGAACTAGGAGGAAATCTTCAAAATGTTCGCTTTACATGTTCAAAATTTGTAATAGTGGTTATAATTTGAATTTATTTAATTTTGCCTCTACACTTTGGAGGAGACCAAGTCACGATGGTCGGAAATTGGAATATTTCTAGGGTAGGATCCGTTGACATGGTTATAATGACATAATATTGATATTTTAGCGCCATTTTCTCTACCAAATTTAACTGGCAATGAATTCGAGGTTAATTTTTTGATGACATGTTCTTCTTAAAAGTCTCTACACTCCCACCAAAAATGAGATCATTCTGAGATGTATAAGACCAACATCTACTATTTTGAATATCAAATCATTGAAGACTAACTTGAAATTAAAATATGTGGATGGTGAAGTTTTGTATTTCGGAATTCTCTCATTTTTAGTAGGAATGTAGAGTTTTATACGAGGAACATGTCGCCAGAATATTAACTTGAAATTCATTGCCGGTTGGGTTTGGTAGAAAAAATGATAACCATCTCAACGGATTATGTCATTATAACCATGTCAACGGATCCTTCCCCATATTTCAAATGGGTCGAGAGCTGCTTCATTTTGTTTTTCACTTAATATCCTTTTAATACAAAGGAAAATTTGTTCATTAAACTAAATTGTTACCGAATCACTTATTTAAATTGTTAATTCTTTTTAGTTCACAATGAAGTTGAGAAAGCTACTAAATCACTTTTTTTTCTTTTTTCTTTGAGAAAGCTCAAAATTTTTAATTAAAATTTAACCATCATCAAAATGATGAAGGCTGAAAGAGAAAAATACAAAGTCCGTTGTTTCTAACAACAACAACAGTCCAGTCACATATTAAGGTACTCAAAAGAGTAGCTTTTAAAGAGAGTGGTATTCAAAGAAAGACTAATTAAACGAAAAATAATTAACAAAAAATTATCAGCTGATAAGTAACTCTTCTAGTACATGACTAGCACCTTCAATCAAGCGCATCGAACACCTCTTTCATCATCGACACTCTTATGGACTCTACTGTGGAAAGCATTGAACGAAGGCCTTCCGACCTTCGACTCCAACATCTCCCACCGATGCAACTCTGATCCGAAACCGCTGCTCACGTTATGTTCCTCTATTTTGCTTCTTTAGATTCATGGCATAACATTTCAATGCAACTCTGAATCCGACCTTCCTCTATTTTGCTTCTGGATATCCTATAAAACCTGTAGTTGCGTTATTTTAAAAGGGAGCAATGCCCAATTCCTCTTTACACTTCTACTCTTCTTGTTAGTCATTTTCAATTTGTTTTTAAGTAAAACTAGAAATAGTTCATTCTCCATTTGAGAGTACTCGTAACTTCGTATCTTTGGAATCGAATATGGGTCGTCTAGTCTAAACTTCTATTGCGCAAGTCAAGTCAATTTATCCAGTTTGATCCTATCCAGTGGTAGGACTTTCCACACATTCTTTGTTGACTTGGTTTCGTAATCACACAAAACAAAAAAAAAAAACTGATTCAACAGGGACACATGAGTATCCCTCCCGTGTATGGGCGTAGTAGATGGTAGAAATATTCAACGCCATTAGAGCAACTGCTATGATGCAGTATAACCAAAGACCAAAGGGAAAAAAGACCAAAATTTGGGTTTAGTACGGTGTGTGATGCTACGGGTGGAAGACTAAATTTGGTGGAGCGTACATTATACGTTCGCCTGGTGTGAGGCGTGGAATATACGTTCGCCCGATCGGGGGAGATTCCAAAAATGAAATTAAAAAAAAAAAAAAAAAAAAAAATATGGGGGCGAAGGTATAAAGTTCGCCCCACTATAAAAGTGTAAAAAAAGAATGGGGTGGAGGTTTAAACCTCGCCCCAAAAAAAAAAAAAAAAAAAATGGGGCGGAGGCTATACGTTCGCTTTGGTGTGGGGCGTTAACTATACGTTTGCCTCGACTATAATTTGGGTTTAGTCTTTGGTCCCGACCAAATATAGTCCGGGATTTGGGTTTAGTCCGGGATTTGGTCGATAAATGTACGTCCCACTCGTCTCGTTCTCAACCCAAATATTTGAGTTTAGTCGCCCACTACGGTTGCTCTTAGAAGTGTAAAGTTGAATAAAATAGTACTATATAATTCTAAATCTCATAGATAATTATCAAAGTTAAGATGAAATACGTTTTTGTGCTGTATTATTGTTTGGTCAATTTTTGTGTGCCTAATTCAAGTAAATAATTTGGAAAGTCCATACCATATTTTACATGTTCAGTTTGTTCAAGACCATCAAACATTAACCCCAAATATTATTAGGGTCTGTTGTATGTATGTAATGTAACTAAGAGTGTAAGACTAAACTCATCAAGTTGCATATACGTATATCTACAGCTACTTGGTTTTAATCACTTATGAGAGTGTTTAGTTCAAGGTTTGAAAAACAGGTTATGACCACGTTATAACGCGTTTTGACGGATGTGAGCACGTTTGGGCAAAAACGTGTTATTAAGGAAAAAATGCGTTTTTCATACGTTATTCTAAAATAACGTGCGTTATAACGGTTAAATAGAAAATAGAAAATGATTATGGTTTGAAATTCCTATCTAACATTTTACAACATGCGTGAAAACAGTTATAACGGGTCTAATAACGTTGGTATAACGTTTCGATACATTATTATTTTATTTTTAAAATATTAATTGTAATTTTTAATCTTTAATTTAAAATATAAAGAATTGTATTTTTGTATTCTTTTTCTTAACAAACGGTTATGGTACGTGAAAAGGAAAGATGGTATAAAAAAACTTATGTTAGAATGTTATTTAGAAAGAAAAAAGCGAAAAATTCAATTTTAGAAAAACAATTATAACATGCGTGAAAACGATTATAACGGGTTTAAATAACGTCGTTATTTCCTATTTATCGGTAATATATAGACACGAGTGTCGATGACCCTCACAGACACACTACATAGACATGACCGTTTTAACGACCATTTTTTCGGAAATAATGGTCGTTTTTCAAACCTTGGTTTAGTTTATAATTCACTCAATCAAACTTTTCTAAATAAGCTGATTCGGTACTCTTCCATTAATCAGCAAACTGGCAATCACCGAAACTAAACTAAGAAGTTTAGTTGGCTTAGTTAATATTAACCTAGTCAAAGATGCTTAAGTCAAAAGTCAACAGAATCACATAATTTAGTGTGAAGGAAACACCATGAAAAGATGCTTAATCACTAAATCACTTAATTTAGTCAAAGATGCTTAAGTCTAATTTTATATTATTTCCTTAGTGTGAAGAAAACACCATGAAACCCGAGTTTCCTCAAAACGAATGATATTTGTTCAAGTGAAAGGATTTTCATGAACTCAAGGAAAATAATGAAAAAATATAAACCGGCATGGGATTGGCCACGGCACGCCGGCGGTCGGTGAGCCCAATCCCCAACGCCTTGGTCAATATTTAATTATTTATTATTTTCCTTCCTATTTGCATAGGTTCATCGTTTCGTCGTATTTTGAAATACTCATTCGTGCGGTGATTGTTAGTACATCGTGGTTGAGTACACTTGCACCATTTAAATCGGGGCTTACTCAGGAGGTAGCTCGGACGCCTTTAGTGTGTTGAATATTTATTACTAACCCAAGGAATTACCTGGAAGAACCATAGATTGAAGTAACGAAATATTGTGAAAATATTTGAATATTTTCGAAATTCGGTGGATGAATCCAAGAATTTAAGAATAATTAAGCGATGGCTCTATACTAGCGAGCAAAAGTTGTCTAGGAGCATTAATTATTCGACATGGGCATAGAGTTTCATATCCTTTATATAGTCGGGGAAAAGCTGTTGTTTGTATCCACAGAAGACGTTATCTATACTAGCGAGAAGCAAGCTATCTAGGACACAATCTCGTGATTCTATATAGAAATAATTCTTTGAAGTGTCCAGTATTCATGAGATATGTCGAACTTGTCCGCCGAGAGACTACATATCTGCATGTACTACGAAAGGCGATAATCTGTAGATTTGATGAGAGACCCGTGTCTCAATACTCACGTCACGATTTACGGATCGGATTCGTATAATTATGGGTTTACGATTTTAGCCTTTTTTAAAATCCACCATCTAAATTAAGTCCACAGCAGTGAGGAAAGCCGTGTTCCTCGGTCGGCATTGAATGGCGATTTTCCAGGTTATGAGCAGTGCAAGTAATTGAACTTAGTCGTAAGTTAAGACATTACAGGATTTTAGATTAGCGAGCAAACCACGACTTGAGCGAAGATCCCGGTGGAATGATAGAGCATCGTCTCGACGAGCGTAAATTGGTGCATCACCGCTTTCTTTTCGGTAGTTGATAACTTGTTAGTGTTAAATTATATATACATATGCATGTATAGACGTGAGTTTTGTAAAAACCTTTGTTTTAGGAACGAACGTTCGTTTGATCGTTAGTTTAAGAAACTAGCAATAATCCTTAATGTAGGAGAGATTGTTTTTATAAATATGTGAGATTTTAATAAACTCTCGTTTCAAAGGTGGATGCTTGTATGAGAGAAAAAGTTTTTTTTTTTAAATAGACGTGCGTACGTTAAAAAAATTTGTTTATGAGCTTTCATGAATTTTTTTATTTTCGATATGTAGCTTTCACAAATTTTGAAAATATACTCTAGAGGAGCAAAAATATATATAGACGTGAGTTTCACGTTAAAACATATTTTGTAAAATCAATGTTTTGGTTTTGAACAAGCTGTTGAAAGTAGACAATTATACATGGTGAAATAATGTACGTATGTGAGTTTTCACAATTGTAGAATGGACGTCTGTCCAATTTTTTGAAAAAACAGTGGATATTAAAATTCACGTGGGTTGTTCACGGTTTTATGAAAATCAAGTTATGATTTTGAATAATGAGTTTTGCTCGTCTTCGCAGGTTTGAAGGAGCGAGCAAGATTTTGAAATTTTTACGTTGTTATCACTAAGTTCGTGAAACCTTAGTAAATAGGTAAGAGTCTAGGATTACCATTTTTGTAGACGCTGATGTGAGGTCTCAAATCCATGTAGACTTCTCGGACGTGCAAGACCGGTCTCCCGAGGTGGAGAAGCGAAAGGGGAGGAATTATAGGATGATACCGAATAAGGCTGCAGTCCCCGATGCTTCTTTGGTGAGTTGTTAACGCTTCTCACATCATGACTTTTCTTGTCCATGCAATTAGGATCATGAAACCAAGGTTTGTTATTTCCTTTGAAATTTTGCTTCATCGAGCCTCGATGGTCTTCAATTCTCACTAATTGTTGTTGATGTATTCGGGAGGAGATTTACATGGAGCGAGTGCGTGATGCCTATTCGTCTTCGGAGGATGGTGAAGAAGAAAACCACGGATTTGAAACCAAATGAAAGCAATGATGTCTCCAATGGTGATGTTGGCAATTCCGGTCCTTTTGAGCACTTTAGGGACCACTCCGGTAAGTGCCCATCGTATATTTTCTTTATAGAAGTATGAGGTTGCTGATTTGTGAATGAATGAACGAGAACCCATATGAATTAATGAAAATTTTTGCGAAATACGTCACCAGAAAATTCAGAACTCGCCTTTTAATGAAAACGTCGTAGAATCTTCGTACGGATGTCGGATTTTCGTGATCTACCCATGCTTTCTCATGCCCAGAAATTTCCAAGCTTTATCAAGGAATCTTTTTGAGTTTTGAGCATGTTTAGGGGCAAAATCAGCGAAACAGTAAACTTTGGAGACTTTGAGAAATTTTTCAGCTGGCATGTAGTCCAATGTTTCAGCCACATCTCTTTGCTCGTTCCTCAATTGCTATGAAATTTTGAAATATTGTAGGTAACATCCATACAAAGAGAATGGTATATAACTCAACCCTTGATTATTCACTAATTGCTTCCAGTTCATCATTTTGTACTAGGGCGGAGTAAAATTTTCTCGGACAAGCTTTTGTAAAACACTCTGTTGTGTCTTTAGACCATTCGCTTGTGTCTTGAACGATTGTTGAAGGATTTTAATTTCATTGATTCATTTGAGATCGGGAACCCTTGATTGATACATGAGCATGGTGGTGCTTGCAGTGCCATCTTCCGTCGATGGTAGAAACATCACTTCGAAACCACGGTCAGGACCATAGCATGAGGTTGCTTTCAAGAGAGGGTGATGTAATGACCATGGTTTCATTCCCGGTGGTAGCATTCCTTTTATGATGAATGATTAGCACATGAGATTACGGTGCCACGGGTCTTGGGTATGGCGATAAATCATGATCGGTGGGCCGTCGATCCCAGTATTTTGTTAAATCTCTCCTTTTCGTTTTCTCTTCTTAGGCAAGACTTGGATAGAGGACCGGGTATAAAATTGATGTAAATACCTAGGTGGTCGAAGTTGGAGGTACCTTGATGAAGTACTTAGTGGAAAGACCTGGTGGACACCCGATCAACTGTGGAAGTTATGAATCCCGTCTAAGAATTGCTTGCTTGCATGTTATACGTTAAAAGGCGTAGGAACCTCATACGGCGTCGGGGTGTGCTTGACCCCAACTTTTGAAGCTAAGAGACTGAGTTATCACATGAGAAAATAATCCCTCAATTTGGAGTTGAATAGGTCCAACCAACAGAAGCGTGCACATTTGTAATTTGTAATCCCGTATAAATTTTTTGATTTAGTAGATCGACGATAAAGGCCGTATCTTTCAGCTCGTATGTCAGATTGATGCGTCCTTTTGGTATGTTGTAGAAGAGACGTGACGAACATCGTTTGTTGAGGAGGCATTGTCCCATTCCTCACCCATTGGTACGTTTTGTAAACCCATGGTCTGAAGTGTATTGTATCTCATTTGTGGAGGTGATGAGAACATCTTATTGAAGACTTTGGATTGTGCCCACAAAGTCATGCAAGCTTTGGGAAGACTTTCATGTGAGCATGTTATCAGGTCTACACATCTTGATATGAATCATTAGTTCTTGAAGAAAGTCCACTTCATGTGTAACACTTGAGAGAATGGTTAGTTGATGAAGCAGGATGTTTACTTTGAGCTTGTTGTTGATCTTTGAGATCACAATTGAATTCTATCTAGAAATTTTTTGTTGATCAAGAGACCATGAGCGAGTTCCTCCACATATCCTTGTTGATGCCGATACTATGGTCAGGTGGCCGAGAGACTGAAAAGGTTAGAACCATGATTTATCGACATAGCCTTTACTCCTCCATCCGGTGAGCCTTTACATTCACGAACTAATTGGAGGTTTGTACATCCTAAGATGTAGGTGTCTTGGGAGTACAACCGAATTACCCGATTAATATGACTTTCTTTGTGGGCTTTGTCGGTGAGTCGACGTTGTTCTGGCGAGATAGCGCGGCGGTCTCCATTACGTGTGTGATCGGTGAAGATAGGAAGTTCCTCGGTCGTGCGAGGGCTTGTGATGTAGAGATTCCGTTGATAAAGTTTTCATGGAATCGCATCGGTTTACAATAACTTGCTATGTCTTGAATCTTGTCAATAAGATCAAGTCCCGGTGCATGTTGAAGGAATTCGTGCCATCAATGGATGAATGATGTTGCATCAGCTTGAAGTCTTGTCATGGAGGACTCGGTGATTGTAGTTGATTTCACTTTGATCGTGTTGATGGTGAATCGGTATGTCATCGTCGAGATATTTGTCTTTGAAACTAGAAAGTCATCATAGAAGGTGTACTCTTTGATTGGGAGTACAATCTGAAGGCTTAGAAGAATATAACACTCGAGAGATGAGAGGTTTTGATTTTTAGTTGGCCTTGGAAAAGTGGCGATTGTGATTGTGGGAATTTTCTTTTGGTTTGATAAAGATTTTCATTTAAATAAATTGATGTTGATTCTTTGAAAGAAATTCAATTGCGGAATGCAAGTATTGCATATGCTTTGGAGGGATTGATCAAAACACTAGTAAATTAAGAAAATCCTGGCAAACTTGAGATGCTTGAGGGTCAAAGCATCGGACCCCTTGAGAAGAACTTCTTAGGCATGATCGTCTTGCGCTGAATATCTTCACTGTTGACCTTTTCTTCCTTGGTCTTCTAACGTGAGATTTCATGCTCGTCTGAATCGTCGGCCTTTTCCATAATTCAGGCGGTGGACATTCACAATGCGGAACGGGAGTACATCAAGACATTCCTTGTCATGATTGCATATCGTCTCTAAAATGAACATTCCGGTGAGATGCTCGATTCGAAGAGTGCGACCACTTGGTAAAATATTGTTGTGGTGAAGATATTCATTCATGGCGTCTTGCATCGGCTAAGTTGTTAGCAGAATTGAGTCCCCATGCTAGCGAGCATGTAGGAGAATATATGATATGGACATAGGAGGAATAAGACTTGCTGGTGCGAGAATGTTTTGAGAAATGTCAATGCATCTTCTTGAGTTCTTGTTTCAACCTCGTGAAATTCCTCCCGATTGCCATGGCGACGGAGCGCTCACCCGTCTGGATCGAACCTTTTTCGCTTGGAGAGATGTGAAAACAAAGGCGTTTTGTCGTGGCTATCTTTTCGGCATGGATTCATGTTGTCCAGAGATCATGTCATATCC
>JAJJWW010001283.1:0-211972 GCA_023531295.1 Papaver armeniacum | reverse complement strand
ATAATTGATGTTCATCGTGTCGTTAGTTTGACATGGTCTAGTATTAGCTTAATAATTTTGAAGATTAAGCGAAATCCTCTGAATTTGGTCTAAGATTTTAATGACGCGTGCATCTTAAGATGAAAATCTAGAGATCGGCATCTATTATGCAAAAATAGTGCTATACAGCTACGATTTGGAAGGGAAGATTATGACCTTGCACAAATGCCCGAATAAGCTAAATCTCGTGAATTCCACGATGATCAACCAGTATTAATTGTTGGTTGTTGTGGTAAACTTGGTGGTAAAATATCTCGAATTATTATGTATTCAGGGAGTGATACTTTATGGTACTTTATGTACATATTCTGGTAGCCTCATAATTTCACATGATCCCATTAATGATTTTGTCCCTGAATATGTAGGGGGTGGAGTGTGGCCGATGTAAAGCATGCCTTCCCCGTGTAACAAAAAACAACAACATACATAATCGAACGTTCTGAACCCACCTAAAGGTCTTAAACGAAAAATCAGACATCAGAGTTCAGAATCTAATTTGGTCTCAAAAGGTTGGTCACATACTAACCGTACATACAATTATGATTTATCTAGCGAGGAACTTTTCTTAGTCAAGTGTTAATTATACACTACTTCAATCGTTGTTTTGGTTCGCTGGATGTAGGCTGTCGACTTTGGCTAAATTACTTACTACTCATCAAGGTTTTTAAATCGTGAATCGAAACGTAAATCTTTTTTTCATTTTTAAGAATCGAATCGTATATTGAATCGTGAATCACAGTCCATTTTTTTAACACCTCTAAAAATTAATAATATATAAATATATACAACTTATTTATAAAAAATTATTATATCTTATATTTTTCGTTAATAAATGGTAAGATTATGATGATTTAATTGTTTTCTAGTGGCATATACACAAGTAATGCTGGTGTACTCATAACTCAGTGTGATTAAAATGTAAATAAATTCGGTAGTTGTAGTTTATGAACACAGAAAGCGGCTTGGCAGGGTGGTTTCAACCTAGCTCGTATGACACGGAGGTGTCTGGTTCGAATCCTGCAGACAGTAGGGTTTATTTTTATTATCTCTTTCAAACAAGAAACGTGAGTGCACTAGTCAACATGGTCAAGATCTCATATTCTTGAGGAATCTACCGATTTTAGGGCAGATTCGATTCTTGAGTGCGAGTTAAAGCGATTTCCACCAGATTGAATCGACTCGTACGATTTGACTCGTGAATCGTAATCGTACGAGTTTAAAAACCATGCTACTCATCATTTCAACATTCTAAATGTTATTTTTATCTTATTTTTTTGCAACAAAATCACTAAGTGATTCGGATACAACGAAGTTGCCAACTGGATTATGTCTAAAAACTTAGTGATTGTAGGAGTAGCCAATCAAACTGCTATGTCAGGGAAAATGAATAATGATGTGGCTTCACCAAATTCAAAAACAACTGTGACGATGTCTTGGGGGTCCTTTAGAACCATTTAGAGGTGTAAAATGCCAGCATAATGCCGACACACAAAAAAGAATGCTTAGTGTAACAGGCGATGATAGGTTGTGCCATAATTTAAGACATGTTATATCGTGTTGTGTTTTTTAATCAAAAGTTAGCTCAACGAAATATACGGGCACAACACCTGAATTACTGTGACGAATCATGTTGTGTTGTGTTGTGTTGTTTTTATACAATTATTTTATATTTTCTAAATAAAATAATTTTTTCACATATTTGTATAACGAGTAATTTAATGAAGCATATGCATGATTCGGCATGATAACAATCACACATCTATTTGTTTTATGAGTTTCTTAGAGAGGTCCAAATTAACAGCGAACAAAGACATGAGAGCTTAACACCCCAAGTGGTGCTACCTTGTATTGTACCGATATGAGGTTTTCTGCAAAACTAACAACAGATTTGATCATATCGGGCGCCAACAAAAGCATACATCGAAAATATGAGGTATTTTTGTTTATGAGTTGATTAGATCCGACAACAAAATCATAAAATGATCTGACATCTCGTCTTAGCAATAAAAATAATTTATTAAGAAAATATTTATCAAACTCACTCCTTGTTATTGTGCATTTCTGATAACATTTTTTCTTCTCGGTCTTAAGATTTTGTTCATTCTATTGACGATTTTGTATTTTTAGGCAGGATTAACAATCAATTTTTTGCGGAAGAAGAAACACGCATCGATTTGCGGGTAAATATGCACAACTCTATGTAATTCAATTTTAAATTTTAATCGTTGACCTAAACTTGATCAAACCCTTTTTAATTTTATTGAAATTGTAATTGTAAATCTTAGTTATGATCAATTTAATTTATTAATAGTCTAGAATTGAATTTGTCAGTTTTAAAAAGGTGTAATTGGACACTTGAATTTTCTGATTTTATTCTTTTTAAGATCGATTTATTTTGTAATGAAATCGTGATGAACAATAAATGTTTTGGTATGATTTTAATTTAGATTTTAATTATGATTAATATACTCAAACTGATTTTTTAGTATATTTTTGGCAACACCATGAGTATAAGATTTGGTTGTTTAAGGTAATAATCCCTTTTCATATTGTGGGGCAAAAAATTTATTTCTTGTTTTCTATCGAGCGAAATTAGATAATATTACCAAAAATAAAATTATTGGTGGGGCCAAGATCAACCAGAAATGAAAATCAACCAAAAGCTAGAATCAATCACATATTCGGTGAATGAGAAAGCCCGAAAAAAAACTCTATTATTATCTAGAAAATTATTGAATGAACGGCAGAAACAACACAATTATAAGAACAATATGATATCCTTACAAATTCATAGCAAATTTAGATATATGTATTATCATAAAAATTAATCAATATAATAAAAATATAATGGCCAAAATTGGCTAGAATAACGATTTTGGCGATATATAACAAAATATGCATGACGTGTCGTGTTTTATGCATGATGTGCTTTATGTATGTTGTGATGTGCTTTATGCTTACATATGCTATATGTTGTGTTGTGCCAGTGTGCGGAGTAATCTAACAGAACACAATACATGAAGTTATCATGTTATGCCAGGTTTAGTATGATGCTCAAGTTTTAGTATGTTGTGGTGTGCTATAAACGTGTTGGCATGAAACATTGTAACTTTAGTATCATTGTATATCGTTTTTGGAAATTATGAATAAAAAATAACTTTTTTATAATAAAAATTTAGAGTTAAATATTTGACGTCTTATTGTGTTGGAGTTAAATTTCCAAAGTAACTTGAAAGGAGATTCCAAAAAATAAATTCAGCATTATTTGTGGATTTAGTTTTCTATACTAATTATAAATTAATGACAAAACAATGACCGAAAAACCCATATCTCGGTGATAGTTTAAATTGAACAAAAAGTATGCTGAAAACTGAGTTGCAAACACTAGGTTTTAGTCATTTTTATTCCTCCAAATATGCATCCAAATGTGTAAGAACTTTGATTCTAATTTTTCTAAGTCTTACTTATGTTGAAGGACTTGTTGAGGGTTCCACGACAATATAGAGGCATGTAGGCCTAGTAGAGCCATGTGACGGCTAGAGAGTGTCTAGAAGATACTAGAAGAGTTGTTGGGTTGACAACTTAGTCGACAAGTTGTTTGATCAGCAAGTTTGAGGTTTCCTAACTTAGTTAGGATTCCTAGTTTAGATGAGTTCTAAAAACTCATAGTTTTATTTGTTTTCGGTAAGATTAAACTCTTATAAAGAGGAGAAGTCTAGGCTAGAAAAGAGTGGAGGAAAAACGAGAGAGAGAACAGCCATTTTTTATGGATTGTAATAGAGTTTTTCTTTCAAAGCAATAAAGAAGAAGAAGTTAGCAGAATCAATTGTATTTCTTTTCTTTGTGTTCTTATTCTTTTCTTTTTGTTCTCACAATCTTCTTCACATCAGTACTGACTCTAGGTACCACTGATCGATTACGTATCAAGTGGTATCAGAGCCACATTCTGACTCTTACGGTTAGTTGTGGTGCATGGTCTTAACACGAAAACAGTATACGCAATCAGGAGAAGCTACTGTCGTTCTGCCAGACATAAGGAAACCTAGAGGAATTACTAAAGCCAAGATGGGAAGTGAAGATGACAAGAATTCTAAACCAATAAATGAAAATAAATTTGCAAAGCTTGAGCTTCAGATACAAACTTTATCAGATACCTTCGCGGAGTTTATGCAAGCAAGTACTCTTAAAACCAAGCATAGAAAAAGGGTTACAAAGGAAGATGAAAAAAAAAAGCTCATCATCATCAGAAGAAGAAGAAAACAAAGTAATAAACAAAAATACATATGGAGGTCTGAAAATTGAATTCAAGCTTGAGATCTCTGATGACGATGGAGTCATGGAAGCTGAAAAACTTGATGGTTGGTTAGACAAGTTGGAAACATATTTCACATTACACCAACTTGTTGAGTCACAAAAGATCAGTTTTGCAAGTTTGAAGTTGTCAAACCCTGCGTCAACATGGTGGAAAGCTTACAAAAAGAGGTATGATACAAAACACATGACTTGGCAAAAATTTAAGGATATCATGAGAAAACACTTTTATCATGTGGGTTATTTGGATGAAAGATGGTATAAGTGGCAGCACCTTCGCCAACGTTACCAACAAAGTGTCCAAGATTACACTACAGAATTCTACAATCAAGCTTTGGCTTTAAATGTGGATATTACTAGTGATGAGACTTTCCGGAAATACAATGGTGGACTTGTAGATTATATACGAAGGGAGTTAAAACTTTTCAATGTACGAGACATTGAAGATGCTATAACCAAAGTTGTGGCCATTGAACAGAAGGCTAAAGGTGCTGCAGGGACAGACAACAAGAGAGTTGCTACGAGAGGAGAAGATAGGACTCAAAGAAGGGTTAAGACAAGTAAGAACAAGTCTCTACCAGCTGAACGAGAAGAAAAGGTGTGTGAGCATTGCAAGGAGAAAGGTCACCTAAAAGACACTTGCTGGACTCTTTATCCCCATCTTAAACCGAAGAAACTACGCGAGTCGGAAGTTCAAAGAAGTTTTAAGAAAAATACCATGATCGCGGAGGCTGTTGATACCGAAACAATTTTCGAAATAGATCAACCAGGTCCAAATCTCATGTTGATGACAAAGCTGGCAGACGCAGAACATGTGAATCTTCATGAAGAATTATTCCATGTCAAGATTCAAGTGAAACAAGCATTGTTGAGGCCATCATCGACTCTGGTAGTCAAAAGAACTTCAGAAAAACTGGTGGAGCAAATGGGGTTAGTAACAACTCCACATCCAAAACCCTACCCATTGGGATGGATACAAAAGGATACTGAACTTCAGGTAACAACGCAGTGTCGGTTCAAATTTTCTATCACTGATAAGTTTATTGATGAGATTGTCTATGATGTTGTGCCATTGGATGTAGCACAAGTTATTTTTGGAAATCCATATTTGTGGGAACGGGATATTGTTCTCTATCATAGAGAGCGTGCTTATTTGTTCAAGAAAAATGGAAGAGAATTTCGAATTCTGGCTAGCGAAACCCATTTTCCCATGAAACTGGTCACCACAAACCAAGTCAAGAGATTGATCAATGCTTGTGGGAAGTTCACCT
Source organism: Papaver armeniacum (assembly GCA_023531295.1). Taxonomy (NCBI): domain Eukaryota; kingdom Viridiplantae; phylum Streptophyta; class Magnoliopsida; order Ranunculales; family Papaveraceae; genus Papaver; species Papaver armeniacum. The sequence goes on along the minus strand of JAJJWW010001283.1, from coordinate 206,351 downwards.
TATTGTTAATCAGGCCTGTAGCCATAGGGGAAAGGAAAGTAGTATTGCATACATCCCTCTCCACCAGGCAAGAAAGTGAAATAAGCTCACTAAATAAGAAGTTTGTGGATTTATTCCAAGAAGAAGTCACCATACCACCTAAAAGAAGTATAGAACATCATATTACACTTATTGGAGATGCCTCCTTACCAAACTTAGGGTTATACAGGACTTCTATAACTGAGTCTGAGGAAATTAAGAAATGAGTACAATAATTACTTGAACAAAGAGTAATAGTACCAAGTTGCTCACCCTGTGGCTCTCCAGTTCTACTTGTACCAAAGAAGGATGGAGGATGGAGAATGTGTGTGGATTACCGGGCTCTAAATAAGATCACAATCAAGAATAGATACCCGTTACCAAGGATTGACGATCTTCTTGATTGACTAGGGGATGCAATATTTTTCACTAAACTTGATCTCAAATCTGGATATCATCAGGTGCGGATTAAAGAAGAAAACACATGGAAAACTGCATTCAAGACTCGACAAGGACTGTTTGAGTGGCTCGTTATGCCCTTTGGGTTATGCAACGCTCCGGCTACTTTTATGCGGCTCATGAATGAGGTATTGCGAACTTTCATTGACGATTTTGTCATCGTATACTTGGATGATATCTTGATTTTTAGCAAAACATGGGAGGATCATTTGATACATGTATCCAAGGTATTGTCAGTATTCAAAGAAAATTCCTTAAGTTTAAATGAGAAAAAATGTGAGTTTGGCAGACAAGAATTAGTTTTTCTTGGATTTGTGATTGGAAAAAGGAAGATTAAGGTCGACAAGGGAAGGTTGTTGTTATTTCTGCATGGCCAGCACTTAGGAATATTACTGAAGTTCGGATTTTTCTGGGGGCTTGTCAGTATTTACGTAAGTTCATACGACATTTTTCCCAAATTGCAGCTCTCTTACATGGTTTAACCAAGATTAATACAATATTTAAATGGGAACCTAAACATGAAGCCCTTTCAATTACTGAAGAAGAAGATTTCAGAGGCACCAGTTTTAACGTTGCCTAACTTGCAGAGGCCTTTCGAAGTGGATACCGATGCATCTAATTATGCTTTAGGGGCAATATTATTACAAGATGGAAAACCAGTCGCATATCACTCAGAGATGTTCACAGGACCAGTTAAAAATTATCCTACATATGACAAAGAGTTGTATGACATGCATCAGACTATGAAACACTGGAGACCATACCTACTGGGAAAACAAGTTATGGTTCATACTAATCACAAACCTTTGCAGTATATCCAGGGCCCAATCTAAGTTACAGCAGGCTCGACACATGAAATGGGCATCTTACTTGGAACAGTTTGGTATTCACATCCAATACAAACAGGGAGTAACAAATAAGTTGGCTGACATGTTATCCAGACCACCTCCTAGTATGGCTTTGTTTGTGGCAATGCAGTCTCAACCATTATTACCAAGTGATTATTCTCAAAAATATGAGGGAGATGAAGATTTTGGAGAAGTGTACAATAGGTTAAGTCAAGGGCATTCAAGTGAGTGCCGCTTAGTGGATGGGTTAATGTACAAAGGTACTGCTTTATGTATACCACATGGTGAAGATAGAATTCACTGGATAAGAGAAGCACATACTTCTCGTATAGCTGGACATTTTGGTATGGAAAAGATATTACTAAATTTGAAGCGGTATATGTATTGGCCAAAGATGCATCTCGATGTCTCAGAGTATATTCGAGGGTGTGTTTTATGCAATACATCAAAACCATCTAACATGAAGAGAGGATTGTACATGCCATTACCGGTTCCTACCAGACCATGGGAAAGCATTTCAATGGATTTTCTAGGAGGTTTCCCAATGACTAAATCAGGGAATGATTACATATTTGTTGTAGTTGATAGGTTCAGCAAGATTATCAACTTGATTCCCTGTAAGAAGACAGTGACAGGGGAAGGCGCAGTTAAGTTATTCTTTCATCATGTCTGGAAACATTTTGGGTTACCTACTTCCATAATCTCTGATAGAGATAGTCGTTTTCTAGGTCAATTTTGGACCAAATTATGGAGTTTGATGGATACAAGACTCAAGCATAGCACCACTTTTCATCCTCAAACAGATGGATAGACAGAAGTGGTGAACATGACTTTAGTTCATCTTTTACGGGGATATCATTCTAAACATCCTAAGACAGATGAAAGTTTACCCTTCATACAGTTCTCTTTTAATCGAGCCTTTCATGGGTCTACCTTGAAGTCTCCTTTTGAAGTTTGTCTAGGATATTTACCTCAGAGTCCATTTGATATGGGATTCTCCAACTCTCATGGTATTGTATCAACAGGGGAAGAAGACACTAGAGCTCAAAGGTTTATTGAGAAGATAAGCAAGATACATACTTTAGTAGAAGCTCAACTACAAAAATCTCAAGCTAAGTACAAGGCTAAACGTGATAAACATCGTGTCCCTTTCAATTTTTCTAAGGGAGATTTAGTATGGTTACATATAGGGAAAGAGCGACTTAAGGGTGAAGGGAAGAAACTTAAACTTATATGTTATGGACCATTCAGGATATTGAAGCAATTTGGAGAAAATGCTTTTCAGCTAGATTTACCACCATATATGCAGATGTATTTTGTCATTAATGCAGAATATCTAAAGTTATTTGAACCTTCATTACTTAATGAAGAGGATGATCAAGAGTTGAAACTGCCACCTGTAGAAGACTTGTGGATAGAGCGAGAAGAAGTTCTCAAAGAAGATTGCATTGTGGAGACAAAAGTGATGCCTACCAGAAGAGGAGACCGTGTAAAGTTTCGTTGGGGCGTGCAGGTCAAGTACCAAGAAAAGCAAAGTGGTTTAACAAGGAACAAGGGGAAATTGAGTTTCCTCATCTTCAGTTCTGAGCTTACACAGGAGTTTCAGCTTTCCAAAAATGGGGAGCCATGATACTAGAGTATCGTAGCAATATAGAGGCATGTAGGCCTAATAGAGCCATGTGACGGCTAGAGAGTATCTAGAAGATACTAGAAGAGTTGTTGGGTTGACAACTTAGTCGACAAGTTGTTTGATCAGCAAGTTTGAGGTTTCCTAACTTAGTTAGGATTCCTAGTTTAGATGAGTTCTAAAAACTCATAGTTTTATTTGTTTTCGGTAAGATTAAACTCTTATAAAGAGGAGAAGTCTAGGCTAGAAAAGAGTGGAGGAAAAACGCGAGAGAGAACAACCATTTTTTATGGATTGTAATAGAGTTTTTCTTTCAAAGCAATAAAGAAGAAGAAGTTAGCAGAATCAATTGTATTTCTTTTCTTTGTGTTCTTATTCTTTTCTTTTTGTTCTCACAATCTTCCTCACATCAGTACTGACTCTAGGTACCACTGATCGATTACGTATCAATCATGTTTTCAAAGTCACGAACATTAACAAAAATCTAATTTTCAAAGTTACACGGAATTATGGGAAGATCAAAATTTGGCAAATGATCTTAAACATTAATAGATTAGCAACACTAAGTAACTAATTTTTTTCTTTTATGCATTATAACAAGACCACGTGTCATTACAAACTCCTTCTCCAAGATAATCAATATGGAATTAATTCCAAAGAAAAACCAAACCAAAACTTTGAAATATTATATACATATTTTTTTTATGTATTATAAAATTATCGTCTCAAAGCTAGGGGTCGTACGGGATAAGGTGGTGTCGATAAACCATGTCACTTTTATTAGAGGCCAACAGATAATGGACAGTATTTTGGTGCCTAATAAGTTAGTGGACTTAATGCCCGCGTAAAAACATTTGTGGTCTAGTAGTTAAACTAGGCACGAAGAAAGCCTTTGATATGCTAAGTTAAAGCTACATTGATGTTGTTTACGGGTGTTTATAGGTGAAAATCGTTTCTGCCGATTTCGGTAAATTCGGTAGGTGAGTGAGAAACTGGTTTAAACCCTAAACAAATGTGCTGCACGTGAGCACTTTATAGATTCGAGAGATCAATCTGTACAAGTCCGGCCTAAACCAAGAAATGGCCATTCCAGACTTGCTTCGGTCACAAAGTGGAGGAGAATGGTTGATTTGGGGAGGGAAGCAAAGAAAGGTGTTGAGGCGAAATAGTGCAGGAGAGTAGTGTCTCGACTTGTATCGAGAAAGTGAAAGCTTAGGAAGCTTGCAAGAGATGAAAGCTTTTGGATAGCTTGCAAAGTTGCCTTTTCTCGAGAGTGTTGTATTTTTCTCCCCGACCCGGACTTGTTGTCCGGTGGAAATAGGTAAGACCTATTTATACAAGTCGAGATTGAAACATACCACGGCCTCATGAAGGAAGAGAGTAAAGGGTGAAATAATGGGAGGAGGTGGTAACCGCATGGTGTTTATGGGTGAAAACGTTTTCACCATTATTTCTTCATTTATTTGACCGCTTTATTCCTTTTCACGCTTTCTTAATGTGAGCGTAGTGTACGCTGCAAGCCTGTGACCGCCAAACCAAAATCCCGGAAAGCATCCCCCAGTTTGTGTTGATATCTCGAGTGTTGGTTGCACCTTGAGTGCAAGTGGCGCTGCTAGTGGCGCGTGTGGCATGTGCCATTGGCATGTGCGGGATGCCTTTGTTGCGGGTTGCATCTTGAGTGCGAGTGGCAATGCCAGAGCTGCTAGTGGCGTGTGTGGCATGTTCCAATGGCATGTGCGTAATGCCTTGGTGGTAGGTTGTACGTTGAGTGTAAGAGGAAATGCCTGCTAGTGACGTGTGTGGCAAGTGCCAATGGCGTGTTCGGACATTAGGGCCGTGGCACAGTAAGAAAAGCTACCGATGATGCTGTTGGCATGTGCCAATGGCATGCTCGGCCATTTGGGTCGCGCCTTGGTAGAAAAAGCTACCAAATGAGCGTGTTGGCATGTGCCAATGGCATGCGTGGCCAATTTGGGTCGCGCCTTGGTAGAAAAAGCTACCAGCGAGCGTGTTGGCATGTGCCAATGGCATGCGTGGCCAATTTAGGCCGCGCCCTGTAGAAAAAGCTACCAGCGAGCGTGTTGGCATGTGCCAATGGCATGCGTGGCCAATTTGGGTCGCGCCTTGGTAGAAAAAGCTACCAGCGAGCGTGTTGGCATGTGCCAATGGCATGCGTGGCCAATTTGGGCCGCGCCCTGGTAGAAAAAGCTACCAGCGAGCGTGTTGGCATGTGCCAATGGCATGCGTGGCCAATTTGGGTCGCGCCTTGGTAGAAAAAGCTACCAGCGGTGCGTGTTGGCATGTGCGAATGGCATGCGTGGCCAATTTGGCCTGGGTTGCATGGTTTGCAAGCCTAGGTGCGGGCGCTACTTTGGCATGGCGCGGCTATAAGGGTGTTTGGGCTTGGCGTGGCGTGACCAGTGTAGCTAGGGCCAAGGCAGAGTGTGTTTGGCATGGCGCGGCTAGCTCGGGCTAAGTGTGGATGGCATGATTTTCCATTGGCACGGAGGTGCGGCTAGCATGGTTGGCATGCTTTGGCGCGTTTGGTATGGCTGGCATGATTTGCCATTGGCATAGAGGTGCGGTTAGCATGGTTGTCATGCTTCAGCGCGTTTGGTATGGCTGGCATGCTTTGCCATTGGCATAGAGGTGAGGTTAGCATGGTTGGAATGCTTCGGCGCGTTTGGTATGGCTGGCACGATTTGCCATTGGCATAGAGGTGCGGCTAGCTTGGGCTAGGTGTGGCTGGCATGATTTGCCATTGGCACGGAGGTGCGGCTAGCATGGTTGGCATGCTTCGGCGCGTTTGGTATGGTGGCATGCTTTGCCATTGGCATAGAGGTGCGGCTAGCTTGGGCTAGGTGTGGTTGGAATGATTTGCCATTGGCACGGAGGTGCGGCTAGCATGGTTGGCATGCTTCGGCGCGTTTGGTATGGTCTGGCATGCTTTGCCATTGGCATAGAGGTGCGGCTAGCTTGGGCTAGGTGTGGCTGGCATGATTTGCCATTGGCACGGAGGTGCGGCTAGCATGGTTGGCATGCTTCGGCGCGTTTGGTATGGCTGGCATGCTTTGCCATTGGCATAGAGGTGCGGCTAGCTTGGGCTAGGTGTGGCTGGCATGATTTGCCATTGGCTCGGAGGTGCGGCTAGCATGGTTGGCATGCTTCGGCGCGTTTGGTATGGCTGGCATGCTTTGCCATTGGCATAGAGGTGCGGCTAGCTTGGGCTAGGTGTGGCTGGCATGATTTGCCACTGGCACGGAGGGGAATTAGGGTTTTGTTCGTTGTAACCCTAATTTGAAAAAATACCCCATATTAAGTACTGACTACATGCATTAAAAGTCCTAATAAATGTGTCACTTGTGACATTAGGTTATTTGGGGTTTTACGATTTTACCCTTTGTTTAAAAACCACCATCAACATTAAGTCCCCTGCTTAGCTCGGTTCAGGAGCTTTGTTGCGAGGTAAGCATAAGATGGTGACAAACTATCAACAAGAAAGCCGTAAAGAGAATTGAGGAGGCTCGTCGACCTTTTATAAATAGGATTTGGAATCCTTGCCTCTCGCGCGATTTTGCGCAAATCGGGAGGTCGGCACAATTGGGAAGTTAGCGTCGTGAGAGACGGGAAGTCAGGCGGCATTGAGAAGTTGTTGCGAGTTTGGAAACCGAGCGTGTGCTAGCCGGTGGGACCGGCGCAAGGTGGGGAAGCTGAACGTGCTTGCTGGCGTGGCTTGGGCGGTCATTGGGAAGTTGGCGTGAGTTGGGAAACTTAGCGTGCTAGCTGGTGGGACCGGCAAAAGGTGGGGAAGCTGCGCGTGCTTGCTGGCGCGACTTGGGAGGTCCTTGGGAAGTTGGCGCAATTGGTGGGAAACTGAGCGTGCTAGCTGGTGGGACCGGCGCAAGGTGGGGAAGTTGCGCGTGCTTGCTGGCGCGACTTGGGCGGTCCTTGGGAAGTTGGCGCAATTGGTGGGACCGGTGCAACTTGATAGGGTCGGTGAAAACAAGGAGGGAGTAAGTGTTTCTTACAGATAGCAAAGTTTCCTTATTTTGCCTTCCTTCACGCGCGGCTTCAATCAGGGCATCACCCATGCCAAAAATCTGGAAGCGTTACGCCCATCATTACTTCCTTTCCTTCTTTAAGTTTCCGTATTCATACCCAACGTAATTGCATCATCTCCCTCTTTTGAGAAAGGGTTCTTCTTGTTGAATTTTCCCCTCTTCGTCATGTCGCACAGAGACAAATCACCTTCTAACCAGCCAGATTCTCCAGGTGAAGGCGCGAGGTCTGACTATTGCACAAGCACCCCGACTAGGGTTATTCGGGCTAAGAAGATCATACCGGTATGTTTTCTTCTTCTTCTCCGTTCGTGTTATCCTCTTTTTATATGTGTATAGATATGATGGAACTGGATCATTTTCCCCATATTTTCGCAGCGTATGATGGGACCCTCCAGGGATGGCTGCGCCTTTAACTCTTCGGAGAAGGGCTTCAGACTTGGCGGAGATCGATCTTCTTCTCTTGAGGAGGCATTGGTTGGGATTGAATCTCCATTCCACGAAGCTAGTGGAATCATTAAGGACCTCCCTTCCATCTATCCCCATAAAGAACAGGTGCGTGTTCGGACTTTCTTGGGCTCAGTGAGCATGGAGGAGGGGCGAGAGAACAAGGAAGAGTCTTGGAATGTTGAGAGGTTTCAGTGTGGCAAAGCCTTTCCTCGATCCGGGTATGGGGAGGATCGGACCGTTTCTAGGTTGAAACGACGGAAAAGTGAATGTGTGGTGGTCTTGGAGGAGAGCGCCATGATTCTTGACTCTTCTTAAGTTGATGAATCAAAAAACTTTCTCCGAAGTATCGCTGAGAAAAACTTCGAAGGAGCATATGACAGAAACGAGATACCTTCTGAAGTTGATGCCAAAGGTGTCGTTGGTGATACCGGAGGGGTCATGGTGGCGTATCTTTGGGCCGGTCGTTGGTGAGGACATCTGCTGTGTATTGTGGCTATTTCGGGATGGGATGTTGAGGTTGCTGCTGCTAACACCACCGTTGAATGGAACCTTTGTTGCCCGAGGGATTCTTTGGGGAAGTGCTTGAAGATAATCTTACCCGAGGGGACTTGTACTCCGTCCTTCGAGGGCTAGTTCTTCCCTTTTGTTATTCCTGTTAGCTGCTTTAGTTCCCCTGGTGTCCCCCTTTTTTTTTGTACACTCGTCTTTTCCTTCTTCTTCATCACAACATTTTGCTTCATATATATTTTTTGAAAGAGGTTGTGGTATGATGGCTCTGCAATGGTTTTCTGGGTTTGCCTGATGTATTTCTCTGATATCTGGAGGATTCGCTTGGAAAGAGATGTATTTATGTTTTTTTTTTTTTTTTTGACAAAAAGGGAATCCCTAGGGAAAAATACAAACGGTGTATTCATCTTGGGGAATTACAACTATTAAGAGGAATTGTTAAAGGAAATACTAAAAAGGGGGAGTGATTGGGAAGTACAACATTTTAGGGATTGGATTCCTTGAGCCATCGCGAGTGAATTATCACGCCTTCATGTGTGTCTGCATTGATGAGCTTGCAATATCCTCCCAAAAGGGTATCCGCAACAAGATACGGCTCGTCTTCTCCTTCATTGGGCAAATCCATTTTTACTGTCATCTTCCCAACTTGAAACGAGCTTTCCTTAACCACTACATCTCCAATTGAAAACGGGTTCAGACGTCGTGCAACCGTTTGAGTCTTGACTTCGTTGGCTTCAATAGAAGTTTCCAAGCTTCTTGCAAAGTGTTCAAATGGTCCAGCTCCCCATTCACATTTCTTGACAGCGTTTGTGCCAGTAATCGCGCCGAGTCCCCATGACGGAATGGGGGAAGGAAAGACTGGTTGCAGAAAAGGTTGCTTGGTCAGACTTACTTGCATTTGAAAATCATGAAATAGCGCCAACGGGTCCTCTCCGGAGGCATGGGTTCCTTCAATAGCTCGTTGATGCGATAACCCGTGAGATGATTTGTTGGGAATTCCTTCGGGCGTGGACGTCGGCAGAGGGTGTACACCCAATTTCGCTTTGTTGTCGAGCACCCATAAGCGTCCCAATATCATGTCATGATCTAGTTCTTTGACAATGTGGAACTTGATATGCGTTATAGCGTCTCCCATCTTGATCTCTAGGTTGATGTAGCCATGCGCGTTCAAAGTTTCTCCTCTCAAGCTCTTAATCACAGACGGGGAATAGGTAGCGTCTTGTTTTGTAAATCCTGCTGCCTTTAGTGTCTTGAAAGTAATGATGTTGTGGTCAGAGGCCGTGTCGATGAGCGTGTCGTCAAATTCGTTACCTCTTAAACGGGACGTGGTCAGCAGTCCCCAGTTCTCCTTCTTTGCTCCGCCTGTTTGGAAAGCTTGGGCCCCTGGCGTGGATTCCGAGGAGAGAAAAGTCGTTTGCTCTGGATACAACACGATTGAGAGCTGCGAAAATATCTTGGCGCCGCACCTTGGAAAGATAGAGAATTTCGCATACATGTTGCATCATGGATTGTGCAGGTCTCGTGCACCTGAGTCCCCGAGGACCCGCAGCTTCTTATTGGGAGTGGGTCTCGATGCACTCTTTCATCTCCTGGTTGGAGTCCTCCCGCTTCTATCCTTTCTTTGAAAATATGCTTTAGTCTGTTGCAATCGCTGGTCGGGTGGTGAACGAACCTGTGGTAGTGGCAGTACTTGGGGTTCGCCATCTCAGCCTCAGTTGGTAGACATCTGGGAGGTGGTAGTCTGATAATATCATCTTGAACCCATGCTTCTAGGAGGTCAATCACCTCCTCGATGGGAAACGGGAAATCAAAGGTATTTCCTTCGGTCTCATGATGCTGCATGGGAGTGTGACGGTCTTTCGTGGCGGGGGTTCCCGTTGCGCCGGCGCTTCACGTTTTGGCTGGTGGCTCGTAGTTGGGTCTTTCCTTTTTCCCCTTTCGTTTACTATGTTCACGGAGGATGAGGCGGCATTAAATTGTTTGCTGATGAGGCGTCTACTCCCGCGAGTTTCACGCGTGTCTTCGGCTCGATTTGGCCTAGCTCTTTCCAAGAATCTTTGGTCTTTGTTGTTGCAGATCGTCTGGCGGCTTCATGGAGTTCGGAGAACGTTTGGAAGCACAAGTTTTCTAACAGGGCGCGGTAAATTGGAACCATACCATTGATGCATGCGTTCACCAGTTGTTGTTCTGTCACGTTTGGGTCGTGACAGTCGAGTGCTTGAACCCTGAACCTTTTGACGAAATCATTCGGATGTTCGTTATCCCACTGGTACATTCTTCCGAGGTCTGAGAAAGTAACTTGTTCAGACACGAAGAAGTATTTCTTGTAAAACGCAGTGACCATGCTACTCCAGTTGGGAATGTTGTTCGGTGGGATGCTGTTATACCATGTATACGCCCTTCCAAAAGTGATTTTGAGAATTCCCTTAAACGGAGAACGTGATTATATTCATGTTCACCTAGGGATCCAGGAAACGAGAGACATGCTCACGTGCATTCCCGGTACCATCGTACAGGGTAAATTGAGGAGAAGAGTACCCCCTTGGGAGAGGGATTCTCTGCATTTCGGATGGGTAAGGGGGTTGGTGATGATGAACGTCCAACTCATCATTCTTGATTCGGTTGCGGAGTAGTTGTTCCAAATCTTCCCTCGTGACGAAGTTGGGCGGCTGATTTCTTTCCAACTGGATTCTAGTGCGAGTTTCCTCATCCGTGGAGGCGTGCTCCGCCGAGGTGCTGGCGTCGGGGTTGTTGGAGACGTTCCTAAATGGCTCTGGAGGACGCGACTCACGTGGTAGCCGTTCTGTCAGGGTCTTGAGAAAGATGAGTACTTCCTTCTGCGTTGAAACCATATCCGTCTGGGCTCTGGCGAGCATCTCTTGTCGTTCCATCAAATCAGCGATGGTGACGTAAGGACGACTTCATCTGGTCCCTCCGGTCTCTCGTCCCGTCGGCGGGATAGTTGGAACCTTAGTTGTGGTCGGAGGCGCCATGCTAGACGAAGCATTTGGGGTCGTAACGGCGGCTCTAGCCCTGGTAACTGGTGGCGTGACACCCGAAGAGATATTTTCGTTGCCATGATTAGAGGGTTGTGCAGAGACACTAGAGGAGGAGGCGGCTCACGCCCCCAGTGATTGGCGGTGTTACACTTGAGGGAGTGCATTCGATGTTGCTTTGTAGTCGACGGTGATGCAACAACGTTATTGGGAGAGACGCTAACATCGGGGATGCGTTCGTGGCTTTGTGTTCTCGGCGGCCGCTCCGGACTGAGTTCCACCATGTTGGGATTTGACGTTCGGGAAACGAAATCGGAGTCGGAGTTGGTATTGTAACCGATAGATCAATCCTCCCGTGTGGTCGCCAATTGTTTATAGGTGAAAATCGTTTCGCCGATTTCGGTAAATTCGGTAGGTGAGTGAGAAACCTGGTTTAAACCCTAAACAAATGTGCTGCACGTGAGCACTTTATAGATTCGAGAGATCAATCTGCACAAGTCCGGCCTAAACAAAGAAATGGCCGTTCCCGGACTTGCTTCGGTCACAAAGTGGAGGAGAAGGGTTGATTTGGGGAGGGAAGCAAAGAAAGGTGTTGAGGCCGAATAGTGCAGGAGAGTAGTGCCTCGACTTGTATCGAAAGTGAAAGCTTAGGAAGCTTGCAAGAGATGAAAGCTTTTGGATAGCTTGCAAAGTTGCCTTTTCCGAGAGTGTTGTATTTTTCTCCCGACCCGACTTGTTGTCCGGGTGGAAATAGGTAAGACCTATTTATACAAGTCGAGATTGAAACGTACCCCGGCCTCATGAAGGAAGAGAGTAAAGGGTGAAATAATGGGAGGAGGTGGTAACCGCATGGTGTTTATGGGTGAAAACGTTTTCACCATTATTTCCTCATTTATTTGACCGCTTTATTCCTTTTCACACTTTCTTAATGTGAGCGTAGTGTACGCTGCAAGCTGTGACCGCCAAACCAAAACCCTAGAAAGCATCCCCCAGTTTGTGTTGATATCTCGAGTGTTGGTTGCACCTTGAGTGCAAGTGGCGCTGCTAGTGGCGCGTGTGGCATGTGCCATTGGCATGTGCGGGATGCCTTTGTTGCGGGTTGCATCTTGAGTGCGAGTGGCAATGCCAGAGCTGCTAGTGGCGTGTGTGGCATGTGCCAATGGCATGTGCGGAATGCCTTGGTGGTAGGTTGTACGTTGAGTGTAAGTGGCAATGCCTGCTAGTGACGTGTGTGGCAAGTGCCAATGGCGTGTTCGGCCATTAGGGTCGTGGCCTAGTAAGAAAAGCTACCAGAGATGCGTGTTGGCATGTGCCAATGGCATGCCCGGCCATTTGGGTCGCGCCTTGGTAGAAAAAGCTACCAGCGAGCGTGTTGGCATGTGCCAATGGCATGCGTGGCCAATTTGGGTCGCGCCTTGGTAGAAAAAGCTACCAGCGAGCGTGTTGGCATGTGCCAATGGCATGCGTGGCCAGTTTGGGCGCGCCACAGTAGAAAAAGCTACCAGCGAGCGTGTTGGCATGTGCCAATGGCATGCGTGGCCAATTTGGGTCGCGCCTTGGTAGAAAAAGCTACCAGTGAGCGTGTTGGCATGAGCCAATGGCATGCGTGGCCAATTTGGGTCGCGCCTTGGTAGAAAAAGCTACCAGCGGTGCGTGTTGGCATGTGCCTGGTAGAAAAAGCTACCAGCAGTGCGTGTTGGCATGTGCCAATGGCATGCGTGGCCAGTTTGGGCCGCGCCCTGGTAGAAAAAGCTACCAGCGAGCGTGTTGGCATGTGTCAATGGCATGCGTGGCCAATTTGGGTCGCGCCTTAGTAGAAAAAGCTACCAGCGGTGCGTGTTGGCATGTGCCAATGGCATGCGTGGCCAGTTTGGGCCGCGCCCAGTAGAAAAAGCTACCAGCGAGCGTGTTGGCATGTGCCAATGGCATGCGTGGCGGTTTGGGCGCGCCCAGTAGAAAAAGCTACCAGCGAGCGTGTTGGCATGTGCCAATGGCATGCGTGGCCAATTTGGGTCGCGCCTTGGTAGAAAAAAGCTACCAGCGGTGCGTGTTGGCATGTGCCAATGGCATGCGTGGCCAATTTGGGCCGCGCCTTGGTAGAAAAAGCTACCAGCGAGCGTGTTGGCATGTGCCAATGGCATGCGTGGCCAATTTGGGTCGCGCCTTGGTAGAAAAAGCTACCAGCGAGCGTGTTGGCATGTGCCAATGGCATGCGTGGCCAATTTGGGCAGAAAAAGCTACCAGGCGAGCATGTTGGCATGTGCCAATGGCATGCGTGGCCAACTTGGGTTGCGCCTTGGTAGAAAAAGCTACCAGGGTGCGTGTTGGCATGTGCCAATGGCATGCGTGGCCAATTTGGCCTAGGTTGCATGGTTTGCAAGCCTAGGTGCGGCGCGCTACTTTGGCATGGCGTGGCTGTAAGGGTGTTTGGGCTTGGCGTGGCGTGACCCGGCGTAGCTAGGGCCAAGGCTAGTGTGTTTGGCATGGCGCGGCTAGCTCGGGCTAAGTGTGGCTGGCATGATTTGCCATTGGCACGGAGGTGCGGCTATCATGGTTGGCATGCTTTGGCGCGTTTGGTATGGCTGGCATGATTTGCCATTGGCATAGAGGTGCGGTTAGCATGGTTGGCATGCTTCGGCGCGTTTGGTATGGCTGGCATGCTTTTCCATTGGCATAGAGGTGCGGCTAGCATGGTTGGCATGCTTCGGCGCGTTTGGTATGGCTGGCACGATTTACCATTGGCATAGAGGTGCGGCTAGCTTGGGCTAGGTGTGGCTGGCATGATTTGCCATTGGCACGGAGGTGCGGCTAGCATGGTTGGCATGCTTCGGCGCGTTTGGTATGGTCTGCATGCTTTGCCATTGGCATAGAGGTGCGGCTAGCTTGGGCTAGGTGTGGCTGGCATGATTTGCCATTGGCACGGAGGTGCGGCTAGCATGGTTGGCATGCTTCAGCGCGTTTGGTATGGCTGGCATGCTTTGCCATTGGCATAGAGGTGCGGCTATCTTGGGCTAGGTGTGGCTGGCATGATTTGCCATTGGCACGGAGGTGCGGCTAGCATGGTTGGCATGCTTCGGCGCGTTTGGTATGGCTGGCATGCTTTGCCATTGGCATAGAGGTGCGGCTAGCTTGGGCTAGGTGTGGCTGGCATGATTTTCCATTAGCACGGAGGTGCGGCTAGCATGGTTGGCATGCTTCGGCGCGTTTGGTATGCTGGCATGCTTTTCCATTGGCATAGAGGTGCGGCTAGCTTGGGCTAGGTGTGGTCGGGCATGATTTGCCACTCGGCACGGAGGGGAATTAGGGTTTTGTTCGTTGTAACCCTAATTTGAAAAAATACCCCCTATTAATTACTGACTACATGCATTAAAAGTCCTAATAAATGTGTCACTTGTGACATTAGGTTATTTGGGGTTTTACGATTTTACCCTTTGTTTAAAAACCACCATCAACAACAGGTTATGGAGTTTCGATCAAAATTGAGGTATTTGATTCGAACTTCCATATTTTCAGTTTTCATCTCGATTATCACCAATAATATGGTTTCAGGTAGATTTCGAGCTTTAAGGGGGTCATGCATGGTGACCTTATAACATCAATGTTATTAACCTTGTTATTGAGGGGATTAATTGCTATACAAGGCACAATTGAAAAGTTTAATTCAAGTTTCATGTTTTCTCCAAATAAGACAATTTCACATTTACAATATGTCATTGGTACCATGGTTTTTGTCAATGCGGGAAAAAAGATGCTACAATCTTTATAGTTGTTTGAGATACTTTGAATTCGTTTCAGGGATAAAGATTAATAATATCAAAAAAAAAAAAAAGACTTATCGGTGTAAAGGAGGTCCCTCAGCTTACTACGTGGAAGTAATATGTTAGAGCACTGCTCGGTTGAACCCACTAAACGTTGGTATTTCAAGTTTTTATTTATATTTTAGTTCCAAAACTCGGAGCTATTTGATTTGATTACCAGAGTTAACTTCATTAGATTAGAATATGAACATAGAAATGCTGAGACTCGCTCTTGTTATTCATGAAGAACCAGAAGACGTATAGGCATTGATGAAAACATTATCCTTCAGTTTGAGGTTGGTAACACAAACTTGACTTTATCCTTTCCCATCTGCATTTTTTTCAACTAAGTATTTACTGAAAACATAACAATCCCTAGCATTAGTTAACATTTCCTAGGGCTAGTCCAATTCAAAGTATTGAAACAACGTCATGACTTATACTTCCAGTTCCTTTACAAAGTGTACAGTTTGTTTACTTATCTCTAGCATCGGGTGACTAGGTCATTATATTATGATCAAAGTATCAAGAAAAGATATACTAGTTTTTTCATATAACTTGAATATATGGAGTTACGAAGTATAGCTTATCCATGGACTTCATGTACCAACATTACACTAATTGGTATGTGTATTGAATTTCCTTAATTAATTCAACCCTTCCGGAATGATTGTAATATCATAACCATAATCTAAGGAAGTATAATTGCAAAACTTTATTTCGTTGTTGAAAGGAAATTCATGATTGATCCTAGGTTTATGAACGATCCCAGGACCAATCCCTGGAGATGATTGATCTCAGGACCGATCCTGACATAGTTCAAACGTGTTTGGACATTTTTGTTATGTTTGTTATATTCGGGTTTCCGCAAACATCAAGATGTACATGGTTTGAGCTTAAAATGTTCACATGATGTCGACATAGTGATTTGAACTTGTGCTAAATTAAAATATCTTATATTTATTAAAAAATATATCTATACCATATCCCGGAGGTTTGCATATATCTAGTTACTATATTAGTAAAGTACATGGAAGTATGCTAGATAATATTAGTTATCAACTAAGAGTGATTTTGGTTTATGAGTTGGAATACAATTCGTATATGTTAAATCAGAAAATAATATTCTTTAAATATCTTTGTAAAATTTTGGGAATGGAGATACCTTGTCTTCCACTCAAGCCTTGGCCATAAAAATATAAATAATGGAGCTAATATTCTTACAAACTCGCCCCATAACACATTTCCTAAGCGTTTGTGTGGGAAGCCAACTCGTTGATAGAGAAGTGTAATCTAATTAGGTAAAATTTCTTGCGCCACCTTCATTTAAAGTATTCTTTAGGATCAATAAGCTTTTTGTGGTAATGTTGGTGGTAAATGAAATCGTATTATTATTTTAGTTTTATTGATTTGATTGATCAATGGTATAGTTATCCACGATAGATCAAACTTTCTGATATAAGGTCACTCAAGTTTGTTTGAGGATTGACTATTACAGATCTCGTGATTTAAGATATGTAGACATAACTTTTGGTCAATCAACGTTAAAAGACTCGTTTCTATATAATGATCATTAATAGAAATCAAGTTGTTTGTACGGCGGTTACTTTGAAGATTGAAGACTTTTTCTTTTTGGTATTCTCATCTTTGTGATAATTTTTGAACGCTTGTTTATCTAGGATCCAAATAAGATGTTTATTTCATAAACGTTAAAATTTTTGAAAGATCAAAAAAACTGTCTAGTTGCTTATCCTCGTAGAGTTGCTTGGGTTTGGCTTGTTCACTGAGATAGATTATCTGCATAATATTTTTCCTGGTTTGATCTTTGACCAAAGGAGTTTATATTGATTAAACATATAATCCTCTATACTGAATTTTATCTCTGATCATTTCCGGATTTGGAGATACACAAGTGACGTGCTTACTGGAACAGGTTAGTACTTTACTGTTTTGGGGTACAGTCCAAAGGAGTTGAGGGTGGAATTCTTCATAGCATGTGAAGCGACTCAAATAGTGGAATGTGTCTTGAAATTCACGTGCATAGACCAAATTGGTTGCAGGCGTAGATACTGAAGGAGCTGAGTAACTAGGAGTAATTTATTTGGTCTCAATTATACGAAGTTGCGGTAGCCAGTTTCTATGGCGGCTTAATTATGAGAGTATTCAAAATTAGATTAGAACCTTGGTTTTTTTTTTTTTGCCTTGCAGTTTTTTCCCCGTTAACAAAATCATATGTATAGGTGTGATTTACTTTACTTCCACATTATATTTTTTATCTTTACAATTAAAGTAAATACACTTGTTTGTTAATCCGTATTTGATCCCTTAGTTGGTTCAATTTCGAACTTATAATATATGACATGTTAACATCTTGTTGAAGAAATATTATGACAGTTATTTTTCTGTAAGATTACACAAGGTGTGTCTGTAGGCAGTTGATACGAAAGATTGCATTGTACTCGATACCCTCGTTACTTCATGATCTGAACCTAGGATTGCCTTTGGAAGCAAAGTACACATCAATACATATATGAGATCCCATTATAGAGAGATTTGACAAAAGGTTATCCATATGAAAACAACGACTTTTATCAAGGGGGTGCGACAGGTCTTCGTCAAGCCAGTTTTATAATCCTTTCAACCTATTACTTTTCACTTCTTAAATATCTGTGTAGCGTTATCCAAATATTTAGAGAAAAAGATTAGAATTTTCTTGGTGTATAAGCAGGATGGCCCGCACCATCTTGGAACCAGATAACTAAGTTGTTAAGTCATTGAGGCTTGTTATTAAGTACCCACAATGTTTGGATGTAACTCTCTTATGTAAGTGGATGTGGTGATTCACAATTAAAGCACACCCATTATGGTGTGACGTGAGCTGTTATAAGTATATGTCAAACCCATAAGGCTTTTATCTGAAAAAATTAAAAAGGCTCGGTGGAAATCACTAAAAAGGCTTCAATTTGCCATAACAATGTGGAATTGTTGATAGGTGATGTGCTGGTATATCTTTCTGGCATGATACATGGGCTTCTAATTACCTTTTGTCTCATAGTTATCCTAATTTGTATATGCTAGCATCTATGATATTTGAGTATCTTGCGACACATATCAAACGATAATGGCATATATTCAGTTCACCAGGGATCTAAAATATAATGAAATCAGCGAGCTTTGTCATACTGAAATCCATTGGTCCGAACCTTGAAACAATTTTTTGTTGAACCCTATGCTACAATATGGAAGACGAACAACTCCAACAATAACACATTCTCGGAGAAATCTTGTTATACTTGATTGTTGAGAAAGATTACTCATTAGCTTTAAGCAAGTTTTCTTTCTAAGAGTGTATAGAATCAAAAAAATACCTATACATTTTTTTTTGTGGCAAAACATGTTAAGGAGATGTGCTACCAGATCGAACTTGATTTTAAGAGGTATACATGTCTCAGACCATTGTGAATTTTGAGCGCACAAAGAAAGACAATCGATCACATTCTACTTCACTACTCTTTTTCATATCAAGTATGGTCCAATTTGCTCCTAAAGGTAGGGGTAGTCCTGGGTAATGCCAAAGACGATACCACAACTCTTGTATCAATGGGATCTGAGCACTTTAAGGCCTATGGGAAAACCATCTGGACTTTAATGCTTCTAGCAATCTTCTAGTCCATATGGAAATAAAGGAAATCAAAGTTTAAGTATCTATAATATAAAAGAAAATGATTTGTTTGGTGTTAATATCTTCAAAACTCTCCATTAGATTATTAATATCTTCAATCAAAGCACTCAAGCTCCATGGGACTTGAACTTGGCATACGTCGAGTCACTCTCAACCTTTTGTGATCCAATCTCCTTAGCTAATAACACTCCATTTCTTATGGCCCAAATCTCTGCAACATTGTTATCATTTTCAAAAATATGTTTAGCATAGCACGCATAATAGCCACCTTGATCACCACGAAGTTTTCCTCATATTCCAGCAAACCCCAAATGGTTAGACATCTCCACTTCCATCTCTTCACGTCCTCCACTACTTGTAGTAACTATCACTAGTAGTTACAAATATATTTTTTTATAATTTTCTTTCTTTCGGCTAGATTTATTTTAGAAAAAAATACGGCCGGAAAGAGATAAAAGAACTCAGAGATAAAAGAACTCACTTTGACGACACCAATCACAATACTAGAACACCTACATAAGGCCATTGAATGTCCCTTCGGAAAACATCATGGGACATATTGGTGTGAGTCGAGCATTGCTAAAAGAAAAAGAGAAATAAAAGAAGGCCCATCTCTGCCAACGACACTTCCAACAAAATAACGAAACCTTTTGACTTATTGCGGAAAAGAGGACTCGGACAAATTTAACCATCCCCAAAAATTTAGGGTTAAGTCAATCAGGAGTCAATCGGTTCAAAAATTAGAAGTCAATCGTCAAACTCCACGCTAATCAAAGTAAAATTTCGATAAGAAAACAACTTAAGCTTCTTCATCGTGCGGTATACGTACAATTTAAATATCTAATTTTAAACTAAAGGATAAAGATAAAAACGTAAAAAATACGAGGTTAGAAAAACTAATCTATAACAATACTAGTACACTTGTCTTTCACGGGCAATCTTTAAATAGTACCCGTTCTTATCAAAGCGACATTTACTCCTTTTTGAAATATTTAAATCCTATTTATTTTCTGGACGGGCAGTATAAAATCAAGGCAGTACAGAACCGATTTAAAACTGATTTAATTTTTTTCCTTCTTTTTTTATTTAGATTTAGATTTTTTGGGTTTGTCTTTAAGAAGTAGACGAAACAGCGGCATTGCCGGCTATTCTTTGAAACGCCACCAACAAAAGTACTCCACTCTAAATATATTCTTTGATTTCTCAGATCTCCACTAATTTTCTTTCTTAAATTTAAACCCTAGGAATTCTTAATCTCTCGCCTTCTCATCTGTATATATAAAATAACCTACAAAGCACACAGGAAATGAAGAAGAACAATTTTACAAAAAATAGATTCTTACTCTGTTTTCGACCTGTTGTAATGGAAAACAGAACAATTAAATCATCGAAATCCGAGAAGAATTTCGCAACAATGGTTTCAGAGAAAGAGAATTCGAAAGATAAAACATCTAATCGTATGCGTAAGGTTAAATCCGCTCGTAATCTTTTATCCAAAGTGGCTAAAGCGGTTTTCCTTGACACTTCTCTGGTAATTCCTTACCTCTTTTTTTTTTACAACTTTTGATCAAATAAGTTTTTTTTTGATTCAGTTTGATTTATGTATGCAGAATGAATCACTAATATTTGTGTTTTGTAATTACTTGACAGAAGAAGAAAAGTCGAAATGGTAAAGTAGTGCAAGATCCAAATCGTTCACAAAGAGAGATTTTTTCAGAAAAGCTTCAGAAAATTTCAATTCTACCGGAAACGAAATCAAAAGTAGGAGAAGAGAAAAACAATCACAATCAAACGAGAAATTTGGATCCTTTGTCATCATCGGTATCGTCGTCATCATCAACTTTAACATACTCTTCATCAATTTTATCATCTTCGTCTATATCATCATCGTCGTCTTCATCATCTACTTCTACATGGTCAATACCATCGCAGCAAGAATCATCAGAATCAAAGAGTAGTAGTTGGATAACTTTTTCTGGAAGGGATAAATCATTCAGAATTAACTCTTTAGATCGAAAAGAGAAGAAAATTGATGATACAAAATCATCATCATCATCATCAAATTTCTATTACATTTGTGGATTATGTCTACTTCTTTTTAGTTTATCAGTATTGATTTTCTGCGGAAAAGTTTGTGCAATTCTTTGTACATCCACTTGGTTTTACTTTGTTTCAACTACTACTCGTCCACACGTCGAAGAATTTTCTGGTAATAAATCATCATCATCAACATTGGAAATGGAAGAAGACGATGTCCAGTCAAAACTTGAGAAGAAGAAAGTAATAATGGAGGGATTTTTAGGAAGGAATAACAATCACCATAAAATTTTGAGTCTACAACACTGATTTTCTTTTTGTTCTTTTTTAATCTTCTTTGACTGAAGAAGATCGTGATCTCTTTCAGTATAGATAGTACAATATATCTTGTTTCTTTTTGTAATTAAAGAAAGTTGTCATCTGTAGCCTTTTTTTTTAGCCTTTATCTGTTTGGAGATGAAAAGGAAACCAGAAAAAACCAACATTATATTCTCTTGTTTGTTTTATTGTTTGTTCATGAACAATGAAAATACAAAAAATTAAGTTATATTTGCAAAATGTTTTTTTTTTTTTTGCAAAATGTTTGTTCTTGAGAACGGTGATTATGTGTTCGTTTAATTTTTTTTTCTTTTCCTTTCAAACCAACCACAGGTAAATGGGTACCTTTACTATAAACATATTCATCCCGATGCCATTGAACTTGCCGGAAAATGTTGACGTATGATATCACCAAAACAATTACAGTCCGAAGAAGTTTTAGCCCATCTGTATCTAGAAAGATCACATGAAAAAGAAGAAAAACCAATTTGCTTAGCCGTTCTCTTTTGAGTTTGAATATGAAGATTAAGATTGATTTATAAAGGAAGTGATTACACTTAGTCCATACTTTGCATTCTGGTGAATAAGTAAAGATGACCCTAACGAAAGATTTATGAGGATGACTATCGGAATCATGGTTGTTAATCCTTTTTTTCTTATTTTTTGTTCATGCAAGAGGTAAGCCCCGGAAATCGATTAATAACCAATTTGAAATCCAAATCATTACATAATTAAGAAAAATCAAGGGGTTATTTGGATTGTAGGAAATACCAATTGGTCATACAAATAATATATTAGAGAGAGTTTAGTCCATTGACCTGGTCAATTGTCTGTTTGGTCCTAGTTTGGTCCTAAAAATTATAGTTTGGTCCTAGGGTGATGTCATGGATGATGTAAATGTCATCTTGTAGTGGCAGAAATACCCTTATATTATTGTTTGGTCCTAGAAAAAAATGGTTTGGTCCTAAGGTGACCATATATATACAAAAATTTAATAGAAAATATCTCATTCTCAGATTTACTTTCTCTCTCCTCTCTATTTCAGATTTAGTTTCTCTCCTCCCCATTTTTTCTTTTTCCTGTTGTTGTTCATGAAGACGATGAAGAACGACGAAATTTTTATGTTTATTCGTCACTATTTGTTACTGCTGCTGTTGAATATGATGATAAAGACGATGGAGATGATGAAGACGACGGAGATTTTTGTGTTTCTTCGTCACTTTTTGTTGCTGCTGCTGTTGAAGAAGATGAAGATGATGAAGATGATGGAGTTTTGAAGATTTTTCTGCTGCTGTGTATGACGAAGAAGAAGAAAAAGATGAAGAAAACGATGAAGAAAACTGATATAACCTTCAATCTTCATCTTGGATCTTGATTTTTTTGGTGTTGTTAATGAAGATTTGATGTTGTTTGTTGCTGGTGAAGTCAATGAAGATGATGAAGAAGATGAAGATTTTATGCGTTTTGTTGTTGTTGTTGCTGTTGTTGCTGCTTAAGATGAACTTCATTCCTGGAATGAACTTCATTACTGAAATGAACTTCATTTTTGGAATGAAGTCTGTTTTTTAGGTTTTTATATGGACTTCATTCTGGAATGAAGTCTGTTTTTTTTAGGTTTTTATATGGAGTTCATTTCTAGAATGAAGTCTGTTTTTTTAGGTTTTTATATGGACTTCATTTCTGGAATGAAGTCTGTTTTTTTAGGTTTTTATATGGACTTCATTTCTGAAATGAAGTCTGTTTTTTTAGGTTTTTATATAGACTTCATTTCTGGAATGAAATCTGTTTTTTTTAGGTTTTTATATGGACTTCATTTCTGGAATGAACTGCTACAAGAAAATAAGTAAAAATTAACACGGGAGGGTAGTTTTGTCAGTTTAATATTTTTAAATAATTATGGACCAAACAGTAAAGGCATTTTCCTAAAGGACCAAGTAGACATGGGCCCACCTAAAAAAGGACCAAACGATATTTTGCCCATTTGGATTTTGGTACTCGGGTTTTTACAAAAATCTGGGCTTGTTCTAATATTTGTCCAGCCTTTGCGTGTGGTCTAAAGACCAACGTTGATCCGTGTTAACTCAATAAGACCATGACGTGTCACTTATTCTATTAACTAAATTGGAAATTAAACTTTAGTAACAATTACTCGTCATGTCCTAACAGTGCATGTGTACATACCCAAATACTTCATCAATTATCTCACTTCACAGCTGGGTTGCACAGACGCGAACGCGGACAATACAAAATTCTCAAAAAAACTAGGACGCGGACACGTATATATATATATTTTATTTATATATACAATCATGTATTTATACAACAAAGTCAAGTGTTTCAATCCTAAAAATTAGAAAATGATGCTACATGTGTATAAATTTCAAAAGAAAAGAAGAGATTGTTTGTTTATACACGCCGAAGGTCAAGCAATCAATCACTATTAACACATGGCACAATCAAAATGCATTCTTAGAACAACAAATGCCCAACCAAGGGTATACTTGATGTCATTTCCAATCACAAAACCCAAGTAAAGACCTAAATGATTGATCTCAATGTTTGTCTTTCTTCATTTAGTTAATAATACTAAAAATAAAAGAAGAAGTTTAAATGAAAATGGAAATAAAAAAAACGCTTCAAACCTGAGTCATCAGTGCGTCAAAACCATACGCGTGCAAGACGCGCACATTGGTGCTTCGAACAAGCATCGTGTCAGCGTCCCACGCGCGTCCCGTGTCCGACGCGAGTCGGACGCGGACACGGCTCAAAAAATGCAGCATCCGTGCAACCCAGCTTCGCCGCTATCTATCTTCTTTTTCTTCTTCTTCTGAAACTATTGCCCTCTCTAATAATGGCGATGGCTGAAACCCTAATTGAAGCAGCGTAAGGTAGAACAGAGGCCACAAATACAAATCCCCAGTTTTCCCCAATTCAATAATGATACTTGACCAGAAAACCCCTAATTTCCCCCAAAATTTTCCCTAATGCAGGGAAACACCAATTCAGAAAAACCAACAGAGAAATTGTTGAAGATTAAAGAGGGCTTATATATGTGTGATTCTGCTGCTAGTGAAAATAATTCAAGGATCTGAGGCTGATTCAATGAAGAGGAACCATGGATTGAGATGATGTGTTGCTGTTAACTTAAGAATCAATGGAGGAGGTTAGGGTTTTGACCTCTGGTAGGAAATTAAGCTTACGGTGTTGTAGCTAGTGACGAGATAAAGATGGGTCTGTTGAGTTATGGGTTTTGAATTCAATTTTAAGAAGAGTAATAAGCTGCTGCTATTGAAGTAAGTCATGGTAGTTGATTTAGAGATTTCAAAAAAACAGGAGAAGATGGTTGTAGTTGAGATGAAATTCAAAATCTCAGAGAAGGGTTTGAATTGATTTTCTGGGTTCATGAGAATTTGAGAGAAAATGGGTAAGAAACTAGGGTTTGTCTGATTCCTGGTGTTACATAGAAGAAAAGTGAAGACTAGTGGAAACACAAATTGGGTTTGAGCTCGTAGAAGAAAAAGTGATGAGTTATTGCAGAAGATTGTACATGCAATTTTGTAAGGGTTATGGATGATTTTTATTTGCTTGTTGTGTATTTGTTGGGTTTAGCTGGTTGCAGAAGGTTAAAGTTTGTTGTTGAATGCTTGAATGTAGTCTTTTTGCTGCTAGCCATGGGTCTTGGGTCTCTATTTACGATCAAAGGCTTTATTTACATCCAACAACTCACGTGACTAACGCTTCAATTAACATGTATTTATTTTTATTTTTCTAATAATTACCAAACAAAAGTCAAAAATTATGACAGTCAACATGGGTCAACGTTGGTCTTTAGACCAAACGCAAAGGGTGGACAAATGTTATACCAAACCCAGGTTTTGATCAAAACCTGAGTACCAAAAACCAAATAACCCAAAATCAAAATACAATCATCAAAGCTTAAAGAATTTTACCGGCCGAACCTCCTACCAATGCAAACATTACTAAGCCAATTCGAGATCAGAACTGATCAGAATTTTTATAAAGTTAACAAGAATTAAAATACAATCATCAAAGCTTAAAGATTTCCACCGATTTTTGATTGAATCTCCTATCAATACAAATATTAAGTCCACTTTAGGGGGTTAAGTTTGTTTTTTTAGAGACAAAAGTAAAGATTGTTGCATCACCGTTGAAAGAAACAAAGGGTATAAGATCCAACCAGGGTTTTTAACACCTAAAAACAAGGTAAGGTAGAGCAAAATAGTTAAGTAACATAAACTAAAACTAAAGTAGCATAAGCCTTCTAACTCGTTCTTAATAGGTCTATATCGACACTAGAGTCTTTGTAACAATTGTTGTTGCAGGTGATTAACTTATTGTTGATGATCTTGAAATTGGTGTTATCGGAGGTGTTCTTAGTTCGGTTACTAAAGTTTAAGTGGTTGTCATTGTTGTTGTAGTTGATATTTCCAATAGAAAATTCCTACACTGCAAACTCTTCAAAAGACTAAAAAAGAACAGCATAAACTCTAACCCAGAAATTCCCAAATCTAAAACGAGACAAAAGTAGATACTAAAATCTAATAAACTCAAAAAAGTCAGACATATCAATCATTAACACAAAATCAATATACAGATTTAGTAGATCTGGAGATTAAAAACTAAAGCAAAACAAAAGCTTAGGTAGCAAAGGGAAAGAAAAAGATAAGAAAGATGAGATTTGCTAAAAAGACTTGCTTGTATCTGCTCCCTATACACATTGTTTGATTTACTTGTATAATGTAACATTTTTCATATACCTACTACTTCGATTTATTTTCGTATTCTTTTCAAAATAATGATTTTAGAGCTTATAATTTAGTTTGTGATGGTAGTAACACACATTGTTTATCTTTTGGCGTTCAAATTTTACAATATATTTAGGTTGCATTTGGGTGCACAAGGTTAAGTAATATAGTAAAGTTATCATTTCCCCAACGAAATTCACATTTCCACAACAAATCCCCCGTATCAAGTCTGATCTTGTCCTCAAAGATCATTTCCAACAACAAGTTGACGTGCTTGCTACGTGGAAGTTGTCCGAAAACACCAATCATATCTATGAAAACAAGTTTTCCTTGAATTAAGGAAGTTAGGAAAATAATCTCGATGATTCATATTATCGGTTAGACTAGTTATTTAGCTGTACAAATATAAACAATGTATTCTCTTGAAAAAGGAACGTAACCAAACAACGGCCAAAAGGTTGCTCTTTGGGTAAGACCCTTTCTTTCGCCTTCCTCTCTCTTTAGTCCTTTCTCTTTAAAAAAAAACCCTCATCGCCGGAAAATCTCTTGCTCATATCTGGTCTTCTTTTGGCCGGTTTGAGAAAGAATTTTAAAGAGGTTTATCTCGGCTTTAATGGTCTTCCTTGGCTACATGAGGTTTTTAGATCACTAGTGGTGTTTTCTAACGACAAAATCTTCATAATTGTTTCCCCCGACGATGGAATCTTCGTCAGAATCTTCATCTATAAATTATCAAGCGACGACATCTTCACCGGAATCTTCAACAAGGATAGTTTTGAGTCTTGACAACGAAATCTTCATCACTAGCTTTAAGAGACTCAAGAAAATCACTCCTACTTTTAGAATACATCTTTTTCAAGAAGAAAATCAAACGAAATGGTTGGTATATAATTTCAAGAAAACCCATTACTCCTCCGATCTATTCGGTTCTTATTCATACTTGTATTTGTTCTACTTCGATAATCCTTCTTTTTCTCTTGTCAAATTTCTTGGTATTGTACTTGTACGACATATTTCTTTGTATTCTCTTATTTTCGAGCTTACACTAGTTGTAACCTTGAATTTTCATCAACGAAAAGGTACTTTCATTGAAAAAAAAAACATTTATTAGTTATTTCCCGGATACAATTTTTTTTTTTTTTGCATTAAAAATACATATAGTTAATAGTGATGTGGATTGTTCATATCCTAAAAGGTATCTATCCTCTAAAACAATCGTACTGAGGATGTCAGTGCAACCAATTGTTATATATGCTTTGCATTTAACTTAAACCTTTCAAATAAATAACATTATTTATTTGAAAGGTTTTCTAATCCGTGGTGGCCCAAAAAAAAATTAACACGACAATCTCCCATTAAAGATACTCATAGATTTTATGTGAAAGTTAAAAGAGGAATAAATTTGGCGATCCATTTTGAAGTTTTTTGGTTTTTCAATCGTATTTTTTATTGTTATATTGTTGTAGACGTATCAGACTATTGACAATCCCTTTGATATGGTACATAGTAGATGCGGTTTACGTGGTAAATATGGGTTTGTGCTAAGTGCGTCGTGCGTGTGATTATTTAATCGTATCGTTTTTATTAGGGGTTGTAGCTCATTCTATCCTAATGTGAAAGATGGATTTAACATTCATCAGAATGCATTGATCATAAGGAATATTTTGCTCAAAAATTCACTAAAATCTTCTCTCCCTTCGTGTTGTGTGAAATCCTAATGCTCAATTTTTCCCTGCTTTTGTAGTTGTTTGAATTTTACTGGGTTAAAATATTCTTTTTCAATATTTGGAGTTGGCTCGGAATTTTCTGGCTACGAGATTAAATAACATTACTCCTTTTCTTTCCGTCTTCTTCTTTTTCGATTCTTGATGAGTTTGTTTCCTTTTAAATTTAGTTTAGATATATCAGGATCCTTTCAGTATAATTCGTTCTCAATCGGTTTGGTTTTCTTTTTAAGTTGAATTTCATTTCTGATCAATTTAAGATTGATTGCATATAAGACTGTTGTAAGATCGTCAATATTGATGTTTCATTTATATAAGATTATTGTCATCGATCAGAATCGTTACTTCGATTTAGATTGTTTATTTAATTTTAATTTTAATTTTTTTGTCCCTATTTGGGATATAGTGTTTGATTCTAACTTATGTTCAAATTTAATTCCAATTTCATGTTGTTAATTATATTTTCTTTTTTCTTATCAGATATTCGTTACTTCATGGATTCCAGGTATATCATTTCAAAATTGTACCAATTCACAATTCATTTTTTCTTTCCAGATCTTTTAATTCAATTGCATCAATCCACAATTCTTGTAAATGTAGTGGTTAGTGAGAATGTTGTTGGTTGAAGATGTCTAGTTGATTGATTTTGTCTTGACACTATCAGAAGAAAAAAATAGTCTATAACAATGGTTGCTTCAATGGATTGCAAGTATGTCATTCTTTGGTAGGAAGATCTGGATATGCAATAAGATCTCTAATGATTTTAAAGATAAACGAAACATACCCTGATAGGATGACGCGTACATTTTTTTACTTGTAGTTGTTGGAAACTATACAACATATACTGAAAAGGTAGTTGACTCTTAAGATAGTAAGAATAATATAATAAATAGAAAAGACAAGAGATAACTTAAGGGAAAGAGAAACTTCATTCAAGAGAGAAGTTGGGGTCCTTAGTTTAGAGGCTAAGGTAACATATTTTTAAGGATCATGGAGACATACCTCCATAATATAGTGCTACTCAATACTCTAGTCATTAAGTTATAACTAAGATAGATTATTCTATTACATTGGATTTAGGGTTTGCAGCCAATTACACTTGCTTAATGGGCCTCTAGATACATATGTCAAGTGTGGTATCCATATTTTATCTTCTTATTTTTTAACTTATCATGAGGAAGAAGAAGTAGGGTAAAAATCAAGTGTAATATTAAACATCATGACTTTTGCCTTTAGTGTCACTTCGATTTCGGTGTCTCCCCTCTACCCTTGGGGTCCGTTTGGTTTCTGTGGTTAATTTGGTTGTCTATTCATAAGTATAGTCGTACTATTTAAACTACATTATTGTGGCTTGCTCTTTAGTAAAGTATTATCTTTTTTCCAAGAGGATTTATTCATCTGCCCATATCGTATTCTGTGGTGCTCCGAATAATAGTTATGGTTGATTATGTTCATTCTTCTTTTTCCTTGGATTTCATTATTGTTGCTCCTTCTTTATCTCAAGATGTCGAAGAGTTTTTATCATCTACCCAAATGTGTTTCATAATTGATCACATTTTTCTACAATTGATGTTGTGATGGTGCTTCTTTCATTGACCCCACGCACGCACGCATGCACACAAGTACACACACATACCCTATTTTTTTGTAGACGCGGAAAATCATATTTCTAATGGCATGTCTTATTTAAGTCTCGCTTGTGGTGAACTTGTTCCTCCCGGTATTCTTGATATTTCAGAGTCGGTTCGCTATGAGGATATTTTTACCCTATCTGTTATGAATGTTGATGTTGACGTTCATTTTTATTTTTTATTTTTTTATACTGCTTCTGCTGTTGTCCTTTTTTTTTCTGATTGTGGTCACTTATTTTTCTTGCAAACTTGGCTAGGTAACAATCGTCATTGTTTATTTAAAGAGGTTGCCAACTTCAAAGATGAACTTGATCCTTTGAAAAACGTACATAATGTTTTATCTCCGTAAATATCAAGTGTGTCGTTGGTGGATCGCTGAAAAAGGCTTCGCTAAAGCTCTTCGTGTAGTATAGTCCGAGACTTACAGTATGCTGCCGTCATGTCTTACCATTCATTGAATGTTGCTCATGTTGTCATTGAAGAAAAATATGTAGAGTTTTCTAAAATCTATGAACAATACCATCATATATTAATGTTGCGACTTGTACCAAAGGTTTCTCCGTAATTCCTCTTGTCATTTTTGTTTTGTCTTTCTATTTCCTTCAAGATGTTCCTGCCACATATCTATAGTTTTCAGGGTTAACTTTCTTGGATCTGCATGTGATCGATCGCCTTTATTTTAATTTGCATATTTTAATTTTTAAATATACATGATATTAACATACCATGTGGTATTATTACTTACACATATGCTCGTGTTGTTTTACTCGTTATTTGGTCATCCCTCAGCTGCACGTTATGTTTTCGCAAATGGGCTGACACATTCGGCACTTATTATACCAATCCGCCCGAGCTTAATCACTTATATATTGTCCCCGTCGTTATAGTTATATATCTAGGGTAGGTACTTGCTCTTAAATGACATTCATTGGTGGATGACTTTTAATTCCATTTTTAGTTTTGCATTGTATTTATCCGCATAAATTCCCTTCTTATGCAACTCTTCTTGGTAAGAGTACTGTATAAAACAAATGAAGAATAACAATAAAATTGGTGATAATGATTTTGTGTGATTCGAGAAGAAAATAAAATAAAAATAAAGTTAGTTGGAAGATGATTTGAGTTTTAAATCAAGTTCTAAGAGGATGATTTGCACTGATTTGAGAATAAAATCATATTCATGTACATAAAGGAAAATCTAGTGTTTTCAACAAAAACAAACAAACAATAGTTGTTAAGATCCAACGACTAAGAAAATAGAGCAATTACACATTATGGAAGGTCAAGATCGAGCATGAGAATAAAATTTTCAAACAAATAATAAATTATAGATGAAAACTTTAATATGCGTCATAAACTTGGCGTAAGCCGAGTATCCGCCTCGGCTACTTTACGGAAATCGAGTTTCCACACATCTGTAGCACATGGTAGCCCGAGGCTTGGCAATCTACCGGATTTGGAAGAAATCTCAACCAAAAATAGTTGCTCTCAGCTTCAATTAAGGAAAAGACAAAACAAAAATAAAAATACCACTCAATAGTGCTCACTCTGAAAATATGTGAAATTATAATTTTTTCGACACAGTTAGTGCAACGAGTATATTTACACAAATACCGATTTGAATCCATAACAATGGTTAAAGACTTTTACAGCTTTTCATTTAGACTCTTTGAGTTCGTGGCTCAGTATTGCCATTTTGCTGCCACAGACTTAAGAAAAATGTCTTTCAACATTTGGTATGCCTATGCATCCTACTTATCTTCTACATAATACGCATTACAGTTCATATATTTTCGCGAAAATCTTCATCTTCTTCTACAATTGTGAAATCTATTTTGGAATCCAATTTTTCTGAAAATCTATGGAATTTTGACGTAGATATGAAAGAAAATGAGAGATTTATAAGAATCATTTTATATATATTTTTTTTGCGCAAATCATGTAGATTTCTATATTACAATATTGGCGAGTAGAAACTAAGAATCTGAGCTAGTCAGAGACAGAGTATCCGGCTAAGTAGCTCACTCTTACATTTAATTTAGTGTCTTTTGGGATATTTAAATTAAAATATAGTAACCACTATCCAGGTACTCAGCCTCTTCAACAAGTAATTGGCAGGGTACTGAATATCCGACCAAACACAGCCAATGCTGCTTTTTTTTATAGTCAAGGCTAAACCACCTTTAAGATTTCCGGCATGACCTTAACTATTTATAGCGCCTGTTCATGTATTTTAAAGCATATGATAAATATTCTCAAATAGAAAAATAACGGGAAATTTATAATTTTGAAAACAACAGTTATTAATAGACATAAAATAATCGATAAAAGAAAAACCGATAAATTTTCTCTCACATGGATGGGAGGATCCCACCCGCAGAAGGTCTATTATGGGCCCGGTATGTGAGAGTAATTTCTCGGGGTTTTTTTCTTTATCGTTTTTTTTAATGTCCAAACAAAATTATTGTTTCAAAAATCTGTTTAGTCATGGTAATGCCCTAGAAATCCCTCCACTGAATGCGACTGGAATGTATTGAAAAGTTCTCATGTTCTGTATAAGTTTTCGTGGGTCACAAAACATGTTACATGATAGGTTTTGATTTACGTCGATTATATGCATCCGGATTCCTAGTCCATACATGTCCCCTTGAGTGCTTTTTCCTTTCTAGAGGATGTAGTAGTTTGTTAACATACTTTTTGAGTTGAAAAGAATACACGAGGAATGGAGATTTTGCAATGAAGTTGTTAACTAAAATTGATGATTTTGCTTGGCATTGTTTGAAAGATTTTTATTTTTTATCATTATATTAGATTTTAGATTCGTATACAATACACGAGGAATTTAGGGCATCCAAGTGTGTTTAAATCTTCGCAATTACATGCAAATACTCTTTTCTTTTTTTTCGATCATTTCTTATTAAAGTAAAAGACGGGCAGTTAGAATGGTCGAAATTGATATTGAATCACACTGTGAAAATTATTGCTTATATGAAAATTGAATATTGTTGAGGTTTACGACTACGTCGCTATTTACTTACAATTTATCTAATCATTTGTATTTGAGCTTTGATTATCATGTACTAGGTATTTTTGATAGTTTTCTATTTGGATAATCATGTAATCCTTTTTTTTTGTCTTGAACCATTTAAAATTTGATTCCTATAAAAAAATATAAAGATAAAAGAATTTAGTCATTGAGCTTTCTTTTTTCACAAGCCTACAAAGCTAACTTTTTTCTTCATAGTGGATGAATTCCATCTTCTAAGTTCCATGACACACCACCGCTTGAAATAAATCATGGTGAAAAATAAAATAGACTCCAAAATATGAACTAGAATTGGGCTACATCCTGGCTTACAAATGACGATGATTCGAAATGGCGCTCAACGGGACATATATTTAAGTTTTGTTAGAATTCCAA
Source organism: Papaver armeniacum (assembly GCA_023531295.1). Classification (NCBI taxonomy): domain Eukaryota; kingdom Viridiplantae; phylum Streptophyta; class Magnoliopsida; order Ranunculales; family Papaveraceae; genus Papaver; species Papaver armeniacum. The sequence goes on along the minus strand of JAJJWW010001283.1, from coordinate 174,012 downwards.
ACTATCTTCTAAGAAACCTTGAAACATACACAACAAAAATACTTATCCCAACTTTGAAGCCATCAGATTTAACGCTCCACGTTGTTTTGAACTCGGAATAGCCTAATAGTAGACTTACTCTAATTGGAAAATAAAATAAAAGAAAAAAAATCAAACTTTATTAAGTTGCCTTTATTTAAGTATATGATTGGAGACCACAAAGAATGTTCCATTTAAAACGAGTGAATGAATCTTCATGGAACAATATTTCTTAATGCCTAAGTTTTAAGATTAGGGATACTCTTTAAAGTGGTTGGAAAAAATAGGAGGGGAACTGGGGAAGTTGAGTAGATGGATATCTTTTCTAATTTTATATTTGAAGGAAAAAATATCTTTTCTAATTTTTTAGATATTTTTTTTCAACGTATTTTAATACTCCTATAAATAACCAATCAATCTAAAGCCAAACATGAAAGAAGCGAATCATTGCAACCATAGTGGATGGTCTATTTGTTTTGAGTGATGATAGACTCACGGAGCTGAATATCCCGCAGATCCGGTTGCCTCTCACATATCTATGGGGTTCGCGCCAACTGGAGCTGAGCAGGGGGTCAGTGTTTTGTGGTGGGACCCGCAGATATGCGATAGGCTACCGAATCTAAGGTTGCACACGGTGAGGTTCGGTGCGGTTATGGCTCAAACCGTTCACCTAACCGTGTATAGCACGGTTATCATATTTGAAACCGTAACCGAACTGTTCAGTTTCGGTTTCCATCGTCGCGGTTCGGTTACAGTTTTCATCGGTTTTTAACCGACTCATACCCATACAGACTACAGAGAAGGAAATATTATTGCATCTGCTTCTCAAATCTCAATTGCATGGATGTATATTACATACCATCAAATTACAAACCCAATATAGAGATAACAATCGAAAAATAAATAAAATTAAAAAAATGGATTCTTAAGAACCCTGAAGTTGTATATTTTCTTCCAGATCTGCAATTTTTTCAGATTACATGAAACAAATCCAATTAAATAAACATCCATCAACACACCAACTACACAAGTAAGATTTGAAACCCATGAAATCTAACTAATTAGACAAAAATAAAAAATAAAAAATTAAGAACCCTAATATTCATTGTGGTCATTAATCTTCAATTTTTCACCAATCAAAAGGTGGTGTTGCTCGTGATGATGGTGTAGCTTGTGGTGGTACTCGTGATGATGGTGTAGCAGTTTATGGTAGTGTAGTAGGTGGTGGTGCTGGAGATGATGGTGTAGCAGTTGATGGTGGTGTATGTTGAAAAGGAGAAGAAAAATTAACTAAAACAGAAGAGCAAGAGGAAGGAAGAAAGAGAAAAGAAGAAAGAAAAGGAAGTGGTGATTGTGGTGCACCCGATTGAGGGGGAAGAGTTGCTGTGAAGAAGAAATGAAAAGAGAAGAGACAGGATACTTTTGTTTTAGTTTTAGGGTTAGATGTATAAGTTAAATATATACTAAGAGTAGACGGCTAAGATTTGATAGCAATATAAATCAACGATATTAATGATCGGTTAATACGGTACGCTTAGGGTGCGGTTATGGATATAACCGTTGACCGAACCGTAAGTCTAACGGTTATCAAAATGAAAACCGTGACCGACCGTTGGATCATCGGTTCGGTGCGGTTTCGGTGCGGTTAGTGCGGTTTCGGTGCGGTTTCGGTTTTCGGTGCGGTTAGTGTGCAGCCCTAACCGAATCTGCGGGATTTTCAGTTCGGTGAGTTTATCATTTTCGATTTGTTTTGTGTATCTATCTTTTTATTCAGTATTATACTGAGACACCTACCAAAACAAATCAAAAAAATGTTTAGTGTTAACAATGCATGAAGACAAACTGTTGAAGATTTTGGTATCTATTTTTATTTTGTGATGTGTTGGTGGATTGAATTTGCACGTGATTTCCAGAAGATATATAGAACAAACGTTCCAGTATTCCTCCTCCAAAGCCCAACGGGATCTTCATATTTTATTTGGAGAATGTTCTCTACAAAAGTGGAGATGATGATCACTTTATTGGGGCATTTATGTGAATCAGTCGATTGCGTGTTGCTCATCGTATTCTGTATGGTTTGCTTGTTTGTTATGGTTACACATTTATAATGGCAGTGTAAATCTCGTAAGTTCTTTGTAGGCAAAAAAGGAGGCAACTGGAAAGTTAGTTGGTTCTCGTGATTATAGCAGCTAGCTAGAGGCAAAAAAGGAGGCAACTGGAAAAGTTCTATTCAATGATCTCAAAGCAAAAGTGTGGACTCGTGACGTTGAACATGTAGAAAGAAAATGGGGAGTCCCCGACTAATGACTATAAGCTCTTGTTGGAAATCTTTTATTCGTTATTTAAATTTCTTTACGATTGGGCCCTAAAAGACATGAGAGTCCTTATCTTTCAAATTTCCTACACCAACATAGGAAATCAAAGGAGATGCCCCGAGGAAGAACATACTATCAAAATTTTGATATTGTATTGTGTGTATTGATAGAACAAGTAAACAAGCGAAAAAAAAAAACTAGCAAAGGTGGCTAAGAAAGAAGAAGAATTGAAGTTTAATGATAAGAGACTTGAAGAGTTTAAGGCATATTCGGGAGAAGAAGATTTTATCAAACACTTTGTAATTAGTTGGTTCTCGTGAATTTAATTTATAGGTCAGTTCAAATCTAGCAGCTAGCTAGAGGCAAAAAAGGAGGCAACTGGAAAGTTCTATTCAATGATCTCAAAGCAAAAGTGTGGACTAGGAGCCTAGGAGAAGCTAAATAGTTATTGAACATGTAGAAAGAAAAATGGGGAGTCCCCGACTAATGACTATAAGCTCTTGTTGGAAATCTTTTATTCGTTATTTAAATTTCTTTACGATTGGGCCCTAAAGAGAGAGTCCTTATATCGGGGAAATTTCCAACCCGCGTGATATCTTCTTGGTTTAATGCTTCAAGAATTTGAGTTGTAAACAATAAAAAAAAAAAAGTCGAAAAAAAATATTAAAATAAATATCCCGAAAAGGGGGGGGAGTTGCGAAGTATACCTTTTAACACACAGTAATCCCAAAAAAATAATATTCTCATTCACGAGATGTCATAATTAATTTTGCCAGGCCTTTGGGAACAATGACCTAATCACCTTTACCAATGACATGACACCCATAATTATTTCCGTGACACCCATAATTATATGAAATTATTAAAAATATCTAGCATGACGGATTATGCATCCGCATGACTTGATCTTACATCTTTGAATGGATTAATTAAGCAAAATCGAGTATGTAGTGTTAAATTTTTTAGGTGACTAGAGCCTAGGAGAAGCTAAATAGTTATTGAACATGTAGAAAGAAAATGTTTCTTGATTCCCCGTTTTCTAATGATATAAGCTGAAATTTTCTTAAAAATAATCTTTACGATATGCATCGGGGTATATAATTGGGTATAATTATGCAACGCAACTTGGATATAACATATCTAAAAATCCGCGCCTTGGAATTTTACAAATTTTATATCGTTGGAAATCTTTTTAAGAGAGCTACGCAACGAGTACAAACAAGAATATCAAATTTTTGTTTTTCACGAAAAAATCCGAGGTGATCATCATTTTAGGCAAAATTTTCAAAAACTTGATACATAACCATTTTGCAGCCACCAAAAAAGATGCATAACACATTCTACAGACGCATAACGAATTATGCAACCATTTTCTCCACTGCATAACAAACTATGCATTTGAATAACTAAGTTATGCATCTATAACAAGTTATGTAACCATTGTTTTGGTTGATTTTAGTGCGTACATAAAAAAATTGATGCCTAATGCAGTATGCATCCATATTTACAGATGCATATCAGGTTATGCATCTTTTTTTTCGATGCATAAAAGATTGTGCAACAATTTTCTCGATGCATAATGCATTATGCAGTCATATTTTCGGATGCATAACCTGTTATGCATCCATTTTCACGACTGCATAACATGTTATGTAGGTATTATTGTAGGTGCATGACGGGTTATGAAGCCTTATTTTTTGTTGGTTTCAATACTAAGAAAAAAGTAGCTGCATAACGTGTTATGCAACCGTTTTCTGGGCTGCATAACAAGTTATGCAAAAAAAAAAATAGCTGCAGAACGTGTTATGCAACCAATTTCGAGAATGCATAACAAGTTATGCAACAAATTTTGTAGATGCATAACAAGTTATGCATCACTATTCACACCTCCATTTTCTTTTAAATGCGCGTCACACGCACACCAAACCCATTTGCACTTCCATCTCCTTTGCCTTGCCATTGCAACATCCTTTTAGCTCCATTTCTTTTAAATGCATAACCCATTGAAACCAAGTAAGCTGAGGTACGCAGCTGGTAGGTGACGAAACTGAGGTTAAGTCTGACGTTTCTTGATTAAAAGAACCAGTGACTGGAACAGAAATTGGCGATGGTGTTCCAACAATGATTCTCTCGATATCAGCAATGCTTCTATACTTGACCAAACTTGATTGTGAAATCGATATGCCAAATTCATGTTTGATGCCAGTTGCCTGCATCCTCGGCCAAGTGAGTTACTTGAGTCGGTTGCTAGTACACCTATTGGATCCTCCGTATCTATGAATTATGGGGTTGAGGGCTCTACCAGATCCATGTGATTCTCATCAACATCATAGAAGTCTTCATTTCTCAAGGAACACTGGGTACCGGCATAAAATCCTTCGTTATTACATCCATTCATCTTCCCCGCAACTGGGGATATTGATATCTGTAGGGCGTAATCCTCAGTTTTCAGAATTGTATCAGCTGGTGGTAATTGTCCGGTAGATAGATGGAAATTATAGTTATCCATGAAAGAGTTATTCCAGGGATTCTTTGATGTGTCTCCATTTCCTAAGCAACTTTGAGTAGCGGCGCTAAGCCCTTTATCATTACATACTGCAGAGTTTCCAACAACTGATGATTTGGTTTTTTTTGGCATAATCTCCCCTCATATTCAAAACTGAACCAACTGATGGCGATTGTTCAGTAGATAGGTCGGAATCCAATACGGCATTATCTTCCCTCGTCGTCAGAACTGAACCAAATGATGGCAATCTCTTAGTAGATTTAACCAAGCAACTTTCGGCACTGGCATTTCCCAAGCAACTTTCGGCACTGGCATTTAAGCCTTTATCTTCCCCCGTCTTCGGATCTGGTGGTAATTGTTCGGCAGATAGGTAGAAATCTAACTTACTCTTCAGAGAACACTTTCATCTTTATTGCCTTCCATCTGCTGCTGCATTATCTTGTATCTGTTGATTCTCCTTCTTCTAAATTTCTGTCCCAAAAACAGTATCCAAGTAAGCTGTAGATGTTGTAGATGCCGAGAAATTACTCACTACTGCTCTCTTCTCACGTTGTAATCAATAATCGAAGTCCAAAGATATGATTCTCTTCGTCGCTTCGTCACTGGATTGAATTTGAGATGCTGATGATTCTGAAAATAAAGGCAAGTACAAGATGATGAAGATGATTCAATAGATTATTTCAGAATCGAGCCACCACATCTGATTCCCAAATAAGAAGAAGAAGAAGAAGAAGAAGAAGCTTGATTCGATTGATTTTTTTTCCAGAAATCAATCAATCAATACAAAAAAAAACCCCTAATTTCAATTTCGAATATCTGGATTGGTTTGAAGAAACCCTAAATCTCCACCTTTCTCTTTCGTCTTCTTAATTGAGTCTTCGTGGAATTCTGATCTGAGGAGAAAGAGAAAGAACCCGATAAAACTTAATTTCAATAATTTTGGGTCTGAGAATAATTTTTTCCTAAAAAATGGGTGCGCGCCTTCATATTTCTGGGCGTGGGTTTCACAGTGGGAGAAATCTGAAAAATGGGTGTGACTGTAGTTTTCACTTATATATTAGCCACTTGGGAGGTGAAAATGCAAATACTTTTAATTTGTTTTTTTTTCTTCTAATATTTCTAATTCTGCACAATATTTTTTTTTTCAAATTGGAGCGAGAATGATAAAATTAGAGGTTTAACGTAGTGTATTGTTAGTTCCAAAATTTCACTTAAATTCGATGTAGTTTAAATGTTACTCCCTTCGTTCCATTTTAGATGATGTTTTAGGATTATTCTTTTGTTCCACAATACTTGAAAGTTTTCATTTTTTTTTCCACAAAATTACCAATAACACCCTTACATTTTGTCTTGGAACTATAGGTTTATTTTTAAATGCACTAATAGCAATTAATGTTTGAAGACTTTTTTCAAGGGTATAGATGAAAAATTTTCATATCTCTCTCCATATCTTAATATGCGTGAAAACTCCAAAAACATAATCTAAAGTGGAATAAAGGGAGTGTTAGAAAAATGAAAATTTAGCATAATTACAAAAAATTATGGAAATTTCAAAAACTTTTAACAACTAGTTTGAATTCTTGATTTTCAAATTCCTTCATTCTAATTAAAATTTCTTCAGATTGGGGCAAAAATTGTCAATTGCACTGTAAGTTAGCTGTAATTTACTCGTAATTGATTATAATACAGTAAAACTTCAATCTAAAAATAACTTTGGGACTCTACAAAAATACTCATACACAGAGGTTATTCTTAAGCCAAGGTTGACCAATTTTTTATATTTAATGTATGCAGTTCATTCTTTGGTCCTTCATCTTCTTTCTTCTTCTTCTGTTTTTTTTCTGCTTCACACCCCCTGTATTATCTAAACCCACTCACTCTCATACGCACTCCCCAACAATTTATTAAAGCATACCCTTTTTTATTCTTACCCGATTGATTGAGGAATGGAGGAGTAGAAGAAGAGGAAATCTAGTTCTTCATTCTGAGATTAATTTATGTATTTAGGGTTCATGAATAGATACATGGATATCAATTGACGATGTTGATTAGAGGTTTATATATATATTTGTTTCGTTAATTTGGTGTTACATTATTGATTGATTCTGTTTCAGTGATTTCAATGGAATGAAGATAATTAATGAATTCAGATTGAATGTTTATAAGAAATTTTTTGAAGTGTAGATTCAACTATTCTTCCAGGGGGTTAGTCGTGAGATAGTTTGAGAAGTTTTAATGTATTTAAATCCCTAGGGATTTAGTGGGAGTGTATGAGAGTCTAGACAATTTGGGGTAGTTTAACCCCAACTCCCCAGAAATCTCTTGTTTTTTGAGAGATTTTGTTCAAGCACAAAAACATCATGAAACTCCCTCAAACTCCCCCAAATTGTAAACTCCCTATACTTCTAGTGTTTTATGACTAACAGGGAGTTTAAGAGATTCTAATCAAATCTCTCACCACTAACAGAGAGTTTGAGGTATTTGTAGAAACTCCCTAGAAATCTCTCACCACTAACAGGGAGTTTGAGGTATTTGTAGAAACTCCCCCACGACTAACAGGGGATTTGCTAACTTCCTTGAAATACATTAAAATCTCCCACGACTAACACCCAATTCATTTTTTTTCTTCTTTTTTTATTAATATTATTATATATATCTGGGTCAAACCAGTTTTAGACCGGACTGGGTCTAATGAGTTGCTGGTCCAACTGTCCGGTTCACCAGGTTTACTGGTTTTTTAACACATTAATGGGTCAATACTGAACCAGGCCGTTTTTCCTACTGGTTCACTGTTTTTCCGGTTCAACCGTCCGGTCCGGTTCTCAAAACACTGCTCTAGACATTGTACTTTGGACTTGGGGATCTCATCGCCATAACTCTAACGTTTTACACTTAGGGGAAATTAGGCGCAGGCCCAAAGAAAATAATATTCTCATTGCCAGGCCCAAGATTATTTTTAGTTTCCGTGACACCCATAATTATATGAAATTTTGAACAATGACTGCATAACAGGTTATGCATCCTAATTTTTCAGGGGTAATAATTGGCAACGCAACTTGGATATAACATATCTAAAAAACTGCGCATTGGAATTTTATAAATTTTATATCGTTGGAAATATTTTAAAGAGAGCTACACAACGAGTATAAACAACAATATCAATTTTTTGTTTTTCACGAAAATATCGGAGGTGATCATCATTTTAGGGAAAATTTTAAAAACTGACTACATATTCGTTATGCAGCCTCCAAAAAAGATGCATAACACAATATTCATACACCACAAAAGATGCATAACACGTTGTGCAATCATATTTTTGTTCATGCATCTATTATTTTATTTTGGTTTATGCAGCCACTAAAACGTTGTATATGCCTGAATCCAACAGAAAAAACAGACGCATAACGAATTATGCAACCATTTCCTCGACTGCATAACAAGTTATGCATCTATAACAGGTTATGTAGACATTGATTTTGGTGCGTACAGATATAATTGACGCATAATGCATTATGCTGCCATATTGTCGGATGCATAACCTGTTCATGACTGCATAACATGTTATGCATATATTATTGTAGGTGCATGACAAATTATGCAGTTTTTTTTTTTGTTGGTTTCAATACTAACAAAAATGGTACTACATAACGTGTTATGCAACCATTTTATGGACTGCATAACAAGTTATGCAACAACTTTTGTAGATGCTTAACAGGTTATGCAACCATTTTCGTAGCTGCATAACAAAATAATTCAACCATTATGACCAACGCCAACACCATTATGATATTATTGATTCAGTTCCAACCATTAAGACATAATTAATCCAAAAACATCATAATTAAGCCTGTTATATGAGCAAACTCTGATTTTTAATCAAGAGACTTTTCATTATAACAAACAGATTATTATCATACGTATGATTAAACGATACGTTGTCATACACTCAAATCCAGAGAAAGATACGATTGGCATGATTCATTAGGGAAAACAAAACAAAAGACACAGAAATGAACTAATCCATCAAAGGTTTTCAGTAGCTAGTACTCTCGGGCTTGTAAGCGATGAAACTAACACATTGTACTTAACGGACGTTGTCGAATCCGATGATTCTGATGAAAGAGTCTGGGTATGCAGCCTTGGCCTCCTCTAGCTCCGTACAACCGAACATGGGAAATTTCCACATTGTCCAGTAACGACCATCATAGTATCCAGGGGTGTTACCGTGTTCTCTGTATACGAATCCTCTGACGCCGAATTCCAAACAGGGAACCCATCCATTACGGAGAAGGTAGTCGACTTCCTTGATAGTTGCTCGACGGTCAATGGGGTAAGAGAAAAATACCCAAAATCAAAACCAACTGATACCCAATGTTCCATTACACGTTACTCGCAGAAGAAAGATCTGTAAAATCTCCATAGATTCAAAACCCAAAATCATCATGAGCTCAAACATCAACAGCCTCAAATAACCACCACGACATCATCATTTCTTCCATTTCGAATTCCATGTTTAACCTCAAACCCTAGAAGAAGAAAAAAAAAAGAATCGAAAGAAAAAGAACGGGAAAAAAAGAGACCAAAACGCAATTTTATTAATAAGAGAAAACAGAAGAATTTTCTTCCAAAAAGAGAATAATTAACAGAAAACAAAAGGAGACCCGGAGATTATAGACCCGGAGATTATAGACGATCGATTCTTTGTGTATTAGATATGTGATGCTTGCCTTGGATGCTGAAGACTTTTCTTTCAGTGTTATAGAGTCTTATCTTGGGGTTTCCTGGTCTTGTAACATTTTGGAATAAAACCACTATGGATGGAATGAGAACCTAAGTCGTTTTCAAAGTTATTCTTTTTTGTAACCAACTTTCGAGCGTAGATTCGTTTTTATTTGTTATTATATTAAATAATGTAAAATAAAATAATACACTACCGTATATCTTCTAGAAAAGATACAACTACTGCATAATTATGTTAATATTAGTTCTTTCCTAATGTAAATTGTCTTTGCTCGTGAACGGCAAAGTTTTTCTTAGATATTTTATCCTTGAGGGAGGATCCTTTCACACATTAACTCTCACATTATCTCACTCTCGCATTATCTCACATATTGAATGTTATTTTTGTGAATTAACCAAACAATTACTAATTTGAAGCTAATATTTTGGGGATATGTTCATCTTATAAATCTCTATGTTCTCACCAAAAATGAGCGTATTCCGAAATGCATAACATTACCATCTGTTACTTTGAAAATGAGCCATCGAGAATCAACAAATTTTTAACTATTGAAATTAAGATCGGTAGATGATAGTGTTATACATTTCAGAATGTACTCATTTTCGGTAGGTATGTAGAGCTTTGTAACATATCCCCAAAATATTAGCTTCAAACTCGTAACCTTTTGGATTTTATTTACAAAAATGACGTCCAATGTGTGAGATAGTGTGAGAAATAAAGTGTGAATGGATCCTTCCTCTTTATCTCCCGTTGATCAAATTTACAGATGAATAAGAGTTAAATTAGTTGCACGAAAACAAGAGAAATCAGAGAGGTCAACAATCTTGAGGAAGTAATTTATTTTTAACGAAGTATTACCTGGGATCAAGGCCTGAGTATTAGGCCTAAAAAATTAGTCAGTGTTTTGTTGGGTGGGTCAAATTAGCCGGAACTAGCTGTGGAATTGACCATCTGAGATCAAACATAGATTTACATTAAAATTAATCATGATTAGGTTAAAATATAGGGGGTTGGGACCTGAGGTCCCGATGTTTTGTTCGGGTCAAATTAGTTGGGACGTATGGCCCCGACTATCATCTAAGGTCAAACGTAGAGCCACATTAAAATCAGTTGTGATTTGGTTAAAATCTAGCTACGAATTGAGCCTATAAATAAGCCGGGACATAACAACAATGTTTCTTTCGTCGGGTTCAATTAGTTGTGACCCCGAGGCATAACCTATGTCATCCGAAATAATGAAATCTCTGTCGAATACGTAAAAGTTAGCCGTAATTAGGTCTAAGGGTTGTTAGTTATATTTAATGCCGTCCAAAACAATAAAATCTTCCAGTTTTTTGGTTAATTAGCCCTTGAATTTGAAATTTTGGGTCTAAAAGACAAGCAAAATATGACAACCTTTCAAGTGACCAAGATTCTATAAGATACTTTTCTAATAGCCAAACGGGATATTTCACCCAATTTTCTGTCTAGGAGTTTACGGGAATACCCTTTATTCTCGATCGATAAAACAAACAGAGGGATTTAGTCGGCTCTCCCTTATTCCAACAACTTCTTTTCTCTAAAGATTGTTCACATACGCTGTTAGTGAGCAGGAGAAAGACACCATCAGTTTTCTGGTTAGTGTTTTTGTTTATATCAGTAAACAATCAAGGTGATCTATGTGTTTGATTCTTTTTTTAAACTTTTTTGTTGTTGTTGTTGTGATGTTAATTGGGTAAAGATTGATTTTTACTGTATGAATTTAAAACGAAAATCAAATTGGTATTGAAATTGAAATATGAAATTGGTATGGATTGATCTTAAGAACAATTTCCCCAATTTCAATTTTAGTTCATACCAATTTTGATTTTAAATTTTATTCTTTGAGAGTGTTTGTTGGGTGGTGGTGGTGGTGGAGGAGGGGGCGGTGGTGATGGCAGTGACGAGATGAATGAAGAAGAAGTCGTGAGCTATTTGTGATTCAGATGAAGTACACAGCAACAAACAAGTTAAGCAAATGGACAGTTGTTGTTAAATTGCATGGTGAATGGCTACGAATTTATAACTGCTTAGAATTTACGAAGATTGAGTTTGTTTACTAATCCAAATTTACAGGAAGGAGAAAGTATGAGATTGGCTAGAAGTGCAGCACCACAACCATGTCCACGCCTACAAGATGTTTGATAAAAGGCCTAAAAAAATAGAAAAGGGGTAAAGGTTCATAAACTACAATTATCTTCTATCACATTGTTTAGTTCATTCGCCTCTTCAATGGTTTGATTTGCACTTTCTGGTCTTAGTAAAAATATATACTTCCCTAGTAATTGTAGTTTAATAAAATCAAGTGGCTTAGTTCATTTCTTACATTTTTATAGTTCATCATTCAATCACCAAAATGTTAATTATCAAAAATAAATAAATTAAGTCACTAAAAGTTTGGTTTTTGATTCAAATTAAGAAGATTTGGTGAAGATTAAGACCAAAAAAGTAGAGGAGATAATGCAATTGCTACTGTCATTGTATGTTGGAGGTGCTTACTAGGTTAAATGCACCCAAGTGCATAATGTATATCCTGACCGAAAAATAGGTTTTGGCCTAGATGCACCCGAGTGCATATTATATATATATATATATTTTGGAATTTTGTTCTTCTTATTTTTCTTTTTTAACACTTGCTTTTGGTCGATGCTTTGATAGTGAATGTGATGGTAATGGTGGTGGATTTTGTCACTCGAGATCATGAACTAATAATTTTGGTTGTGTATAATATGTTGTAGGTGATTACTAGGATAAACCTTGATTTATCCGCGAAGTACATAAGATGCACCCGAGTGCATAATGTATGATTCTGACATGAAATAGGTTTTGGCTGGTTGCACCCAAGTGCATAATGTATATTTTTTTGATTGTTACATGAATTTTTTTTTGGCCAGGTTGCACCTGGGTGCATAATGCACATCCTTATAGAATATAAATTTTGGTCAGGTTGCACCTGGGTGCATAATGCATATTTTTGTATGAAATAAATTTTGGCCAGGTTGCACATAGGTGCATAATGCATTTGGGTGAGTAATGCTTACTTTTATATGAAATAAATTTTGGCTTAGTTGCACTTGGGTGCATAATGCATATTATTTTAGAAATAAATTTTGGTCAGGTTGCACCTGGGTGCATAATGTATCCACGACCCGGTTAAAAATAATTTTTTTTTTCTGAATTTCATATCAACAATGGATCTTGTTTTATAGAGATTTTCGAGAATATAAATTTTATTAAAATTGGACTTATATTTTGGAAGTTAAGACATTTCTCGTGATAAATTTTATACTGGAGTGAGAAAAAAAATATGAGAGAGAAAAGGATATGATAAAGAATAAAGTTTAAAGTTAAGGGTACATATGACTAATTTTTCTTATGTCTTTTTCACCCGGACCTATATTTTACAAGTCCATTGCTCCCACATTTTATGAGTTGTGGTCATATGACCCATTTTTCGTAAAATCTTCACCACCTACATAAGTGTTACTCGTAATTAAGTTTGGGAGTTTTTTAGTTATATTTGGCCCGATCCAGGGTATATGTTGGGTGCGACAATCTAAAATAATAAAAAATAAATTGATACTTAGCTTCTTTGTACTGGAAGTGATCAATTTAGAAAGACGGATGAGGTCTCCAGATTTACGCAACAACAACATGGCAAAATTTTGGAAAAACATAGTGAGTTACGTGTTCAACACGCTGTCCTCAAGACATTAATGCCCGGCCAAAAGTGATGTTATAGCCTCCACAGGACGGATGCCTCCAGGATAAAACATCATACTATACTTACTACTGACATATGTAGTAGGTGATCAACTTGAGCTTGGCAACTCTGACAAAATCCTCAACAAAAATTACGAAAGCTAAAGAAAACAACAAAAAAATATTGTTCTTTAGGTTTCTCTAAAAATGTAGAGAAACCATTTTCCTTGGATTATTGTGTAGGTTGAGAAAATCTTATTTATATAATAACCAAGTACAACTAAGAAGAGCGATCTCCCCGATGTGAGACTAATAAGTTTATATAGTCTCTTAAAACAACTTAAGATTGGAAAAACTCCTTGATTTGTGACTAATAAATTTTTATTCACAAAAAAAAAACAACTTATTTTATTTACTTAAAAGCTTTAAAATAAAATAAAAATTTAATATATATTGTTTTCCAACAATCCCCCGCATAAATGAAAACCTCATTAATACATGAAAAACACAGATAGATCTTGGTAAATCAACACCACAATCCCACAACCCGAACTGACTGAACATACAGGCGGACCGTGCATCATACTAGCTATTCCAACATCCTCTCCTTCACACAAAAGTATGTTGACCACAGATTCATGCTATATATTGCACAAATCATAATAGTACAAAGAGCTTTCATATTTAGTTTTTCACAAGTGAGACTAAAGGTTTTTTTCACCGAAGTGAAAATGAGCCAATGATCCCTTAACGACTCTTAGGTCCTAATTTCCGATAATATCAACACCATTAAAAAGCTCGCATAAAAAGATCAAAAGGAATATAGGAAATACCATTATATGTAGAGGTGTCCATGAGGTCTTGAACCTTTGCTTAGTGAGAGATTACTAGAACTACATGTTAGAGATGGTGAACGTGATGTCTTGAACTGCTAGCGTTTGGTATAATTTGCGATAACAACCACAGATGATTCCAAGGTTGATGTCAAGCTCGTGCGGTTGTGCTCATTTTGGCCCTGAGCAAATATCCCATTTCTTAGAATGCGTTATAGAATCGTCTCATATTCTCATAAGAAGCAACCCACTTCCTCATTCAGATAGATGATTTATATCATGAGTATTACTATTACAACCCACTCCAATCTTAAATTGAAACTATAAAACTCATTAAGACTTCTTAAAAGTCATCTTTTACATGTAGTCACACTGTTAGAGCATTGCTCGGTCGAAGTCACAAGTGTTGCTATATCAAGCTTGTTGTCAAATTTACTTGATCAAAACTATATCTTGAATTTTAGTTTACATTTAGTCAAGTCTCGGATTAGGATTATAAATGTATAGTTGAGTATCAGACATCATTGCGTTCTACCGTTTGAAGGCGAAGATCAACTGAAAACATTTGGAGAACTCCATCGACAGAAGTTATGTGAAGAATGAACCAACCTAGTACTCAAGTTTTCACCTTTATATCTATGAGACTAAGTCGCATAACTAAGTGGACTTTAAAATATTTCCCAATATATATTTCGAGTCAAATTTATCTTGTTAATTATTCTCGAAATATGAATGACTAAGCTTAAGAGCATTTTGTTCAAAACTTGATGAATTTGGTTAAGAAAAATTTATTTTTTATGACCTAAATCATGATTCAAGTTAATCATTTGAAAATAGCCTGGAAAGGGATATATGCCATTGATGTTATTCTGGAATGTTTTAAATCGATTATTATAGAGATATATAACTATTGTAAATCTGGATACAAGATAGTACACATACCAGTTCACGTGCTGGTGTAAATGTTATAGGTCCAGAGCCGCAGTACATGTACTCACATGTACCGACGTAGCTATAGTTCGCCAACGACCTTTGGTAAACATACCCAGTATGGATACCAAAAAGTTTTGTTGATTCGTGAACTCAGGAAGGTACACATACCTGGTATGGATACCAAAAGTTCCTGAAATGTTTTGGTATTAAGGGTACACATACCCGGTATACGTACTGTGACAAAAATAACTCATGAACTGGAAGTAAGTACACGTACTTACCCAGTCGAATATTTTCAGATGCATCATAATTGTTTCTATGAGATAATCAGCATTTGAATAACTCTCTAAAACACCTCTAGACATATTTGATCACATTATAACCTATGGTTGTGACTCAAGATTAAAATCTAACAGTGTTATATGAAAATGGTTAAGCTTATAATTCGTCTGGCTAGTTTCGGCTAACCTTATATGAACAAGTCATTATACACGGTTCGGTTATGGTTCATCCTAACCAGAGTGTATATTTTGTTGTGTTTATCTCAAGTCGAATTTTCATCTAACGGTGGAAAAAGATTGCCTGATTCCAAAGCTACCTTAGCTTAAATCTAAAGCAACTTTCGATCTTGAAAGTCTATAAAAGAAGAACCTCAAGCAACTAGGATTTTTGAATCCCTAACACTCTTCTTGTGTGTCCGCGTTGTAAACTAGAGTCGTCCTCTCCTTTAAACCTTTTTAGGTTTAGCGATGAAAAAGACTTCGTTTAGGGATTCGTGAAGCCAGGTCCGACTATCTTTATCTTGATAGTTCATGTATCCTGATCTTGCTAATGATTTCTGAGTCACACTCCGATCAGGTAAGATTGATAGAAATCACAAAGTTCTTCATCTCAGACTTTGTGATTCCACAAGTATATTCCTCGATAACGATTCTTTGTTGAAATTGGAGTAGGTTTTCCTTGTGAGGTGAATAATAATCTAGGATGCTCTTCGGAAGTCGTAAGCACCGGATTTTGAGGTTTGCTAGACCTAGTCTACTGCAAACGATTTACTATCTCACCTTGATCTAACGATTAGAACGAAAATCACATATAGGCTTTTCTATGGGAGGCAGATTGTTTAAAGTCTTCACTTAGGTTGAAGCAACTCTTACGCTGTAAAGAAACTCAGCTAAGGGAATCAATTCCGCAGATTCTTGCGAGATTCAAGAGGCGTAAGGAGCGCGAATGTAACTGAATTACTGTAACGGTGGACTCGGTCTCAACTACATTCCATTCCAAAGTTTTGATAGTAGGCTAGAGTCTGTAGCCGCTTAAAACAGTTTGGTGTTCAAGTATGGACAAGGTCCCGTGGTTTTTATGCATTTGCGGTTTCCTCGTTAAGAAAATTTCTGGTGTATGTTTTAATTCTTTTCCACATTATATTATTTATTTATATAATTGAAATATTACAGGTTGGACGTAAAATTAATCAATGTAGATACGTCCATCTTAATTGTTGGATACAACTTGATTGATCTTGGATATTGATCTTTGGAATCGTCCAAGTACTCTCACGGTATATAATCAGGTTCACGGACTTGTCTCCGCTTACATTTTGATTGTGAAAGAAAGAGATATAAACTCTTGATATAATTCCTGATTGAGATTGTATTTGGGTTTAGCCCATACAGGTTTCCTACGAAAAAGTTGGTAGTGTATTTTGTTACTCCGCATTTTCACACATTATCACAACAATAGACCATAGGTAAGGACAAAAAATGTATTTCTCTTGATATTGCACACCTTTAATTACCAAAAATTAGTTGTCTCATTGAACCTTCTTCTTGGGATTTCCAATCCGTAAGGTTGAGTATCCTTCACAGTAACTTTATTTCATTAGCTTAAGTCACGTCCCCCTCGACGCAATAACAAACTATCTCTCTATATTATCTTTTCGTCAAATGATCCATTGATTTTTCACTTGACTTCACTTAGTATATAAAAATTACTTCATTAGAGAGTGGTTGTCATACCGCATTAGCCTTTTCCAAGTTTGTCTAAACTTTTCCCTTGCTCATTTACTTAGACTCACATTGTCAATTGTGTTCCAACAGTGGTGGCCACAGGCTTCGGTCACATATGAATACCCAACATAAGGGGTTCATCCTTTCAGATTCCTTTCATGCTATAATTTAAGCAAACGAACTATGATTTTATCACAGTCGAGTTCCTCATGTCTGTTGGGGGATTTCTAACTACTTATACATTTTAAGAGGCACACACATAGGTTGAGATTCTCCAAAGTCTGAAATCACGACATCTCTCAAAGTCAGTGTAACATGTATCATGGACATACATGTTAGAGCACTGCTCGGTCGAACTCGCAAGCTTTGCTATCTCAAGCTTGTTTGTCAAGTTTAGTTGCCAAAACTATAAGTCTTGATTTCTAGTCTACTTATAGCTAAGTCTCGGACTAGGATAGTAAGTGTAGTTGAGCTCTAGACTCCATGGAGTTCATCATGAAAATACGAAGAACTACTCAAGGAACTGGCGGAACTTCATCGACAAAAAGGTATGTGGAGACTTGAACTTATCTATCACTCAAAAGTATATTTACTCTATCTCCTATCTTGAGACAAAAGTCGTATTGCTATATAGACTTCGATTATACATATTTGCTATTTCGAGCCGAGTTTATCTCGCTTATCTATTTCTCGAAATATGTGTTAGTAAGCTTTCTCTTTGGCCAAGTTCATCTTTACTAGTGACGATAGTCATGTTGATTATTTCAATAACTTGAAAATCGCTTTGATGAAAAATAGTTTGTGAATAACAACTATATAACATCCTCTAAGAATGTTTCAATGATTGAAATGAGAGTTTAGAATATATAACCATGTTTGGATATAAACATTGTATGTGAATTCATACTTGTGTAAGTCCAAAATCCTTGAACCAAAGTATGCGTACTTGTGTAAGTTTAAGGATGACCGGAGCTAAGTCCGCGTACCTGTACGCATACTGTCGGAAGTTCACATCCCGTGAATTTCTGTTGGAGTTTGTGAACTGAAAACAAGCTCAGTCCGGGTACTTAAGTATGCATACAGGTATGCGTACATAAGTGGGTTATTTCTAAAAACAGTTTATTCGTGAACTAAGACATTTATAAATTAAGGAATGCAATCTTTGCAAACCATGGCTATAATGTTTATGAATCGATTCGAGTGAATCAAAACTGTTTTTGCTTCGATTGTGTTTTGTATACTTCTATGAGATTTAAGCAATTGAACAACTCTCTAACTAGTACACTTAGTCATTTGAACTAGTTATGGTGAAGATGAATAAGGTTGATATGAAAGTGCTCATATGGCTAGCCATTGGTTAACTACTGTTGAACCAACTAAGTGTACACGTTTAGGTACGGTTACTAAAACCTAAATGAAGTTACATTTCATGTGTGTATAACAAGCTAAGTTTGATCTAACGGTTGAAAGATATTAGCTTGAATCTAATCAGGTTTTCATCTAACAGTGAATATTGAATGCTTTGTTACCAAGGTAACTTAGATTGCAAACCCTGATTTGGAGACTATATAAAGGAGAACTCTGGCAACTGGGAAACCTAATCCCCACACCTCCTGTGTGATACTAGTTGTATAAGCTAGAGTCGATTCTCCTTAAACCTTAGGTTTCTATCGAGACCCCATAGGTTAACGACTTAAATACTTCATTGGGATTGTGAAGCCAGACCCAACTATTTTCTCTGTAGTTGCGTGATATGATCTTGCTATTTCTATCGTGATTGAGTACAATCGTAAGATTGGCTTGAGATTAATTTCTCCGATAGGCAAGATAGAAAAGTAGTCACAAACATCTTTGTCTCATCGTTTGTGATTCCACAATATCTTGTTTCGCTAGTCGATTAAGATTATTGTGAGGTGGTTGATATTTCTAGGCTGTTCTTCGGGAATATAAGTCCGATATATCAATTGGTTCCTGTTCACCTTGACTTATCAAAAGACGGAACAAAACTCGTAGGTATTTCTGTGGGAGACAGATTTATCTATTCCTATAGACTTTTCTGTGTGAGACAGATTTATTTATTAAAGTCTTCGACTTTGGGTCGTAGCAACTCTTAGTTGTGAGTGAGATCAGCTAAGGGAATCAAGTGCGTAGTATCCTGCTGGGATCGGAGCCGTAAGGAACGCAACTGTACCTTGAATAAGTGTGAGATTGATTAGGGTTCAACTACAATCCAGACCGAAGTTAGCTTTGTAGTAGGCTAGTGTCTGTAGCGGCTTAATACAATGTGGTGTTCAAATCTGGACTAGGTCCCGGGGTTTTTCTGCATTTGCGGTTTCCTCGTTAACAAAACTTCTGGTGTCCGTGTTATTTCTTTTCCGCATTATATTTTGTTATATAATTGAAATATCACAGGTTGTGAGTTGAATCGACCAATTGGTAAATCCAACCTTTGGTTGTTGATTGAAATTGATTGATCCTTGAACACTGGTCTTTGGTACCGTTCAAGTTATTTCTCCTATATTCAATCAGGCTCGCAAATTCTTATTTGTTTGATTGCGGATTGAATTGAGAAATTGAGATATAACTCTTTGATATAATTTTCTCAAGATTGAGTCTATCTGTCTAGTTGATTCTCTTAAAAGTATATTAGAGTTAGTCCATACAGATTGCTAAGCGAAATATTGGGTGAGGTTGTTGTACCCCCGCTTTTTCAATTGGTATCAGAGCAGGCAAACACGTTTAAGACCTCATAAGTCTGTGTTTGTAGCAATTTGATTATTATGGACGAGTCTATCTCTAATAACGTACCAGTTGAGAAATTACTAGATGATTCAGAAAGCTTGGATTCACCTGAGAGAACTGTCACATCTAAGTCATTATCTAAACATTCTCTTGATGTAAAAACTGTTGATTGGGAAACACTCCTAGAAGAACAGTTGGAGGAACTTTCTGATGAAGGTGATTCAGATATTGATAGAGATGTTGATGAAGAAGTCTCAGAGTATGTTAAGTTTTTGGATTCATTGAAAATGAAGACGATTACAACTTCTCTTGTCACACCTCTTCTGACTCCTCTCTGTCGAGAAAACAAGAAATTGAAAAGGATTTACGAAGGTCTTTATGGTCGGAATCGCTCTTGCGAATCATTCCTCAAAGATACCGAGGAAAACCTGAGTAAAAGTCACTTGAATGTGATCGTGTTTATCAAAAGTACTTCTTGTTGGAAGAGAAACTTGCAGAAATTGAAGGAAGAATTAACTCTCAGCAAGCAAGTTTTGATGACAGAGAAAACGTTTTTCTCGAGCGAGAAAAACGTTTTGAGGCTGATTTAGCTGCTGCTCTTCATAAAATCAAGATGTTGGAAGATTACTTGAAAAAGTTCAATACTAGTTCAAGCAAATTAACCACTATGCTAGGAGCAAGTAAAAATCATCGTGATACACGAGGATGGGGCTATAAAGGAATAAATGCTCCAAGTATTAGCAAAGAGGTAAAATTTGTCAAGGCTTGTGATTCTTCTCAACAAAAGGTTTCCACTGATGGCAAAAGTGAAATACCTTCACCGACAATTAAGGTTCAAAAGATCAAAGTATATCAACCTCCAAAGTCAGAACACATGGATCGAGGTAATAACATTCCTTATGTTTGCCACTATTGCGGAAATAAAGGTCACCTGGAAAGGAGATGTTGTTTCTGTATAAGGAATGAGAAACTTCATTATGTTGTTTTTTGGGCATCACAAGAAGTTGTGAAACCAAGATCATATGTTAAGACTAATCCCCTTAACGTTACAGTTTATAACTGTCCAACCTTTAAGCAAAAAAATGCTGTGATAAACCTAGATTTGCCTATAAACGTCATAAGAAGACTTTTCACAATCGTTATGATTATCAAAAGGATAACTTTATAAAGACGAAGACAAGATCCGATGCTCCCAATTGGAGAAATACTAACTTTCAAAAGAATAGTCAATCCAATTCTCTTCCGAGAATTCCAGAAGAGAGTAATGGGAAGAAGAGTCAGGTTGTGTCTAAACACACTCAGAAGTTGATACCAAAGAAAGTTAACGATGCTTTGAGTGAGAAAAGAAATGATCTCCCAGAAAATTCCATGACTATGGAGAAGGCAATATCCATGATGTTGGAACTTAAAAAGTTCTTTGGAAAGATGGATTTGGATGTGAAAAGTTCTAAAAGCGATCTCTTTGATGATAATCCAAAAGTCACTCGTGGTGAGCAAGAAATTGTTCACCTCAACACAACTTGAGTGTGTTGTAAGTGCATCCTTACCAAGGAATGCTCTGCTATGTATACGGTGAGGGAAGCACTACAATTAAGGCACACATATTATGTTCGATAAGGCTGTAGAATTCGAGTGGATTCTTCTAAAAAGTTATGTCTATAAACTTGAGCAAGATTTGTGTTTTTATTTGCTTAGAGTACTTATAATGATCCATGTACTTTGTTTATCGTTCATTTCTACCTAACTTGATATGTGTTTAAGATTCTTAAATGTTTAGGTTTGAAAATAGTAGTTCGGGATGTTTGGACTTCATGGTACACATACCAAGTATGCATACCAAGTATGCATACCATCATTTAAATTCAAAATCCAGTGATTTTAGTACGCATACCCGTTTGCATACTGCTCCAGGTCACGAGAATTCGTTTGCAAACCCGTATGCATATTGGCCTGTAGACGTCGATATTCGGTAAACTCGTTTTGGCCGCAACTTCTTCGTCCGAACTCGGAATGACCTCATTCTTTTTGCATTCTCGTCCTATTTGAATTATCTTCAAAATGGTGATGAGAATTCTTGGATTTGGATGAGTTTAAGATTGGTCTTTGTCCCGACTCTTGTTTTTGAGTGTTTTGCTCCGTTTTGTCGCACTTGTTCCACTTCTCTTGGACTTGGGCACTTGGATTCTTGGAGTACTTCTCTTATAAGCTCATTTTTAGCTTTTGGAAGATGATTTTGTAGTATTAATCTTTATAGTTTTATACATTGCAAATTGTTATGGGATATGTTGTTTACGTCCGTGAACCTTGACTGTCCCATACTTGTTCAAAAGTTAACTCTATTATATGTCGGTATGAAAGTATTGATAAAAGATAGAATGAACTTTTGACTACAAAAGTTAAGCCTTTTATGTCATTATGCAAATATTGATGGAAGAAAGGATGAACTTTTGTTTACAAAGATTAAGTCTATTATATGTCATTGTGCAAATAGTGATGAAGAATGGAATGAATCTTTGTTTATTCCGTAGTATTGATCTTCCCTGATCCATATCTTTATGAAAATACTATGCGGCTCCGTAAAGTCTCTTATGTGAGCATTTCTGATTAAATTAATCATGGGTTCTCTTGTGGTTAATTTAATTGAGATTTTTGGATACAAATTCATATTCTTATGTGATTTGTTAATGTCCAAAGAAATCCTTCTTTTCTTGTGAAAGTAAGGTCGCTCTTGTTGTTCTTTCGGGAATGAAATTTTATGGGGGAGAGTTCTTAATTTAACTTGTGCTTAATTGCCAAATCTTAGTGGGGAGTACGGCTGTGGAATATTATAGGGTTTATCTTGTATCTTTATAAACTCCTTGATGAATGCATTTAGTTTCGATTATATGATTGCATCTAAAAAAGTTGATATGTAGTTTCTTTTGGTCATGAAGTGTCTCTATGGAAATTTCATTAGGATCCCACTAGTTTTCGTACCTTTGCCAATTTTATTGACAAAAAGGGGGAGAATTAATGTGTAGTTCACATTACAAATATATATGGTTTTCGAATCATTATGTAAGGGGGAGTGGTTTTCATGTGAGATGAAGTATTGACTAAGGGGGAGTGATACATATCACTATAGTATTGTTATCGAAGTTGTGATACAATTGAACTTTGATGTTGTGTAATAATACTATGACATTGTATAACAATGATTGAGAGCTATTGTTTTCTCATTGTTATGGCTACGGATCTTCAACAACGATGATGATGAATACCTTTGGAATCATTGGAGTACTTGGAAGTAACAAAGATTTCGAGTAATGTTGAAGAACCAAGAAGATCAAGCATGTGGATGAGAAGCTGCAAAGTTTATTTATTTTGTATTCCATATGTATTGATAGTTTTGTCACTATAATTGACAAAGGGGGAGAATGTTAGAGCACTGCTCGGTAGAACTCGCAAGCATTGCTATCTCATGCTTGTTTGTCAAGTTTAGTTGCCAAAACTATAAGTCTTGATTTCTAGCCTACTTATAGATAAGTCTCGGACTAGGATAGTAAGTGTAGTTGAGCTCTAGACTCCATGGCGTTCATCATGCAAATACGAAGAACTACTCAAGGAACTGGCGAAACTTCATCGACAAAAAAGTATGTGGAGACTTGAACTTTATATATCACTCAAAAGTCTATTTACTCTATCTCCTATCTTGAGATAAAAGTCGTATTGCTATATAGACTTCGATTATACACATTTGCTATTTCGAGCCGAGTTTATCTCGCTTATCTATTTCTCGAAATATGTGTTAGTAAGCTTTCGCTTTGGCCAAGTTCATCTTTACTAGTGACGATAGTCATGTTGATTATTTTAATAACTTGAAAATCGCTTTGATGAAAAATAGTTTGTGAATAACAACTATATAACATCCTCTAAGAATGTTTCAATGATTGAAATGAGAGTTTAGAATATATAACCATGTTTGGATATAAACATTGTATGTGAATTCATACTTGTGTAAGTCCAAAATCCTTGAACCAAAGTATGCATACTTTACTGGTTTAGGATGACCGGAGCTAAGTCCGCGTGCACAGACGCGTCTTTGTCGGAAGTTCACATCCTGTGAATTTCTATCGGAGTTTGTGAACTGAAAACAAGCTCGGTCCGGGTACTTAAGTATGCGTACTTAAGTGGGTTATTTTCTAAAAACAGTTTATTCGTGAACTAAGACATTTATAAATTAAGGAATGCAATCTTTGCAAACCATGGCTATAATGTTCATGAATCGATTCGAGTGAATCAAAACTGTTTTTGCTTCGATTGTGTCTTGTATACTTCCATGAGATCTAAGCAATTGAACAACTCTCTAACTAGTTCTTTTGAGTCATTTGAACTAGTTATGGTGAAGATGAATAAGGTTGATATGAAAGTGCTCATATGGCTAACCATTGGTTAACTACTGTTGAACCAACTAAGTGTACACGTTTAGGTACGGTTACTCAAACCTAAATGAAGTTACATTTCATGTGTGTATAACAATATAAGTTCGATCTAACGGTTGAAAGATATTAGCTTGAATCTAATCAGGTTTTCATCTAACAGTGAATATTGAATACTTTGTTACCAAGGTAACTTAGATTGCAAACCCTGATTTGGAGACTATATAAATGAGAACTCTAGCAACTGGGAAGCCTAATCCCCACACCTCATGTGTGATACTAGTTGTATAATCTAGAGTCGATTCTCCCTTAACCTTAGGTTTCTATCGAGACCCTGTAGGTTAATGACTTAAAGACTTCATTGGGATTGTGAAGCCAGACCTAACTATTTTCTATGTAGTTGCGTGATCTAATCTTGCTGTTTCTATCGTGATTGAGTACAATCGTAATATTATTGGCTTGAGATTAATTTCTCCGATAGGCAAGATAGAAAAGTAGTCACAAACATATTTGTCTCATCGTTTGTGATTCCACAATATCTTGTTTCGCTAGTCGATTAAGATTATTGTGAGGTGATTGATATTTCTAGGCTTTTCTTCGGGAATATAAGTCCGGTATATCAATTGGTTCATGTTCACCTTGATTTATCAAAAGACGGAACAAAACTCGTAGGTATTTCTATGGGAGACAGATTTATCTATTCCTATAGAATTTTCTGTGTGAGACAGATTTTTTTATTAAAGTCTTCGACTTTGGGTCGTAGGAACTCTTAGTTGTGGGTGACATCAGCTAAGGGAATCAAGTGCGTAGTGTCCTGCTGGGATCAGAGACGTAAGGAACGCAACTGTACCTTGAATCAGTGTGAGATTGATTAAGGTTCAACTACAAACAGTCCCGCACCGGGTTAGCTTTGCAAAGAGGCTAGTGTCTCGTAGCGGCTTAATACAAAGTGGTGTTCAAATCTGGACTAGGTCCCAGGGTTTTTCTGCATTTGCGGTTTCATCGTTGACAAAACTTCTGGTGTCTGTATTATTTCTTTTCCGCATTATATTTTGTTATATAATTGAAATATCACAGGTCGTGCGTTGAATCGATCAATTGGTAAATCCAACCTTTGGTTGTTGATTGAAATTGATTGATCCTTGAACATTGGTCTTTGGTACCGTTCAAGTTATTTCTCCTATATTCAATCAGGCTCGCAAATTCTTATTTGTTTGATTGCGGATTGAATTGAGAAATTGAGATATAACTCTTTGATATACTTTTCTTAAGATTGAGTCTAACTGTCTAGTTGATTCTCTTGAAAGTATATTGGAGTTAGTCCATACAGATTTCTAAGCGAAATATTGGGTGAGGTTGTTGTACCCCGCTTTTTCTATACATATATAAAATGTACATCAGGAAATGCAAATTTTTGATCAGATCATCCCAATAATGTTTCTGGAGTCACAAGTGCATTTGTATACCTAATCCGCTGTACAATTACAACACACATTAAAGGCATCGAGTTCGACAACTTCCGTCAGAATTGTTTCTGCTCCAATGGTCCTTTATATCATGCTTGTCTGTAACAAACTAGGTGGTTGTAAAACATATAAAGGCATATACAAGATACATGTACTACATAATAATATGGTTGTTACATCTTTCTCTAAAGCTTGGTGCAATATATATCACATATTTGAAATAAAATAAGAAACATGTTCGTAAAATCGCAAAGAAAATATGTATTTATGACGATCATCAGAAACATAAAAAACATTTATGTCTTCATGTTACGCAAAAGAAGTGAATTACAGTTCTGTAACCTCATCAAAGCAATAATACATAACGACAATATTAGTGCCTCAGAGGAAGAGGTTTCGATATTCCATGTATTTTATCATTTCTGTTGAGCAGCTCAACATCTCTTTCTATATTCGAAATTCATTCGAAAGATATCTTTGGTGCTGTAAATCTTCCCAGAATAATGTTCAAAACGAATAATCATATTGTCATCTCATGTCACACCCCGTGTTTTTAGCATGGCGCATGCTAAAATATGCGCCATGGCCTGAGATGAAGCTTCATCCAAAGCTTCCGTTGGTAGGTAAGAGGTAGATTGGCTTAAGGCCAATATCGCGCCAAAATGGCGCATTATGTTTGGCATTTTTGCTAAGGGTCAAATCTTGCATCATCATGATGCATTAGGCCAGTTGGGTAGATGGCCTTATACGATGCATCGCAAACATCGCGCATTATGCGGGCGATTGGCCTAGGGCCAATATTGCACAATCATTATGCATCAGGCCAGAGAGGGATGGCCGAACCAATTTTGCACAATAATCATTGTGCATCAGGCCAGAGAGGGCTAGCCGAGTAAATATTGCACAATCATTGGGCAATATCCAGAACGAGTATTGCGCAATTATTATGCAACATCCAGAATGAGTGGTGCACAATCATTGTGCATTACAGAACAGAACTCAGTAATCATTGCCGGTTATTTAGGAATATATGCCAACGACCATGAATAGTGAAGCAAGCATGTCAATCCTCTCCCCTTTTCTAAGTTGTAGAAATTGCAAGTTAACATATATATGGAGGGGTAGTTGGTTGAAGATGCATATGCGGACCATGCACCAAGTAAGCTTCATAGCTTAGACGAAAGAGTATAAATGATGCGTAAGCCTCATTTATAGCTGTGTAGACTTTCCAATGGGGCATATGATGTGAAGGCATGCCATGTTGCGGAACCGATAATGCACAATCGTTGTGCATCTTGACGGAACGACCTATACGGACTAGGTCATTACCATTATTGCTTGCCCACGGCCTTGCAAACGAGTTTGGCTTAAGTTGCCATCCCTTCGTGGATGAACTAAGGTATGTGCTTGATCCATTTAGAGTAGGGAAGGGTATGTAGGTAGCCGCAATGAGTTGAAGCATTGCCGGTCCAGCACTTTGTCGCTCATATCATCTAATTGCGAGATGATTGCGTCATACTGGCCTCTCATATCATCTGGCTCGGTAGCTCGACGCAAGAGATGATTGTGGCCAAACTTGATGAGGCAAGTTGCATTCCATTCCTTGGATGCTCATACTTCCTATCAAGGCCTTTGACTTAGGCGTGTACCAATGGCGCATTGGGCATGGCCTCGAAAGTAAGCTACATCGATATGCAAGTTAGCGGATCTTGCATAAGCCTAAGGAAACTACGGCATGACCCTGATTGATGTACTCTTGGAACGATCAAGACAAGTGCATGCTTTCAGCAATGCCTAAGCTAAGTGAAGAGGGGGTATTAGGCCTGCAATGGCCTATGCGTAAGTTCAAGGCATGTCTCATGCTTGGAAAAGACTCGCCAGTATGACGGTTACTCGGATAGATAGGAAATTCATCACTGAATTTCCTACGTTGAGGCAAGGCACTCGGAAGCCAGAGATGCACATAAGGTGCATTGGCCATAGCCTTCAAGTCTTTAAACCCTTTGCAGAACAAGGGTAAGTTGGAATGGTGTGGAAGCTAAGTTAGTCGCATCATGCTCCACGAGCATGCCTGCAAAGGAAATTGACGTGTATTTGCCTAGCTTTAAGGCCCGGATTGTAGCATCATCATGGCACATTGGGGAAGTTATGGCCTGCGCGCCCAGGAGCTCCAGGCATAATTTTCTGGTCCGTCACAGTTGGTATTAGAGCAGGTTCCGAAATAACTATAGGGACTGTATGGGGTGGACTCGTTAACGAGTAATTTTCCTTTCAAAGGAAATAAAGTTGGAATTCCAACTTTTGCGCGGAAATAGTAGTAATTGCTATGTCAGTTACTTTGCGAATCGAGTTGAGCTTGTTTGAGTAGAGTGAGTTTGCCTGGCCTAAGTAGCACCCCACTTACGAGTGGAAATCCGGAAGACCGTCTAGGACGGTGGGTAGACAATGGGACTGATCATCCACACACGTTGGCAACTGGCCAATGGTGTGCGTTTTCAGACCCGGCTAGCATCCCACTTACGAGTTGCAACCTGGATGACCGTCAGGGACGGTGGGCAACTGGATTCTGTTCCCCATAGTACCGCGCTAATATCTTGTCATTTCGATGACATCATCAACCTTGTGAATCTTAGGGATTCCTGGGTGGTGGTATGTGACGCATCTAGGATACCTTGTTGAGATATCCTCTTGGCAACTGGCCAATTGAGATTCTTGGTAACGTTGTTGACTCATTTTGGATTCCTAAGTATGCGGTATGGGACGTCTGGTCAGAAAATCCTAAATTGATGTTCACGACAACTTGAAGAAACCCATGATTTCTTGGGACTTTTGCTCAAGAATCCAAACCGAAGAGTGATAGGTATAGAATACACCGTATTTACTATCTAGAGTTATGCTTTCTTTGCTATTTTTCGTGTGAATTATGTATCTTATGTGTGATTTTGAGTTTTATAGGTGTTTTGGAGCCATTAAAGCAAAAAGAAGTGGAACTCGCTGGAATCTTGGATTTCTTCTCAATCATCTTGAAGAGAGCGAAAAGACGAAGCCAATGGCGAAGGAGTGGAGTCAATCCGACATCGTATGAAGAATCTGGAAGCATCTGAAGCAAGCAGAAGATGTCGAAAACTAGAGAACCTAAAGAATTATTATAGGCACCTAATCAATTTATTAAGGGCCACCTGCTTCTACTTTATTTCCTATGGTCGAGATTTTCATAACTCAATCATGAAGACCACTTTGGCAGCCTTTATCGGATCAGTGGGCGCCTTTATTTTCCACTTCTTATTAAACCGGCTGGATCGAGACTTACAAGTTCGACATTATCACATTACAAGTTCGTAGAAACCGAGAGACTGCAAGAAATAAACCAGTCCTTCATGCCGGCAATTTTGGTTGTGAACGAAGGGATAAAGTGTGGTCTGTGAGTCATGGCTAACTGTCGAACAAGGAGAAGGAATTCGAAGCCAAGAAGAACAAGAGGTGAAGCTAGTTTATGGTCATGTGGGAATGGTGCTGCTGTTGAGTTTTATTGAAGGACTGAATTGTGAATGTTGATGGATTTTTGCTGTTCTTCGAAATAATGGGTTGAATGGGTTTGTGTTCTAAATGTCAAATGCAATGCGGGGAAGGAGCAAGTGAGCTTAGGAGTCACCCAAAGAAGCTTAAAACGGAGTTACCAAAGATCCTGCACACACGGTGTTTGTGAAAAGACCTGACTGATCAATTCAACCTCAATCACGATCAGGAAGGGCAGGGTTCTTTCGAGTATGTGAAGATTTTGGTCAAGTTTATGGCAGAATGTCACCAGTGCAGCTGCAGTCTACTGCTCCATCTTCTGCCGGTTAACCATGGATCTGTGAGCTATGTATGAGGCGTGTTCGACAAGGGCTAGGAGAGGATTTATAAATCATCATAAGTATGGAAATTGGATACCAATCGACTCAAGAAATCAGCCTAATTGAAGGGAAGATATATGGAGTATGGGTCAAGTTTTGAGCTCAATTGCAGCCAAATATGATGCTTGCTTTGACTGAATTTGTTTGGTTGTTTAAAGGGTTCAGTGAGGAATTCAAGTGCAAGGAATTTTGGTTGAGTTCCAAGCTTGATTTGTCTGCTTGAAATCGGTGAAGACGCCCGAGATTGATGGTTGATTACGAGAGATGAATAGAAATTGGTTGCGCTTGAGCTTTATCTAGTACCGAGATGGCAGAGGCTTAGGCGAGAGGAAATGAAGCTCCAGTATGGTATGAATGTGTGAGACACAATGCAGACTGAGCTGGGAGGTACTGGGACTGGATTTGATTGAGCTACAAGGATGGTTGCAGCTAGAGTGCAGGTCTGGAATGCAATTCTGGTATTGAGAATTAATGTTGGCTCTGGTGATGCTAACAACAAGAAGTAGCTAAGATTTGCGCTGTTGAAGCAATGATGGATTGCTGTTGGCTGGTGGTAGTGAATTGCAGGGATTTGAGTTTGGCAGCAAGGTGAAATTGAGCTGAAACGAATGAATGAAGTTGGAATGCAGCCGCGGGTAATGATGCAGCTGTTGAAATTAGAGCTTGAGTTATGTGAGTTGTAGCTCAGATGGAGTTGGTGGTGCTCTTACTGGTGGTGATATATGGCCAGTGCAGCCATGGGATGAGCTGTAGCTGATGGAAATGACTGTGTCAGGTGGAATTACAAGTAGCTGGAGTTGAGGCTGTCGATGGGTGATTCTCGGTGGTGCTGGATTCTAGGTGGGGCTGAGTTGTGTTGGTCTGTGTATGAATGGAATTGAGTTGCAGCCGTTGCAGGTATTGATGGTGCTGTTGCCAAGAATTGGTCGGCATTGGTGTCTCGTGTGACTGATGGTGGTTTGAAGAATCCAATGAGCTGGCAGTTCAGGTTCAGGGTTTGATGAACTTGAGGTTGAGAGTGTGGTGAGCAAGAAAGGATATGGAAAAGCTGAACTGAAGCTGAAATGTCACTGGCAGGTGATGTTAATTTCAAGACTAGTGATGTTATGGAAGCAGTTCAAGTTACAAGATGGTTCTGGTGTTTGGTGGTGCTGCACAACTGAAATGGTGGTATAATTGGGTTAAAGAAGTGCAGTTGTGGCAGGAGCAAACTGAACTGGCAATGGCTAAGCACTGCAGAAATTGTGCGACAACGGAGCAGAATTGGTGCACCGGTGGTACCAGCCCGGGATGCCGGATTTCGGAACTTGAAGCATGAATCATAATATTTCAGTGAATCGCGAAGGGGGTATGTGTTGGATGCATGATTCGACCGCGGCATATATAAGCTACGAGTCACGCTTTTGGGCGCGTTTTCACAAGAATTCAAGAATTGGTTTAGATGGTTCATATGTGATATATTGCTCTGAATTGTGAGTGTACGAACTGAAGAGAACGATAGTGAGTTGCCGGAGGCGAGTTTCAGGTAGTCGGAGGTAGTTTCACATGACCGGATTCCGGTGACCGGATTCAGGCGATGACGTCAGCAATTCCGGCGGACAACTTTGGACAGAGATTTTCACACGGGTATTTTCCACACATGGGCTTGGTGGACCACTTGGAGATGGGTTTTGAGAAGACCTAAATTTGGAGTATCCTTTTGGAATGGGAGAAGCATATAAATAGAAAACTCTTTCTCTAAACCTAGAATATCTCCATTAGGGAGGCTTCTACTTGTTTTCTAGGGTTTCACATGATAGTTTTCTTCTTTGCTTTCTATGATGATTTCCAAAAACACAAGTAACTAAGTTTTTATTATTGGTTGAAGATGTAGTTGGATTTTGCAACCAAGTTATGATTTTTATGAATTAGTTTTCTCTCAATATTATCGTTTGATTTCTACGGGTTATAATAATTGCATGATTGATGTATTGCAATATGATTGAATGTTTGTTTAGTTAAGTCTAGAATTGATTGAACTCACATCCATATCTATAGCTATTTTAGGGTTTTCATCGAGCGATAACCTTGAATACGAGTAGCATGATATGCTTATGGTTTGGACTTTTGCTCAAGAATCCAAACCGAAGAGTTTGTCCACAATAGTTTTTTTTTTTGAGTTTCGGGGACGAAATTCTTTAAAGGGGTGAATAATGTAACACCCCGTGTTTTTATCATGGCGCATGCTAAAAGGTGCGACATGGCCTGAGATGAAGCTTCATCCAAGGCTTCAATTGGTAGGTAAGAGGTAGATTGGCTTAAGGCCTATATCGCGCCAAAATGGCGCATTATATATGTTTGGCATTTGTATAAGGGCAAAATCTTACATCATCATGATATATTAGGCCAGTTGGGTAGATGGTCTTGGATGATGTAGCACAAACATCGCGCTTTATGCGGACAATTGGCCTAGGGACAATATTGCACAATCATTGTGCATTAGGCCAGAGAGGGCTGGCCGAACCAATATTGCACAATCATTGTTCATCAGGCTAGACAAGGCTAGACGAGTGAATATTACACAATCATTGTGCAATATCGAGAACGAGTATTGCGCAATCATTATGCAACATCCAGAACGAACGTTGCGCGATCATTGTGCAACAGCCAGAATAGAATTTAGCAATCATTGTCGGTTATTCAGGAATACATACCAACGACCATGAATAGTGAAGCAAGCATGTCAATCCTCTCCCCTTTTCTAAGTTGTAGAAATTGCAAGTTAACATATATAGGGAAGGGTAGTTGGTTGAAGGTGCATATGCGGACCATGCACCAAGTAAGCTTCATAGCTTAGACGAAAGAGTACAAATGATGCGTAAGCCTCATTTGTAGCTGTGTAGACTTGCCAATGGGGCATATGTTGCGAAGGCATCACTATGCCATGTTGCGGACCCGATAATGCACAATCGTTGTGCATCTTGACGGAACAGCCTATACGGACTATGAGATTACCATTATTGTTTGGCCACGGCCTTGCAAACGAATTTGGATTAAGTTTTTGTCCCTTCGTGGATGAACTACGGTGTGTGCTTGATCCCTTTAGAGTAGGGAAGGGTACGTAGGCAGCTGCAGTGAGTTGCATCATTTCCGGTCCAACACTTTATCTTTCATATCATCTAATTGCGAAATGATTGCGGCATACTGGCCTCTCATATCATCTAGCTCGGTAGCTCGACGCAAGAGATGATTGTGGCCAAACTTGATGATGCAAGTTGCATTCCATTCCTTGGATGCTCATACTTCCTATCAAGGCCTTCGACTTAGGCATGTACCAATGGCGCATTGGTCATGGCCTCGAAAGTAATTGGAAACACCATATCTCACAAACCACAACTCCTAATTGGAAAATAAAATATGAGTTTTGAAGGGAAGAATCTGCTCCTTTAATAAAGTAACAATTTCCCAATATTTTAAAAACCGGACAATTAAGATCGCAAAACACATGAACCAATCTTAAAACTGGCATGTATTGATAGTGACCCAGTCATTCTTTAAAAACCGGACTCAGTCATATGATCCGGCACACCCGACCGATTAGCCGTGAGAATCGCGTGTTTGAGTTAATAAAATGAAAATACTGTTATTGATGATACATAAAACAATTTGTCACTTAAGATTGGTGTGAATTAGTTTCTATGCAGTTTATATATGATCCCAGTCCATTGAAATCATGTAAACTTTCCGATCAATGTACATAAAAACTTTAATATACTCCCTTCGTCCCACAATAGACGGCCTATTCATTTTAGATTTTGTACCACTAATAGGCGACCTAAAACAACCATTTTAATTGATTATTGTTAGTATAAAAAATATGTATAATTTGAAAGCCATGTTTATATTCGTTACATAAGTGTTTTAAAATACGTTTCAACGATATACAGTTTATGATATCTGTGGTATAATTCGAGAGATAAATCATTTCTAACAGGGGCTTTGTCAATTGAGATTTATAGGAAATTTTAGGGATATTCCAAATCTCTTGTTAGTCGATAGGGAGTCTTTGTAAATCTTCGAGAGTTTTTGTTATTGGATAGTGACTTCCTAAAGGTCTTTAGAATTCTCTGTTAGTGGATCCGTATTTTCAAATCAATGATTTAAGGTTATCGGGGATTTATAGAGACTTTTAAGTGAAAGTATACCATAAAAGGCTTAACAAAGTCTCTCCAAAATATGTGATATTTGGAGAGACTTTTGGTTATTTCAAAAGAACAAAAATAATAATAAAGAAACTATAATAAACCAAACAAGCTATAATAAAATCCATGTAAATAAAAAATAAATAAATAATGTTATCTTCCAAAAACTCCACATTATGCGAGATTTCAACCCATACATCATGTTCGTGTTCAATTTGGTTTAATTTTTCGGTTGAAAAAATAATCGCAGTTTCTATTAGGCACGCGTAGACTTATAATTTTTCATTGATTATATTCTTCTTTTTTTTTGTATTAATCACTGAATTATTTGTTTATTGATTTTTTGAATTTTTTTTCTTCTTATTTGATTATGTGAGGTAAAATTCACTTACAGGGCGAGCCAGGAAGGTAGCACTCACCTAAAAAGGATACTTCAATCATACAACTTATCGGCAGGACAAATAATCAACACATCAAAATCAATAATCATTCACCATCTGAGGCTACAACCGTAGAATATAGACTCTCTACACTATTTATTCGACATGCCAACCATATCAATTCCACCTATATATTTAGGAGTTCAATTTAAACACGGGAGAAACTCTAGACACATCCTCGAATCACTACTCCAACGAATGGCTCGTAAAGCTCAAGGATGGATGAAAAAATGCCTTACCCCTGCAGGAAGACTTGTTCTCATTAAAACCTCTTTAACACCGACCTGCAATCACCTTATGCAAACCCAAATTTTTCCCCACCCATGCAAACCCGGATCGTTAGCTTTTTTCCCCACCCATGTGCACAAACAAATTGATCGGATCGTTAGAAATTTTTTCTGGGGGCATGATTCATCTGTTAAAAAGCTTCACCCAATAGGATGGAACAAGCTAAACAAACCGATAGCGGAAGGAGGACTTGGAATCCGAAAGAGTAGCCATCACAATAAAGCTTTGTTCATGAAAAGGATCTGGAACATTTACGACCAGCCGCAGTCCATTTGCACCGGCTTGTTGAACGAGAAATACCTCCAACATCAACCAATATTCCAAGGTACAATTACAACTCCTTCTAACGCCAGCCCGCAATGGAAACAAATGGCTTCTCTTATTCCTTTTTTAAAACAACATTTATTTCACCAAATAGGAAACTATCCAAGCTAATTGTATACCCCACTTTCAAAACCTTGATCATGCCCAATGTTACCATATACAATATGTAGCTGATTTAATTGACCCATTTTCTCAATACTAGAGACATGATCAACTAAACAACCTCCCACCTAATGTCATCCAACACATTATAAATATACACCTTCCTCCTGACAGCATTCCAGATAAAATAATCTGGCCCCACCCTAAATCAGGAAAATACACAACCGCATCCGGGTATAGTTGTCTAACACAACAAGATAACCTAGCACACCCAAACCCCCTCCCAACAACCAAATTTTTATGGACCTTACCTTGTCCTCCCAAAATTCAGCTTTTCTTGTGGAAAGCTATAAATGAAGGTTTTCCAACCTTATCTATGCTACATCACATCAACCTCTCCACTTCCAACCTTTGCCCCCGATGCAACTTAGAGCCGGAAACAGCTCAACACATGCTTATCCATTGCCCTGTAGCTATGTCCACTTGGACCAGCCTTTCTAACCGCATATCAACAAACCCATCCCAAGGTAACAACCAACCAATTACCTTAAACCCTCAAACAACAATTTCACAAATATTACAAACACAGGGCAACACCTCCTTTGTCACTTCATGTTGTTTTCTATTATGGTCACTATGGACGTCAAGAAATGAACTCGTTTTCAATCAAGAGCAATCCACTCATACATACATCCTGGCAAGATCATTAGCACATCAACAAGAATTTGAATGGGCAAAGAAGATTTTCCCACCAGTTCTCCCAGGGGAACCTCCTTCCATAATTACAACAAACATAACCAAGACGACTACAACCATTCAGGTAGGTTGGTGCCATCCAGCAACAGATTGGATTAAAGTGAACACATATGGGCAACTAGAGGACATCCGGGTATGGCGGGAACATGATTCATTTGCAGAGATTCAAACGCGCAAACGATAATAGCTCTTGCACAACCTCTCGGAGTAACCACGACGCTCACAACAGAGACATGGGCAACTGTGCTAGCAACCAGAACCGCGACTGAAAGAAGATGGACTAAAGTGATATTCGAGACGGACTCAAAGAATCTCATGCACTTCATTAAATCTCCAACGGAATCCCCTTGGTATATTTCAAAAATGATCGTAGAAATTATACACCGAATGAGCCAAATTCCTTTTTGTGCTATTCAACACAAT
The DNA here is from genome assembly GCA_023531295.1 of Papaver armeniacum. Classification (NCBI taxonomy): domain Eukaryota; kingdom Viridiplantae; phylum Streptophyta; class Magnoliopsida; order Ranunculales; family Papaveraceae; genus Papaver; species Papaver armeniacum. The sequence continues at coordinate 137,904 of JAJJWW010001283.1, read as the reverse complement.
TATAGGGAAGGAAACCAAGCAGCAGACAGTCTAGCAAACTATGCGCCAGATGGTAGCCAATCCAGAAACTACTCAACAGTAACATGGGATCATGCGACCCCAACTTTTATTAACCAAATTCTGTTAAGCGACTCCAGATGAGTCACCTTCCCACGTGTAATTACTATTTAGTTGATTTTCTAATATATGCATGCTTCAAAAAAAAAAAAAAGTGAGGTAAAATTCCTATATATTTATTATCTCAATGACTCACTGAGATTTTTCAAAAATCACTCAAATAGTCCGTCCCCTAAAAGCAATAAACTTATAAAGAGTCTCTCCAAATCTCTTAGAAAAAAATTCTCTCGATATCTCTAGAAATCCCAATTGACTAACCCAAATTCTCATATAAAGTGGAACGGAGGGAGTAATTATTATCCATAAGGGCATAGTTGCAAAAAATACTTAAAAATACTCCTCTCTCCTCCTTACCTTAAAGAATTGTGCGAACTTGAACTAACACCATGTTTGTATACTCCTGACTCGTCTGGATCTGACTGCAATCATCTGACTCAACATACTCAAAAATATATGAGTAAGTGGTTTGGTCCCATGAATCAGGAGTGTTTTGTTACCTGAGTTAAACGGGTCCGAGTCAGGGGTCGAGTCAAATCTGACTCAAAATTAAAAATAAACGGTCTGACATCTGACTCGCGACGAGTCAGGGGTTAACTCAGATCCGGATCAAATGCAAACAAACATGGTTGGACTTAATTGACCCAATCCAGTGACTTTTCCGATTCTATGCCCGGCTGTTCTCAGAAGTCAGAACCTAGCCATTTTTCCGAAAGGGTATAAAACATAAATGCCCCGGCCTAAAAGGAGAAAGAGAAATCTTACTTGGATAGTAATTGTTAGTATTTAATGCCGTAATTATGGAAATCTCCATTATGTTTTTTCTTGGAAAGGAATCACCACATTGTTCATAACGATTTCATGTGTGATGGTATTTATTAGTCCTTTCATTTTAGTTTTCATTTAGAAAACCTCTTCTTCCGCTCATATTTCTTCAAGTCAAATTATATCCATTTCTTGAAATTATCTCTATCTTGAACTGCAATGGAGGATCATGACGGAAGAAGAATAAAAAGAGTAAAGACAACGTTACTTCTTTCTGATGTTTACAATATGAATCGACCACTTTTCAATCTTGTGCCATATGAGATCTTTCTAGAGTTATTTCGTCGTTATTTTCCTAATGCGGGAGTTGCAGTACTTGATCCTGACAATGATATGCAAAGGTACAAAGAGTTAGTTACTGATATCCGTAACCGACTGGAGGGTGGTGTTGGATTTGCTGACTTATATAAAGGTGGAATAGAATCTAACATCAGTGGATTAATTCATCCAAATGTTATTCACCAATTTGAAGAGAGAAAGAAAGTAAAAAGATGGGATGATGCGCTATACAAAAATGTCAAAGAGCATTTTTTGTTCACAAAGGGTTTAAACCCATTACATGTTCATTGTGAATTTTGTGTTACGGTACGTACGTAATTCATTGGATTTATTAATCTCTCCCGCTCTTATATAAGTATTAAATTATGGCTTCTCTTAAATATAGCCCACACTTTTATTAACCATAGTCCATAGACTTTAGTCAGTAGAGTCTAACCATAATTCTAAGTTTGACCTTTTTATATTATTATTGGTAGCCCATAAACTAGGCCAGTGAGTCACTAAATCATTGAGTAATGACTCAATGACCTGAAACTCCATCTCTCGGTTTCCGCTTCTTTTTCGTTGTCTTTGGCTTAAGGTATGAACAACTTTAATGGCGGAGATTTTCTTAAAAATTGTTTATCAAAATAATGGTAATATGATGCGACTCAAATGACCAGTTATCCCTATATACGTTCACCAAATCATGGGTCTTGTGAAGCTCGTAATGATCAATGGAGGAGTTGCTTTTTTCTTACGATTATTAAATCCAAATTGTTTCTTATACGTACCTTTAGGATTTCTTATTTTCAGTCGGTTTACTCAACAAAATCTAATACGTATTGTTAATGCTCCACTGGTATAATGTATAGTTCGCTTTTGGTAGAAGTGCGCCTTCCGAAAGACCATAAACTGGTCTTTAATCACAAAACCTTCGTGACTTTTGTGATACCAAAAATTGCAGAGAAGAATCACTTTGTTAAATAGAAAAGAAAAAGAAGTAACACTAAACTAAACAAACAAAACCCAATGGATGAGAAAAAGAAGTAACACTAAACTAAACAAACAAAACCCAATGGATGAGAATGATCTGGTTTCTAAAGAAAAATTTAGGGTTAATTCTTGTGAGAGGAAGAAGGAAAAAGTTCTAGGGTTTATTTTTATTTAAAACGGTAGGTTCAGAGCAGAGCCGACTCAACTAAGTACGATCTAATTTATAAACTCAGTTAAAGTATTAGGGGCTATGATTTGGGCTTTGGTTAATAAATTGCATTTTTTTCGTGGGTTATAAATAATATGGGTTATGGTTAATAAAAGTGTGGGTTATATTTAAGAGAATCCTAAATTATTATCTTTCTGATATTTTTTATTCATTGCACGCGCTATTATATTTAATGAAGGTCGATGCTATGAACTCCCGAAATGCTCTAGTTTCGTGCGTTGAGAATGTGCTGGGAGACTTCGATGATGATCGTAGCAGTAGTCTTGTGTCGAACCCTAACAGTGATCCTAGAGTAACCTCTTTTAAACTTCATGTAATCTTTCTATCCCTCTTTGGAACATTACATGCTAGAATTATTTCTTCACATACATCTTAATAAGTAATTTTGAGCTACTATGGCTTTCAGGATTGCGTTCATGAATTATCGTACGTGTTTTAAGATTCAGGAGTATTATTGGTTTTTGTGATTTCTTTAATTGATGGAGAATGTTACAGGATATACTTCAAAGAAGACGGGCAAGAGTTGAAGAGTTTAAGAGGGGAAACATCTCTATAACTGAAAAAGGTAAGCTAATGTTTATGGGGAAAGAGTTAAAACTGGATCCTGCTGTTGGCCAACTTGGCAAACAAAAAGGAACGGATTCTACTTCTTCTGCTAGAGTGTTGTACAGAAAACAGGTACAAAGAAGGGTGGCCGAATTGTCCAGAAAAAGAAAGATCGCCGAGATGAACATGGCGAAGGTAGCTTCTACTTCTTCTGTAGAAACTATCTTAAACGGGCAAGGAGGAGATGAAACAGCTGAAATATCCGATGAAGGTTCTACTACTACTTCTGTTGCTGCTTAAGATTGGGATCGTCGAATGCTGACAAAGCTAGCTAGCTGTCTGAATTAAAATGCTGCTAAAATAATATTGTCAGTTTAATTTTTCGTTTTTCCTTTGGTAGGATTTGCTCCATGTTTCTATTCGTGGTCTCTAAGTGTCCATGATAAGCGAATCCTAAAACTTTAGATTTTGAATTCTTCATGAATTTGATTGTGAAAACTTTTAAAATGATTAATATACTGATTCTCTTAATTAGAACTTTGATCAGTACTATAAAATGATCGCTATTTAGCTTGGTGCTTTTATATATGAGATATAGGGGACAGATTGAGCGGTAACATGCTGCTTGATATGTATTGACTGATGATGATATGGGAAAAACGCATTAATTCCCATGTCATTTATCCGAAAACATGCATCTGGCATTATCGTAGAGATTCATCGTGCTGGCCATAGGAGAATCACGTAATGGATTAACGGATTAATAGTTAAAAATAATGACATTATTATCAATGTGACATGCATTTGGCGGTGCCGTCAAAATGGGTTCGCTATGCTGACCATAGGGAGGATAACGTAATTGATTGTTAGGCTGCCAGAGAGGCATCACTAGTCAAGTGTTCCCCAACTGTAAACTGTGAAGAATAAAAGCAAACCTATAAATTAGACCAGGTTGGTAGCCATCCTTCATGTTCGGGCAGAATTGTGGAGATGTAGAAATGACCATCTCTTTAGCCAACGTCAAACCAGCTGAGATGAGGAGACTACAAATGAAGTACGCCTCAGGATCTATGGAAGTTCTCTGAGAATCCAAAGGATAATGCACAGCACCAGTGAGAGCTTGCAACTTTTGGGTTTCCTTGGTATAAATTGCAGGGTAGTCCAGCACTAAAATCTTGTGGAGTGCAATCCAGAGCAAGTGATGGAGCGCTGCAAGCGATAGTTGTGCTGGTACTGGTAATGTGTATATATATATATAGGGAGATCAGGTTATACTCTGTTGAAAAAATATTAAAGAGTGCTGCTTCTCTCTCTCGAGGTCAAGTAGAAAGATATGTCAGTAAATCCCCTTTCTTTGACAATGCGGAGGAAGCCTAGAGGTGTGGGTGTGAACTGTGAAGTGTGAAGTATGCTAAGAGAATCTAATGGGCTCATTTGCCTTTTCTGGCTGCGCTAGGTGGTTCTAGGAAATCCCATATGCTACCTGCCTTTGCCACCACACTGGTGGGTCGTCTATAGGCTTGTATTGATGAGAAGGGGTTGATGTTAATTATATATGACTCTCTTTTTTGGCTTTGTCAATCCAGGCACATATTTACTGTGATTAACTTTTTCATTGATTGTCAGATTTTCCTACATATGATATGATGCAACGTTTTTTCTTCTAGCTATTAGAAGTCCTGATGCAGATTAATACTAGGCGCGGCATGGTAATATATGTCACTAATAGGCTTGTATAAGAAAATGAAAAGAAAATTTGGAAGGAGAAACACTAGAACTTATGCTCCTTGAAGTAGTTCATCCATATACACTGGTCAGATGTGTAGTGCCTATTAAGTTAGGGATAGCCGCACTGCTTAACATATTTGCAATGAATGATGATTAAGAAAAAACCATACTTATAATCTCTATGATCAACACAGATGAACAGTAAAAAATACATGCATTTGACGGGCGCAGTCAAAACGCTCGTCATGCTAGCAGTAGGCGGACGTAATTGATTCCGGCCTGGTGATTAACAAAAATTACTAGCATACCTGACATAAAAGCATTTGGCGGCGCGGCGTAATCACAAGGAGTATGTATTGGTAGCCATAGGAAGATCACGTAATTGATTCTCCGGAGATGATTATGAAGAATTACACTAATTAATAATCCCCATCAATTATTCGACGAATGTGACAGAATTAATACATGAATCTGCGGCACAATCACTGTAGGATGATCACGGAAGTGAATACTGGATTGCATTCTGTATACATCAGAAACCTACATGCTTTAAACGTCATTTAACCTTAACATCGGTAAAAAAAGGCAAATGCCTTTTCAAATCCTAAAAAGCAGTAACCAAATGAAATACATGAATGTTAGAATTTATTTGTAGTACATAGCAAGGTCATAAAAAAATTTAAGATTCTCAAATTGCAAATATAGAGAAAGATTTGTATTTAAGAATTTTGGTTAATTATTTATCATACATATTTGTGTTTAGAGTAAATGGAATCCATATTTGTAATAAAATCTTGGTAGGTAAAAACCAACCTGTCATTTTTGAAATTTTACTTATTAGTTATTACCCATCCATTGGTTTCTTTTGGGCTTTTTCTATATAAGTCACCAATTCGCTGAACAAAACATAATGTACTTGATTTTTCGTACTAAAGAAAAGGAAGATTTATTGAATTGTCGTTCTTCATTTTGTTATCAAAGTTACGAGTAGGAGACGGTGAAAGGTGATTATCAACTGATAAAAATACTATCGATGGCAGCAGATGATGATAAGGGTTTGAGTTTCAAAAAGAGAAAATTGTCATCAGGGAAACATTTATTGATCACTCTTACCGGAAGTAGCAACAGTAGCAATGAGAAGCATACTTCTTGGATTGAGGATAATTTCCTTAGAGAATGTTGTTCTCCAGGATTCAGATTTATATTAAAAAACCATAATATCTATTGGAAAATACAAGAGTAATGTCGGAGATAATTCTCCTTATTCTAAATAAGGTAAACAGGATAATATGCATTCTATTACACCCCCTTACTTTGAGCGGGAGAGGAGAAAACGCTGAGACTAGACCGAAAACGAACAAATAGCTGACGAGGTAGACCCTTGGTGAAGATGTCAGCATACTGGTTCTCAGAGGGGACGTGTAGAATATGAATGTCACCAATACGAACGCGTTCACGTACAAAGTGTATATCAATTTCCACATGCTTGGTGCGCTGATGTTGAACAGGGTCTCCAGACATATAAATCGCACTCACATTATCACAATATATGATAGTAGCACGCCGTAGAGGAAGATGAAGCTCTAGAAGAAGGCTGCGAAGCCATGTTGTTTCAGCAACAACATTTGCTACCCCCGGTATTCAGCTTCAGCACTGGATCGAGAAACTGTTGCCTGACGTTTGGATGACCAGGAGATGAGGTTGTCACCAAGAAAGACGCAGTAACCCGAAGTCGATCGACGAGAATCAGGACATCCCGCCCAATCAGCATTAGAGTATGCTGTTAATCCAGAAGTAGTGGAGACCGAGATAAACAATCCGTGATGAATGGTGCCCTGAAGATAGCGAATGATCCGTTTAAGGGCCTGCATGTGAGGCTCTCGAGGGTCATGCATGAATAAACATATATGTTGAACCGCATATGAAATATCTGGCCGGGTGAAGGTGAGGTACGTACTGTAATGCTCTGGAAGGCCTGGAAAAGGTGTTTATTTTATGGCCTACTTGTTAAACCGCAAGTGCACGGTGTCTGCTATGAAGCACAGGGCAAATACGGGTCGATCCCACATAGAAATGGGTGTGCTTAAGTGATCTAAGGCTTTGCTTACTGATTTCTATGAAATGTAACACAACTGAGGTTTTGTCGATGCGACTAGATTGAGTGTATGAGTCTAAACTAAGGCAAGGAAATGATTGTAAACAATTGGGAAGCACCAGGGTGGTGAATCCACCACTTGACTCTATGCTAAGGCAATTCCTAATCAAGTTATAATCTTGGTTCATTCCAGGGAAGAACACCATGATAATGTCTTGACTAATCTCACACACTCCCCTAGTATAGAGTGTCTTCTTACAGTACACTCTATCACAGGTTCATGTGCTCAAACAGCTAAGTCATTCTAAAACAATGAAGCATAACAAGATTGATAAAAAGAAGATAAATTACTTAACATATTATCAGGGGTTTCAAAAACACCCTGGTTAAGAACTTAAAACATAATTAAGGCAATTAAAACTACAAATTAAACAAAGTTGGTGCTCTGGCTAGCCCAGGCATGAAGTTTTTCAAACACATCTCACCCTATTTATACATGCAACAGCAAACCCTAAAACTCACTTCAAAAATAGAAATTAAATGAAAACCTCTCACCCACGTCTCTGAATCACGCTCTTCTCTCGTCAAATCATCTCAGAGCTCCATGCGTCGACTGTTGTTGAAATGACCTAACCCTAGTTCTTTCTATCTCTCACTTAGCTTCTAGGTAAGAGGCTATGGGAGAGATAGAGAGCAGGTAGGGGGTGGTGCGGCTGCTCTGATGGAGTTGTTGGTGATGGAGGAAGGTGATGAAGGTGGTGCGGCTCTGCAACAGGGTTTGTCGGGGAAGAAGGGAAGGGGGAGAGCTCTGCACTGTCGGGTGAGAAAGAGAAAATGAAATGGGGAATGGGTTTGGTCGACTGAGGTGTAGGGGATAGGGGTTTTGCTGTGGAGCGGATGCATCGATATTTGATGAGCAAGAGGGAGCGACCGTAGGATGTAGCTAGGCGAGATCTCAATGGCTCGGAGTGAAACGGGCTGCTTTGGTGTTGAGCGGGAGTATCAAGAAATGATGTGCACAAGGTAGCGAGCGTTGGATGTAGCTAGGCAAGATCTCAACGGCTCAGAGTGGATGGGCTCGGATCTGGGTCACGGACCGGGTCTTGGATAGCACAAGCCCATGTCTTTTAAATGGGTTGCTCCTTGTTGGGTTGCAACTGATGCGCGCGCGAGCTTTGGCTTTCTGCTCCATAGACGCTTGACTCCAATTCTTTGCTCTTTTGGCTCCTCAGTTTCTCCGAGCTTTATTTACTACCTAAAAACACAAAATTAATTAGTACAAATATTTATTCTTGAAAACAAAGAAAACACAGAGTCTGGGATAATATCTGATTTCTGAGTACAAAAGATGAGTTAAATGCCAATAAATAGGTGTATAAATATGCAATATTTGGCACTTATCAAATACCCCCAAACCTGAATTTTACTTGTCCTCAAGTGAAACAGAATTGAAGAAATCCTAACTATACCCCTGTCGCAGGTCTCTCGAAAGCATTTAGCGTATGCACTAAGCCTTTAAACCCCTAGGTGTCCCTAGTGGACGAGTTGTAGTCTCGTGAGGGTTCACCAGAGGTGTACCCACAAAACCTTCTCCAACTTCAGAGTGTAAAAGAGTCTCAAGCATCCAAGGAGCTATGAGGACATAGAGTTTCTGCATGCTAGTAACACGAAGTTAGAACTACCAAAGAACGCATTCTCATCCTTAGGTGCTGAGCGAGAAGTAACCATACCATATGAAAGAATTCGGATTCGATTGTGATCATAAGCCTCGACTTCTGCCTCACCAATAGGGTTGTATGATAATTGCACTCAAAAAGATCGCTTTTTTAGTCTCTCATGTGTGCAGGCAGGAATAAAGAGAGAAATCCTGCACACGTTGTAGGTAAGAAGGATAACCTTCCGAAATAATTTCTGGAGACTCCACAAGAGTGTGGACAAAAAGAATCTTTTTCTGATGATCTCTAAGAAAGGAAATCAACCATTAGCAAGGATGGGAGTACTCACTTACCTTCTCACCCGATCGGCAATTAACATCATACTCTCATAGGAACCATAGAAACGTCTTCAATCTTCGGTCTTCGGTCTTCAAATGTTGATGACGAACTTCTGAATTTTACAAAAACTTGACAAACATACATTTTTTTTTTTTTTTGATACAAATATGACATAAAAATAATAATAAAACAGTAAAAATCAATTTTTCACAAACTTCATTAATTCTCATCCTATTTTCTTTTCTTTGTTGCACATAAACCTTGGACTATATCAACTTTTCCTTCAAATATTCTGATGTTGCTCCGCTTGCTGACGATGATGTGTTTCTATGAATGTGTTGATGTTGTTGAGATAGAGATAGAGTGATGCTAATTGCAAATCGGTATTTAGAAGGAGTTTTCATCTTCAAACGTCACCCTCATGATTGACAAAAATAGCACTCAAGAGATCAAAAGTAGTGCTGAATATGGTGCGAAGTTGGGTAGCTCACCATTCCTACCCGGAATTGACATACGGTGACACACACTCTAACAACTTTTCTAGAAAGTTGCAAAAAATTGAAGGTTGGTGCCTCACTTGATGTAAAATGGGTAGTCTCCACTATGGGTGATCACAATTCTACTACCGAAAATCTAAGCAACACCTAATTCGCCCTCCGGTATGGTTAAATCCAACTTTAACGCTCTAATCAACTAAGAAACCTGATTGCGTTCTCCAGTACTTCCAAGTTCTGTTATTTCGGTCAGACTCTCTATGTAAACATAGCTAGAAGCATGCTAGTGACTCTAAAATCTCTAAAAGTTGGAGGTTTTTATTTGCAAAAAGTTTTGAATTTTTTTTTTTTTTTTTTTTTTTTTTAAATAAAAGACTAAAACCTCTATATGCAAATGCACCCCCAAACCTTAATCAAACATTGTCCTCAATGTGTCAACAGATAATAAGAATTTAAACAGTCACATACCAAGAGAACTATGTTGAATAGAGAAAAGGGAAGAGATTACCGGATGTCGGCGGAGCAAGGTTAGAGCTTCATTAGTCAAGGCTAGAATCCAACATTCTCAGCGGAGATCATATCGGATTAGCACAAAATATGCACAAGAAGACTCAACCGACTCAAGAAAAGAGAAAATTAACAAGTCCTACTGGATTATATACGAAAATTCACCATATACCAACAGTCTAAAGAGTTGAGGGTCAACCCAATAGAAAATATGTACAAACATCAACAGTCTTACACAAATATAATATGAGAGTGCAAGTAAGACTGTGTATGTGAATGAGTTTCCCCCAAACCTAAACTTGTCAACAGGTGTGTTTGAGAGCACAAAATCTTGCAATTTTAACGGTACATCATGCACAAGGTCTAACTCAAAGTGAGTTTTGCTAAGAACGGGCAGACATACACATACCAACTTTGGCTCTTTAAAAGTGTTATACTTTGATGCAAAATAGTCCAAGAGGACTTGGGAAGCACAAAGCTCTAGGCCTAGATTAGGCATTTTCAGAAAAGTTGGTTTTGCAATTTTGTTACAAACTACACCTAGGTTTGGTGGAGGAGTTTCAATCTGTGACTCGGGAGAGAGGTTAGGTACATCTAAGTTGTTTTCATGTGTAAGATCATCTGCACCATCACACACTTTCCTAAAGTCAGAAAAGGGTAAATCATGTTCACCAGCATAGAACAATTCATCAATCTCCATGTCATAATCATCATCATTCTCATGCACAAAATAACCAGGAGAAATATCATGCTGTGACCTAGGCATGGAATCAGACACATGCATTGATTCATCTATGTCAACAGACAAATCAGCTATTCCTAAGTCACAAACAGGTGGTATATCATGCTCACTTTCACTGAATAATTTCACAAACCCAAGCTCGGGAATCAACATCACATATATGAATGTTAGAAGAAGTATCATTCATAGGATTCACAGAAGAGACGCCTAACGTCTCTGAACCCAAAGATTCCATCATATTATCTGCATACACATGCTCTTCTAACATATCATATTCATCATCATCATCATCACAAAAATGCATTTCCCTATTAGCATTTCTAGTGTACTCATTTACCTCTAGATTAGGTTCATATTCAGTGAATGGTTGTGCATATGGTTCACTAGAGAAGGGATGCTCATGCAATGCTTTCCATCCAAGTATATCATTGTTTTGCTCTATGAGCTCTTCCATTAGTGATTGCATACAAGAGGTTGGGGGAGTATAACATTGTTCTACTTCCCACTGTGATGGATGATGCATGTGTGCATGGTTATCATGGCTTTCCCTAGACTGCCTAAACTCATGTAAAATGTAGCAGTTCTCAGCAGGGTGGTCTAAGCTACCACATAAGGTACAAGCATACATTTCATAGTGCCTAGGGGGATTAGATTCGACAGATTGCTCATGTAATTGCCTTTCTAAAGCAGATACTTGAGCTTCTAATTGATCGAGAAGTGATGACTGGGTATGAGAAAATTGTTCATTTTTAACCTGTGGTATGATACATGTGCTCATAATGATTAGGGTATGTGGAGTCAGGGCCCTGAGAAGGCTCATAATATTCCCTAAAATCATTATGGTATGTGGGGAGTTCATATTGTGAAGTATGCCCGTAAGCAAGCTCTCTAATGGATTTGTTTCCATCCCCAGATGCAGACCAAAATCCTGACATGGTCTAGCAACTCAATTTGGGCTCAAAAAGAAGCATATAGCCTAGCACACATCAAGCATGAATGACCAATGAAGTCTCCAAAACAGGGACGCTAAGCCCAAGTGACGCAAATGTACAGCCCAAAGGTTATGCAAAGCCCAGTTGTTGTGGGCTCAGTTTTGGTTTCAATGGGTTTTGGTTTATGTGGGCTTAAAGTTTGGTTTAAATGGGTTTTGGTTTATGTGGGCTTAAAGTTTGGTGTAGAGGAGCAGAGCCCAATTTATATGCAAGCTCAGTGTAAAGTGGGCTTCAATGGTTGTGCAAAGCCTAGTGGTATTGGGTTTCAGATTTGTGCAAAGCCCAGGTTAGATAAACATGTGCAGCCCAACAATTGAATGGCCCAGTATGTGGGCTTTAGTCTACCAGTTGGCAGCTCAGGTAAAACTTGCTTAGCTTGCACAACACAGGTCTGAGTGCAGCTTATGCACTGGTTTTGTGCACATAGCAAGATAGAAATGGTGCACAGCACAGCCTAGGGTGTACACAACACAAGAAAACAACAGTTTGCACAGGTCTAAGTGCAAATCTTAGCACAGCTTAGCAACACACACTCACACAAAAAGACCCAGCAATTTCTAGCACACAGGGGAGTCACATCACTTGTTATGTAAGCATACTCAGCACAACTTAGGTCAGGCAGAGATTACTTGAAACACAGCTTATGCACAGCCAAGATACAAATGCATACGCAAAGAACTGATGCTTATAAGCAATGAAGATCCTCAATCACAGTTAATACAGATAGAAAATGCTTACGAGATTTGAAAAGCTAACTCTCGAATTTGGGTACACAGAGTCAAGCACTCACGGCAAAGCAACAATCAACATATTATGGATGGCTAACTTGGCAGGTGATCAAATGACAGGAAGTATGCGCAGTGTGTCAACAAGCTTGGTTCACAAATTTATGCACAAAGGTGTATAGATATCAGCAGGGGATATCATTCACAACATCATACATTCCTCACATTCAAAGACAATGTAGGTATAAACCCCACAGATGTAGCAATTGAACAACAAATAACCATTGCCAAAGACTTTACAATGATTTAACAAACACGGATGCACATATTGATGTTTGCAAGGTCGGTTGACCTCAATATTCACAGGTTATGCTCAGGGGTATATGGCAGATTGGTCAACTGGTTTATTTGATGTCAACTAGAGTTTGCAAGTATCTGGGCTAACCAATTTGTAGCTCACACTCACAGCTGCAGGGGATGGAGTTGAATACAGGGCAGGTCTAGGCTATGCTCAGGTCACAGAGCAATACAGGTGCAAACACAATAATACTCAGTTTTCTTTCAGTCATGCACATGTGATAGTTTTTCAGCTAGCATGTGGCAGGCTTACAGGTTTGCAACTACAGCCCAGCTTGGCTTTCTAAGTTGTGATCCAAAACTTGCAGCTTCAGGGGGCTAGCAAGGTGGCAGAAGGCTCACAAACTTAGTTGACATACTTGGTTTTCACAGGCTATGTTCAAGGTTGACAGAGTCAACTGGATCAGTTGACCTCAACCAATCCAGTTGATTTCAAGAGGGATTTGCAGGGAACTCGGCTATAAGCTTAACTCACTCAGCTACAGGGGCTGGAGATAAGATGCACAGAGCTCTAAAAACAATGATTTTAGGTGTGGAGCACACTTAGGAAGGCATCTAGTTTATCATGCAAACAAGGCTAGTGCTCAGTCATGCTCAATGTCAGTATGCAAAGAAGTGAGGCAATGCTTCAAAGAACAGGTGACAGTTCATACATATGCGCATCATGCTAAAGCTCAGTTCAAATACATGGCACTAGTTCAGCAGGCATCTTGGTTATCAGGGAACATGGTTTATCATTTATGCACATATGAAGTATGATGGAGTTCTAGAGTGACCAACCAATTTTAGCTCCAATAATAACCGTGTTCTGCTCCTTTACCTTCCCTGGGTTGGCTTGCACAGCAGCACAGGTACCTGCTTACTCAAGAGAGAAGTTAGTTCTCAGGAGAGTTACACAGCTGAAGCAAGAATATCAAAACATTAATGCTGAAATTTCGAGATACAATGATTACGCAAGCGGCGGATGTAACAAGGAAGGCACTGCTGATGAGGATAGTGACTTATGCTCACAGAAACTATGATTCTTAGTGACTGAGAAATTTGCAGTTTATTGCAAAGACAGAGAGTACCAACTGAGAGGAGTCTACAACATGAAAGGGTGATATGAATGTGGTGTTTTGGACTGACTAGGATCAAGAGTTACAAGTAACTCTAAGATTCAGGGCAATGTTGCTTAAGTTCCTTGTAAACCCGGTGACAAAGCTCCGGATGAGCTACAAGTACTACGATATGCACCGAGATGCAAATGATATGCTTGAACCTGCAACTAAGCTACAAGCAAGAAACACTAAGATGATAAATATGTACTTGGGAGATGCAATGCATACAAAAAGAAACTAACAGTAAATGCAATGATATACTAAGTTACAATAATTAAAGGCTAATATGCTAATAGTTAAGAGAAAGAAACTAACAGATTAGGACTAACAAACTAATATGCTAAAACAATGAAGATGCAACAAAAGAGAGCAGCTAAGTTATACTAAGACAGAGCTACAAGCAAAAATTTAAAGTGAATATGTACAAGGTGAAATGAAACTCAGTGAAGACAGCAATGGATCAACAGGGCACACGCCAAGTCCCCGGCAGCGGCGCCAAAAACTTGGCAGGCCTGGAAAAGGTGTTTATTTTATGGCCTACTTGTTAAACCGCAAGTGCACGGTGTCTGCTATGAAGCACAGGGCAAATACGGGTCGATCCCACAGAGAAATGGGTGTGCTTAAGTGATCTAAGGCTTTGCTTACTGATTTCTATGAAATGTAACACAACTGAGGTTTTGTCGATGCGACTAGATTGAGTGTATGAGTCTAAACTAAGGCAAGGAAATGATTGTAAACAATTGGGAAGCACCAGGGTGGTGAATCCACCACTTGACTCTATGCTAAGGCAATTCCTAATCAAGTTATAATCTTGGTTCATTCCAGGGAAGAACACCATGATAATGTCTTGACTAATCTCACACACTCCCCTAGTATAGAGTGTCTTCTTACAAGACACTCTATCACAGGTTCATGTGCTCAAACAGCTAAGTCATTCTAAAACAATGAAGCATAACAAGATTGATAAAAAGAAGATAAATTACTTAACATATTATCAGGGGTTTCAACAACACCCTGGTTAAGAACTTAAAACATAATTAAGGCAATTAAAACTACAAATTAAACAAAGTTGGTGCTCTGGCTAGCCCAGGCATGAAGTTTTTCAAACACATCTCACCCTATTTATACATGCAACAGCAAACCCTAAAACTCACTTCAAAAATAGAAATTAAATGAAAACCTCTCACCCACGTCTCTGAATCACGCTCTTCTCTCGTCAAATCATCTCAGAGCTCCATGCGTCGACTGTTGTTGAAATGACCTAACCCTAGTTCTTTCTATCTCTCACTTAGCTTCTAGGTAAGAGGCTATGGGAGAGATAGAGAGAAGGTAGGGGGTGGTGCGGCTGCTCTGATGGAGTTGTTGGTGATGGAGGAAGGTGATGAAGGTGGTGCGGCTCTGCAACAGGGTTTGTCGGGGAAGAAGGGAAGGGGGAGAGCTCTGCACTGTCGGGTGAGAAAGAGAAAATGAAATGGGGAATGGGTTTGGTCGACTGAGGTGTAGGGGATAGGGGTTTTGCTGTGGAGCGGATGCATCGATATTTGATGAGCAAGAGGGAGCGACCGTAGGATGTAGCTAGGCGAGATCTCAACGGCTCGGAGTGAAACGGGCTGCTTTGGTGTTGAGCGGGAGTATCAAGAAATGATGTGCGCAAGGTAGCGAGCGTTGGATGTAGCTAGGCAAGATCTCAACGGCTCAGAGTGGATGGGCTCGGATCTGGGTCACGGACCGGGTCTTGGATAGCACAAGCCCATGTCTTGTAAATGGGTTGCTCCTTGTTGGGTTGCAACTGACATGCGCGCGAGCTTTGGCTTTCTACGCTCCATAGACGCTTGACTCCACCTCTTTGCTCTTTTGGCTCCTCAGTTTCTCCGAGCTTTATTTACTACCTAAAAACACAAAATTAATTAGTACAAATATTTATTCTTGAAAACAAAGAAAACACAGAGTCTGGGATAATATCTGATTTCTGAGTACAAAAGATGAGTTAAATGCCAATAAATAGGTGTATAAATATGCAATATTTGGCACTTATCATGCTCCAGCTAGGCTTCTGTATAAAGTGGGTCCTTAATCGCAGGACCAAAAGTAGCACTGAGTTTGAAGTTGGTGTCGACCGGAGTAGCCACTGGATTACATTGTTGTTGATGGTGGATTTTCATTTAAGGTTAAAATTGTGAAAACCAGAAAATTATGCGCTGACATCTTGTAAAAGATAAGGCCATCAATAAGTGTTGGATACTCCCTCACTTAATTCACCTAGAATGGAGCATGTGGCAACAATCCCATTCTGTGAATACACGAATTCATCCAGGTTGGAGCATGTAGCAACAATCCCATATACCTTGTGAATTTCTAGCATTATTAATTAATGCGCAATCAGCCTTGTATTTCCTGTACTCATTATCAGTGCGGCATGATGACTGAGTGTTGCTCTTACAGAGCAACACGAACCTCCAAGCATTATAATGAAACCATGTACGAAATACCCGTCTGGTGACTCTCGGTGTGTTATACTAGCCCGATTGTGCCTCTCGGTGTGTTATACTAGCCCGATTGAGCATCCGGACTGACCAGTATCGGTCCGGATATGATCACGATCATCCAACTCCACAAGCATGATTGGATGACCCGATCAATTCCATCACCCCCAAGCAGGTATGGAATATCCACTGCCAACCAACGCGGACCCCGCATGGTCGGCCTCCCTCCGTACTGGCCTAGCTTGCCAAAACGTCCAAACCATGGCAAGATGGGTGGAAAACCCTAAATTAGGGTTTGCGCCATATTACATGTGTCGCAAAATGTCTCAACCATCCATCTTCGCAGGTATAGATGGAGGGTGTAGATGTAGATTCAAAGGGCCCAGAGCATGTCAACACAATCACCGTGGGCCCGCCTACATACCCGACCAATCGCTCAGGACCAACCATGGTTGGTTATCCCACCCGTATGCCGAATAAAGCATGGTCGCACGGCTTTGAAACCCAAAATTAGGGTTTTGAGTATCACGAGCGTCCATCTTCTCCTAAGACGAATGGAGGGTCCAAGATTAGATTAAGCGGTCCGGTCATACCAAAGATGACCACCGTGGACCCATCTATCCCCTCACCCGATCGGCCAAGGCATATCATGCCTGGTTGTTCCAAGACGCGCGCCCAAACTAGCGTGGTCACACCTCCCAAGCCGCAAACTGATCTCAACCGCTCAACTTCGCCGGACGATTTGAGTGGCCCAGATCACGTTTTCATGGGATATTCAGGTATAAGCGTGAACACCAGCCTACCACCTTCACACCAGACCGATCGGCCAAGACCGACCAAGATTAGTCACCTTGGAACGTGCGCCCGGTGGGCATGACGCGCGGCTATTACTGACTCGGTTTTTCTGTCACAAATTGATCTCGACCATTCAGCTTCACCGGACGAATTGAGTGGCCCAGATCATACTTTCGTGAGGTAATGGGTATAGGCGCCTACACCGTCATGCCGTCTACACGCATGTACGGTCGGCCTGGCCAAAGTCATATCCCAAGCTGGGATTCGACCAGGATGAAGAGGGATGCTTGCGCACCTCTTCTAAAACCCTAATTCCACCAACGGTCGCAGATGAGTGTCTCAAAGATCATCTCGTCCGTCCAACTTCACCGGCTTGGTTATACAACCCTGGTCAGGAGTTAACTGGTCAGTGAGGCGTCATGGTGATCACCACCCGTCACTCTACCACACCAGGATGCGATCTGATAAAATACACATGATACTTCACAAGTATCAACTTCCCGAATAACGCAGATTATTCAATTCAAAGATTACATGCTACCTTTCGTGGATCCAAGATCCACACATTCCAGACATCAATCATGTCACAAACTGGGGATACATATGGGGTATTGGTCTCAGCGGTTTACAGCGTGCAGCGTGCAACGCGCCATCACAAGAACGTGTTAGGAAGTTATGGACGGATTAGCGATGACAGGAGAAGTGGGCAAGACTGATCGTGTAGCACCGATACACAACTCCACTACTCCATCACTCCACTTCCTCCACTTCCCGCGAGAGACGTGAATAAGGCTCAATGACTTGTATAAATAGGTTCTCCTCCCTATTTCCACCAATAGAGCAAGTCCAGACAAAAAACAGAAACCAAGTGTTAATACAAAACACCGGAACTTATAGCTTGCATCCTGTAAGCCGGTTCAGCTTTCTGTTACAAGTCATAAGCAAGCCAACACCTTCACAATGTCAACACCTTCTTCGCTTCCCTCCCTAAGATCAACCCCATCTCCTTCACTTTGTGAACGAAACAAGTCTGGAACGGTCATTTCTTGGTTTAGGCCGGACTTGCACAGATTGATTTCCGAATCTACAAGCACTCACCGCGCAGTGCATTTGTTTAGGGGTTTAGATTCATTCCTCATCCACACACCCCAAATTACCAAATCCTATGGGAATAGTTTTCACCATAAACAATTGGCGACCACGGTGGGAGGTTGATCTCTCGGTTGCACAAAATTGAATTCTCAATTTTCGGTTTCCATCTCGCAATGTATCCTAAACCACAGTGGTTCAGAATATCATGGGAAGTATAGCTAGAATGCTGGAGGATGTCTTGGCAAATCAAGCCGGTATCACCAGAAGGAAGAGCGAGACATTTCGCCTTTTGAATGATATAGCAGCACAATTACAAGAAGGGTCGGCAGGCATCTACTCAGCGCAAGAAATGCTGAATCCTTAGTCAGGAGTCACACCTTTACCGGTGGAGAGGCAAAAAGAGCGCGTAACCGCAGGAGACTCAGGAAAGATGAACAACATGGTCCAGTCAACAATTTAGAACCGAGGCAACTCCACAGAGGAAAGGACTTGTACGGAGTACTACAACGTCTACCGGATAAAGAAAGGGAGCCTGCAGCCTATGGAGCCCTATTAGAAGATTTATATCTCAAAACTCTTGTTGAAGCCCTAAGACTGTCCAATCCGCATCGGCCTTTCATCCAAGTGAAGAAATGCTTGAGGAAGGAGAGATCGATCGTGAAATACGTGAATACGAGAGGATGGGAGCGTTCAATTCGATCACTCAAAGCAGTGATATTACGACACCTTCCACATCCCTTTACCTGTGCAAGCGATCCGCGGATATGGTGGCACTCGCAAATCTTCCAACTTCATCTCCGGAACGTTCTCCACATCAAAGCCACATAGAGACATCACAACGCCCACTAACGCAGGAAAAGATGGACTCGAAGTACCTACACTTTCCGTTCCCGATGGAAAGGATTTTGGAGTTGCTGGAGATGTGGGTACGAAATAGAGAAGTGGAACTACCTCCTATATGGCGTCCACAAACCGATCAAGAAATAATGGACCCGAGGTACTATCATTTCCACCGGTTCCTTCACCACCCTACCAGTGAGTGCAACGCTTTGAAGCGCATTGTTCAGGAGAAACTTGGTTCTGAGGGATAGCTCTCATTCTCTAAAAAATTAATGCGGACGACTTCCTTGGAGAGGCTACTTCGGTTTGATACAAGTGAGACTTCAAAAACAAGTAAGTTCTATTCAGCAATTTTACAAGAAAGATATTTTTGGAATTCACTGGGGACTTAGCATCCCACACATGGAGAAAGAGACTTAGTGATCAAACGCATGTTTGCTTCCCTTCATACCTCCCTTTTACACGACATTTGCAATTTCATATGACATGTGCAATCATTCATGACCAAGATGCAAATTCCATTTAAAATAACCTCTTTCAAAAAATTTATTCACAAAACTATCTCAAAATAAACCAATTCAATTACCTATTAATTCAAAACTAGAAGTCAAATCATGAAAAGAAATCCTCACTATCACTCAAAAGAAAAAGAAGAGACAAGTGTATAGCACGAATCCTTCAAGGAAAGTCCTTCAGCAGCAACTCGTCCTTCTGGGCAAGAGCGACTTTCATCCTTTGAAGTACAACCTGCGTTTGGCTTCAACTCCTCATACAACTATTCAACCTCTTCTTCCTGGCGAGTAACACATTCTACAGAAGGGGCTTCACCTTGTAATTTCTGGAGCTTCTGAATATCGGAGAACCCTTTGAGGAACCAAGGAACATTGAAGTCGTACTGCACAAACACATCTCGATGGCACTTCCAGTCTTCAATCATCTCCCCAGAAACTGTTCGACCAGTCGTGACACTCATCCCATGGATAGAAAATAAAGCCTCCTGAACGCGGTTGACCAATGCAAGACGACTTTTGAGCTTCGCAGTGGTAGCAATGTGGCCGTGTTTCTCCCATATTGCCGTGTACAACTCCTTGAACCGAACCGACACACTGAATCCTCCAACCAACACATGGCCTGGGTAAGGAACAATGAAAGGAGGATCGAACAAAGCTCCAGGTTGCGCTACCAATACTTCACCAGTCACAAGAACCTTGTCAGTTGCAGGAGGTCTTTCAGAAAAAGTCGCCACGACAGCTTTATTGATTGGAACATGCTCAGAACATTCTTCAAGGGGAGCCACCTCAACAATAGCGGATGTTGCCTCTCTTACGTTCCTCCCGATATCTACTTCGCTCTGGGTGCTAATTTCCATCACGGACCCATCAACAAGATCACTTAGGGAGGCGCCTTGTCCAACCGAGCTTGCATCATCTCTGTCATGGTCGGAAAAAGGAGCGGTTTCTCCAGACTTTTCAAAGATGAAGATCGGACGCCAGACTTCTCAAAGATGAAGATCAATCGCCAGACTTCTCAACATGAAGGCCAATATTACCAGCCTTCTCATTCTGAATGCGCGCCAACCTTGTGAAGACATTCTCTTTCGGAATTCCCTGATTTCAAGCAAGGATCACTCTTAGAAGAGTTTACTCGGAGAAATGAAGGAACCAACCGACGCCGTCGTTTATTAATCCCGCGAACCTTGTACATTGCGATATTATGATCCTACATCTTGCCTCTTTTTCCTTGAATATCGCTTGAAGAGCGATTTGAAGGAAAAAATTGTTGTCATATTCCTTGGTTTCAATTGGTGAAGGAACGAGCGAAAGAATACTTTCCTTGAAAAGTACGTACTTGCCTCTATTCTTTTGCAAAGTTCCGAAGCTTCTTTGAGATATATATGAAGTATCGTCTCCTATCTCTCCTCATATTTCTCCTGCGAGGGGAAGAGTATCATGAGATTTTTACAATATTGTCTTCCGCGATCGCTTATCTTTATCTGTTTCAGTTTTGTACTTTTACACGGATTTTGATTATTAATGTCTTTTCTTGACACGTCTCTTTCAACCGCTTATTCTTGACCATTCATGTCTCTTCGCATTAAATGACCTCGTTTTTCTCGAGGATCTTTTTCCCTATATATAGTTTTCTTTTCCCCTCCTTTTCATCCTTTAGTTTCTCTCTCGCAACTTTTTCTTTGACTCTCTCCTTCCGCAATTTGCGCTCCCTGCTACTTGCAAATCTTTTCTTCGTCCTTTCTAGCGCTGATCTTAATCTCCAATCATCCATTCCCATACTGATAAATGGCTTTCATCAGTCGTGCATACAAAGCTTCTTTTGAAGAAGTTCAACATAAGTTGCTCGAGAAGGGTTTTACTCTATCAACCATTCCTGATCAAGAACCTTCATCTATTCTTTCGCAAAGTCGTTTTTCTGATCATCAATGTGATGATCAAAAGATTATAGTCTCGCTAGGTCAGCTTCTCGGACTTCCCATTCCCTTGTACAATCCTGAGATGCCTTTATTTTATGAAATCTTGGCCCATGAAAAATTCTCTCGGACTGTTTATCAATTGAGTGGCGATTGCATTCGCCTAATGCTTGAATTCGCGAATCGTGGTGCTGGCAAAGGATCTTTATACCCTGCTACTGTTAGACACCCCGATTTCGCAGACTTGGAAATAGCTGCTGAGAAGTACACTGAGAGAACTTTTTGAAAACTATTCAAAGATAAAGATGGTTAATGCGAAATCTCATTTGGGGCATTCGCCTGAAAAGAAGGATAATGTCCCTGAGGATAAATTGCTCATGCAAGATATTGATTGGCACCCGGGTAATAATACTACTCCTCGCCACTCCAAAGATGAGAAATGGTGGGTTGTACCCTTGATTTTAAATGGTCCTTATATCGCGGGCCCACACGTTCTTCCTGCGAATCTCGCAGGGTATCATCCTTGGGAATTCAAATGGCCTGATAAGGCAAATGAGGTATGTTTCCCATTTTAAATCTTGCCTTTGCAACTTTCTTTTTACATATGTTGAGTTTGTATAATTTCTCAGATCGCCAAATTGAGAACAAAGTACAAGGATAATCCGTTGGAGAGTACTCGACCATACTTCGATCGCTTACGAGTGAAGTAAGAAACATTTCCTTTGTTATTTGAAACAATATTGTTGCCTCTGTTTCTTATCTTTAACCGTATGCGAAGGTTTCACCAAGAAGTCGTAGCCGCGAAGATTAAAAGTACGGGTAAAACTGCGCGTTCGCAAGGGTAAATCTTCCGCTCCATTAACTAAGAAGCGAAAGGTCCAATCTTCTTCTCGCCTTTAGCTCAAGCTCTCAATCTTCTCGACGAGGATAACCATAACTCGAATCCTTCTCTCGCCAAGAAGGTTCCGTCGACCAGTTCTTCTATGGATCAGTTATCTAGCATCTTCTCGATCAAGCTTCCAAGGAATGGGAGATGCTCCCTAGCTTCTCTTTGCGGTGCTCTCGCAAACGTGTGTAATGCTACTTTATTAGAGGGCAATAATTCTTTCAATGGAGCCTCTAGAATTGTGTCTCCCGACTTCTTGAATGCACTTGGATCTTTGGTACGTATGCGGTCATATTTCCTCGTTAATTTTAAATTTTTAAATATATATTTATTAATGATTTTTCTATTTTCTTTTATAGGTTGGAAGAACTTCTTTGTAGTTGCCTCGGATCTCGAGAGAAGACGCAACAATCTTGAAAAGAAGAATTCACAATTGAACAAGAAGATT
The DNA here is from genome assembly GCA_023531295.1 of Papaver armeniacum. Classification (NCBI taxonomy): domain Eukaryota; kingdom Viridiplantae; phylum Streptophyta; class Magnoliopsida; order Ranunculales; family Papaveraceae; genus Papaver; species Papaver armeniacum. The sequence continues at coordinate 115,233 of JAJJWW010001283.1, read as the reverse complement.
CGAGAATTAGAAATTGAAGTCATGGCGTCATCTCGCGATAAAGACGAGAGAATTCAAAAGTTAAATACCGAACTTGACTCCCAAAGGGATAGGGTGTCCACTCTTCAGAACGCTAATCAACAACTTTATGGTATAAGATTTTACTTCCTTTTTATCATTTCTATTTTATCGGTTGCATATTGCTGCCTAACTTATTACCTTCGCAGATGTATATAATCTCTCCGATGAGGCTATTCTTCTCCATACATTTCCCGAACCTATGGATAATGATCTTCTTCTCGCTCACCTCAATCAATCTCTAAGTAGTTCCTCCAATAAAACTAACCTCCTTTCATTAAAGGATCTTCAATCCAAATATCATCTCTTGGAGATCGAACACAGATCTAGTTTAAATTTAACTAATCGCTTTAAACGAATGTACCTTGATTCCGAGAAGAATATCAAGACTTTAAGGAAGAAAATTAGTGACCTCATAGATGAGAACGATCGCATTACTAACAGAGGTGCACAGGCATTAGCAGAATTCCACAAATCTCTTCTTGGTGTGCAAGTTGAACGAGATGAACTCCTTCATCAGAATACCATGCTTAAGCAGCGAGAAGAGCAAGTTCGTTCTCTTCTCGTTATTAATAGTGATGATGAATTCGCTTGGGCTGCGAAGGTTTTAGATAATGCCAGGAATAACCTAGGTGTTGATGTTAGTCTTCATGCCGAGCATACTTCCTTGATTAAAGATATGATATCTAATAGAGAAGGTTACTTATTATACCTTATTGCTTCTTACTTCTGTAGTATTGCTTGTAAATTGTTAACTTGTTGTTTCTTATTTGCAGAATCTGAGAAGAGGCTTCAAAGTTAGAATTAGAGAGCTTGAATCAAAAAGAACAACTCGCCAGAATTTTCCAAATCGAGAATTGAAGAACTCGAAACCGAAAAAGAACAACTGCAAAGAATCTCTCCCTTCGCGAGAATAGATATTCCAAGTTGAAGAAACAATTTCTAACGACAGTGGAGAACTTTAGTAATGATGCTGTTCGTTTTCGCAATGGAGGCATGGAGTATGTTTGTAAGGACCACAATATCCTCTCGCATTCATATCCCTGTCTCCTTGAAAAGGTTCCTGAGAATCTGCCTGTCTCAGACGTTTCTGATAGCGAGGCTGGCGAAGAAGAAAATTCTGGCGATGAGAATAATCAGACTGAAGAATCAGATGAAGAAGAAGAATCACCAAAGAGATAACTCTTTTTGTTTTCTTTCTCTGCTTGTAATATCTGTACATTTCTGTATCCTTATTATAGTGTATTTCTTGGATTTTTCCCCCCTGAATTCAATCTTCACTCCCCCTTTTTTGGTAGTTCTTCCTTGTAATATAATTGGCTAACATTATTGATGTATAACTCTTTCATCAGAAGATGAATAACAATATTTCATCTTTTTCCATTCCCATACTTGCCTCTCGTTATTTATCTTCGATGGAAGATTTTAGTTGTCATCATGTATGTTGTTGGATAATTATTTTATTGTTATTGAAATATATCGTTGCGATGAGATCGCGGGATTTCCATATTATCTCGCCTTATCATTTCTAGTCTTTATTTTATCTCTTCTTGTTGCGACAAGGTCGCAAGCCGCCTTTTACACTTTCATGCAATGGCCCATTGACCTTGCCTTATCATTTTTGTGTGGTCTTCCAAGTCGACCTCCCTAATTAGAGGTCTTCCCCGCCACCTTTTAATCGCGACAAAATCGCAGGACGTCTTTACACTTGCATGTAAAGACCCATTGATCTTGTCTTATCATTTTCCAAGTATTTTTGCCTCTGCAGATGTTTTAGTTGCGACAATATGACAGGCCTAGATATTCTTGCGAACATAAAGCCCCATGACATTGCCGTCTTGCCACGAAATCGCAGGACGTCCGTACACTTTCGTGTAAAGACCCATTGATCTCGCCTTACCTTCGCGTTAGTATTATTGCCTCTCGCAGATAATTGCACAAATATGACAAGCCTAAATTCTCTTGCGAAAACATAGCCTCATGACATTTGCGTCTGTTTTGATACTCCCCCAATGGAGAGCATCGCCTTATCATCTCCCCGGTTGCCCCTTCAAGGAGGCGAAACATCGGCCATACAAGACTAGCTCCTCCCATCCTGGTCTTAACAACAACTGCTTGTTTTCGAGCCTCTTATCCCTTATACCTATAGGGTTTATGGTTACAAGGCTGCACCCTAAGTGGAGTTTTCTTCTAAGAGTGCAACATATGCCAAGACTTGCCAAGAATGGCCAGGGTAGGTTCATCCATCCCGGCACTCGTTCAACCGTACCCCCGGCGCCTTGAGCATACACCGACTCTAAGAAGAGACCTCGGTCGCCCAACCAGGGTATAACCTACATATATAGTTGGGAATCCAAGGTACCTCTTCCTAGGATAGGCTTTCATGGGCCCCAAATTTCCATGACTCGAGGCTTCGGGGAGCGGTGTAACCTTCCCCCTGAGCCATGTCGAGAGATACCCCTTATATGACGCACTTTAGGTCTTACATTTGCCTCTTACGAAATGTTATTCGCGAACTAGGTGTACGCCATAAAGGTTCGTCCCATTCTTTTACTCATTCATATTTGTTAAATCATTCAATCATTCATGTTTCATTATTTGTTGATACTTGTTTGCGAAGTATTCGCACAATTCTGTATTTTCATTTTTCTTTCTTAACTCGAATTCCCATATACTCTTGTCTCATGAAATTCTCGCACATCATTACTTCAATTGCTACTTTTTCTCCGTTTTTTGTTGATTATTCACTTCTTATGCCTTTTGTTCCTCATATCCTTTGCTTCTTTATTACCATAATATTTGCCTGGCTCTAGGCATTCACCTCGCGAGGTATGTTCAGTCCTTACTTCTATGGCATCCACCATCAATTTCTCCTTTCTCTGCTCATCTCTCACATGTTGTTTCCAATCCTTTCTTTTGGCGTTTCTTTCTTCGCAGCTTTCTACATCTACTTCATGACATTGTTGCGACTCCTTCCAATCTCCCTGTATAATACCAATGCCATTTGGATGTGGAAATTTTATACATTGATGATATGTTGATGCGATTCCCAAGATCTCATGAAGCCATGGCCTCCCAATCGCGCATTATATGGAGATTCCACGTCAACCACACACGAATAAAATATCGCTTGATAATCCTTGTAGAGGTATTCTCATGCGAACCTCTCCCTTTGGTTTGTTTGCAAAGTGCCATTAAAGCCATATATCTTGTATGTAGAGGGGATCAAATCTTCATCTTTTCCTCCCATCGTCTTGTAAGTATGGTAGAAGAGAATATTCACCGAACTTCCTAAGTGTCGATTAAGATTCGGTTGATCGCCCAACAAGCTTCGCCTCATCATCTTCTCCATCAACTGGTTTCGGGTTAATCTCTAGTTTCACAATCAACGGGCTATCATGTGTTTCTCTTCCTTTTGGCACTTCATCTGGAGAGAAAGAAATGGTCTTCAGCTGCCACTTTTCTAACTGCGTCGTTCTCGCCAGGCTCATTATTTCTTTATCATTAGCATCTCTCGCAAAGACTCTACTGAGCACGTTGTCATGAAAATCTTCGATTGTGCGATAGGAGTGGACGATAGAGTTGCAATTCAAATTTTTAGCTTTTGTTCCAACTTCTATAACAAATGTTTCCTTTCCTTTCGCTGACACTGTTCTGTGCATCTCTGGTGGTGGTGGTAATGTCTGGCCTGTTTCTTCTCCCTTTAGAAAGTGATTTAGCTTCCCCTGATCAATCATCCTAAGAATAATTCTCTTTATGTTTCTACAATCATTTGTTTGATGTCCATGGAAACGATGATAAGAACAAAATTCATGACTTCTATCGCCTGGTGGTGGTTCCATTCCCACGTTCCAAGGTGCTGGTACATTTTCCATCACAAGTATAGCTTCCCAGATCTTTTCCACACTAGCATTCAATGGAGGCATCTTAATTGGTTCCCATATTATTCTGCGACTTCTCTGCCCTCCATGGTTATATTGCTTTCGTCCACCGTAAGTTTCTTGCACATGATCTAGCCTTTGAATCTTATTATTGCTGTTACGGTTGTAATAGTTCCTTTCTTGTTCAAACTCCTCCTGGTCATGACTTCCCATAGCTACTATCTTCCGCTGTCCCTCATCAGCCTTCCTTGCTTGCTGTCCTTGCGAAGTGCTCGCCACTGTATTTATGAATTGAGGTAACAAGCTTGCGTTCGCAGCATTCGAATTTGTGTTCGCGACCGGATAAGAATTCATTTCATTCTGTCTTTCTTCTAAGGCGATATATTCTTCCTGTAATTCTCGCAGTTCTGCCATCGTGATTGTATTTTTGACTCTAAAAATTTGAATGTATAACAAGTTAGTCGCGAAAAGAGCATTCACAAATGAGAGGATGAGATATCTTTCCTCAACCCGTCCTGCCATTTCGCTACACATGGTTCTCCATCTTATTGTCAGCTGCCTTAAGCTCTCGCCAACCCTTTGTTTCAACCCGAATACATCTTCAATACCTGGTCGTGAAGAGTTGTTACTTATGTATGCTCCCAAGAATGTGGCTTGTAAATGATTGAACGATGTGATTGTGTTCCTTGGTAGACCCTCAAACCATTTTAGTGCTTCTCCAATTAGACTTGATGCGAAATATTTGCACAGTATGGCGTCATGATTCTCCCACTGCAACATACATCTCATATAAGCCTTGATATGTTGTACCGCACAGGTTGTTCCATCAAAGATGTTGGTTAATGCAGGTAGATTGCACTTAGGAGGTATTCCTCCCATCTGTACTTCTATCGTGAAAGGATTCTTCGCAGCTTCTGCGATGGCTTCGTCCAATTGTTTCCTTCCTCCTTCCCTTCTATTGTTCATTAGTCCTCTCATTTCAGCCAGTTCTCTTAGGATTTGTTCATTTGCCTCAGAGTTTGTCTCCACTGGTCTTTTTAGCTCTGCTTCTCTCCTTCTTCGCTCGTGCTTGTTTTGACCTTCTTGCTCATTATTTTCTTCTCTCCTTTCCCTGCGACGTTCTTCTTCGTTTCTTTCCTCAATTCGCACGCCATTATATCGGTTGTTCTCTCTTCTTGGCTGTCTCTCAGCTCTCATCTGCGCCCTCTCATATTCTTCATTAATGTTTCTATTGGTACGATTCTGTTCCCTTCTTCTTTCGCGGTTGTCATGGTTGTTCTCTGTAGGATTGCCTCTTCCATCTCTTGATTTTCCATTTCTTCTCTTATCCTTTCTCTCTCGCGAGCTAGCCGCGCTTGTTCAATGTAGTGTCTCTCAATATCATCTTCAATCTCTCGGTTTCTTCTCAATTCTTCTCTCCCATGCAAGATCATTCTCCTTCAAAGAAACTGGGTCATTTGGTTCTTGGAGTTGCATGTTTCCTTGATTTTCCCTATTCCGCTCATTTTGAAGATTTTCGGGTTGAGGAATATAACGATCTTCTATTTCCCTCTTCTTTCGCCATGCTTTATACTCGGATTTTGTGTTTCTTCCTCGGTACTTTCATTGGTAAAACTCTCCTTCTTTCTTCCCTATTCGATCTTGAACTTGATCTCACGCTACTTCTAGATCTCCTGTTTTGCAACCTCATATTTTCCATCCTCAATTCATGATTCTGTCTTGTCAAGTTTGCTCGTTCTTCCGCCTCTAACCGTCTCTCTTTCGTGTATTGTTTGTCTCAATCTTTCTAATGCTGCGATTTCTTCGTTTTCTCCATTCATTCCTTGCTCTCCTTGTCCATTGTTCACCAACCGCTGCTCCTCTTCTCTCTCGTCTTCGAATCGACCTCCAAGTATGTACACTTACTCTATCATAATCCACAGCCGCGTTTGCTACCGGGGAATCGGTGGTTGGTTTTGATTTTCTCCATCATTTCTCATATTCATCCTTGACGATTCTCCTGTTTCATTCCTCCTTTCTCCAAAGAAGTCTCCCACTTCTTCTTACAATCGTTGGTTGCCCTTGTACGTTTCTTCTTCTAGCCATTTTTCTTTTTCAATGAATTCTTGAGTATCTCTCCAAATCTTTTCTCTCTTAATCCAAATTCTTTCCAATTTCTACGTCAATCTCTGCTCAATCCCTGTTTCTAGCGCATATGTAGTAGCAGGATTTCCCACACTACACCCCTTACTCGATTTTGCTTAATTAATCCCTTGAAAGATGTAAGATCAAGAATATTTATTGATTGGATTCATGAAGTGTTTACACAGGAAAATAGAATTACACTTAGAAGTTAAAACACTCTTAAACTTTCTCTCTCTAATGACTTGCTCTACAATTCCAAAAAGATCTCTCCCTCTTACAAACTCATTTAGCCCTTTATATAGGGTAGTACATAGTGGACGGGAAGAGATTTAAATACCTGCATATTGGAGGAATTGAGGATCACCGAACTACAAGCCTGCCTTTTGTATCTCTCTCCTGCTTGGGGACTGCAATCCTCAGCTCTGGTACGTTTGGCTGGAAGTGGCTTCAACCGAAAATGCTTTTTCAAACGTCAGAAGATGGTTCACCACGGGAACCTGTCACAACACTCTCCGAGAATTCCTGGAAAATCAACAGTTGCCTCCTCCAAAATTCCTTGTACTTATCGGTTACCACTGGGTTTCTCCTAATAGGCCAGAAGGGAAGGCTCACCCGTTCTAAAAACACGTCAGCGTTAAGAATATTTAGGAGGAATTCTTTCGAAACCCATGGTGGACGGATAAATGGGACACCCTGATCAAATCCCATTTGACGAGCCGCCCTGTCAATATTGTACGGAGTCACAGTAAATTCTTCGTTGAATAAAGACGGGACATATCCTGGGATGCAGCTGTGCAGGTAAACAATTTCCCCAAATCTCATAGTCTTAACATCGGTAAGCAAGACAGCATCAGGACCATCAGAAGCAATAGCAAAAGTCTTTGGCTGAACAATGGAAGGGTGGATCGGCCCCCATGGACGGAAATCTACAGAAGACACATTGTCAAATATGTCCACAAGTCTCGCGCCGGTTCTGGGACGCCTCCTATGCCAGCAGAGTATTCTCGAGCCACCATACAAGTTGCTGAGCGAATTTGCAGGAGCAGGAGTAGGAGCATAACTTTTGAAGTGTTCCCATAAGAATGCCTGAAGAAAAGCGAAGTGAACGTACGACTCCACCTTCTTGTACCCGTTAGAAACATGCATGTCCATTGCTAAGGCGTCCAGATGAGAATACAGCGATCCAAGGAACAAAGCACCTAGGGGAAGAACTTTACCTTTTGCCAGCTTTATAACGATCTTAACGAGGTCACCTCTAATGGTCTTCTTTCCAGAACCGTCGTCGAATATATCTCTGGATAGCCATAGAGACAGGAACGCAATCACGCTGAGCTCATTTTCCAACTCTTGATCCGGCTCTGGGTCTGCAGGGAGACCACTCCGACACCCACTGTGTGTAAAAGCATCTCGTATCTTTTTCTCCTCCTTGTCCAGATCTGTCGAAACCCGCCACCTTTTGAAGTATGGCATCATAGTTACGTTGTTCCGTATCGAGAGCTCGTAAGAAAGACTTCCAAAGAACAGGCAAGTTCATTAATGCAGCTACACACTCTCCGTAGTAATAGTCATCTCTCCCCACCTAGATATGGCTGTATGAGTAGAAGGACGCCATCGAGAAATGAAGGTTATCAAACCCGCATCGTCTTTCTTAATTTCAAGAGCAGCAGATGCCATGACCGCATTGAGGATTTGCGCTTTGGTCAAATTGTCTTTAATGCCCTTATTACTCAACATGCGTCTCATCCATCCTTCATAAGAACCCAGTGGAGTATGACAAATCTTGAAGTCAATAGGGGAAGGCGGATATTCGTTTCTCCGGAGACAAAATCTCATCACAAGTGCTGAAGAAGAAAATGGATCAGCATCCATATTCTCTGAATTGGAAAGCAGGACTATCTTATGAGAAGGATGTTTTCTAATGTTTGGAAAAGGCGAGGTGAATAACTCATCATCGATGTTCGGCATATCTTTGAAGTCATCAACACTTCCCGACTTGGCACCAAAGATTATCTCCTAAGACATCTCAACATGAATTCTTTTCTTCATTCCACAATGAAATAAAAGACAGGAGTTAGAACTTGTATGAAAAGCGCATGAAGCGTGTAGTCATGCACGACAAGACACGTTGAAATGCACAAAATTTGGGATTAGGTCCAAACACCAGTATTACTCAAGTTTCAAGTCTGGTATTGGTTTCAGTCTGGTATTGGTTTCAAGTCCGGTACAAGTTTCAGTCTGGTATTGGTTTCAAGTCCGATACAAGTTTCAGTCTGGTACTGGTTTCAAGTCCGGTACAAGTTTCAGTCTGTATTGGTTTCAAGTCCGGTACAAGTTTCAAGTCCGGTATAAATTTCAAGTTCGGTGTTACTCAAGTTTCAAGTCCGGGCACAAGACTAATATAAGGTCGACTTTCAGTCAAGCATATGGGGGTGAGACCCACGTTCAATCAAGCATACACGGCGGGCCCGCGTTCATCCGCACACATCATAACACGATTTTTCTTTATTCATGGGAATCGTGTCTACGAGATTCAAGCCAAGGTTTTTCTTTTCAAGATACAACCTAAAAGCTAGGTTTTGCATGCAATGGTGGAAAGAAGCAAAAAACAACATGATCATGGATTCACGGGTTGTTTTACTAAGCAATTCTAGAAAATGTTGGCGTATCAACCTCGGTGGAAAAAACTAAGCATATGCACATCTTACAAAAGGTGTTTACCTAGCAAACTAGGGTTTTACCTTTATATATATATAAAAAAAAAGAGAGCGAAACTTACCTTGGACGGCGGCAACTCCGGCAGCAGCAACGGCGACAGCGTTGGCGGGAGCGGCAGCGGCGGTCACGGACGGGAGCTGCTCAACAACAAAAAAAAAAATTCGTGAGGAAAAGCAAAGGGGTTGGTCTCTTTTATAGACAAAAAATTAGAAGAATCCCAATAGAACAAGGATACCTCTTTTTTGGATTCCTTTTCTGATTCAAATACCCAAAGAAGGAAACCGGTCCCACCAAAGGATTCCATACAAGCACAACGGCGTGGGCGACTAGCGGTCGGTCAATACTCTTCCGGGTAAACTTCTTTTATCCTGTCTTTCTCACATATGTATGTCACCATCTCATGCCTACCCCACAATAGCGTAACCATTATGTGCTAGGCAGGGGACTTAATGTTGATGGTGGATTTTCATTTAAGGTTAAAATTATAAAAACCAGAAAATTATGCGCTGACTGGTAGGTCTGTAAAAGAGCCTACGACTATGTCTACTGCAAGTGCACAGGCCTATTGGAGGCAAGGGCAAGCACAGGTCGATCCCACAGAGAAGTGGTGTGTGCAAGGGTGAACTAAAGGCTTTACTTAAACTGATTTCTATCAAGTGACAAAGATGTTTTGGTTTGTTGTCGAAACGACTAAGTTGGAATGGTGACAGTGACTCTAAACTAAGGTAACAGTGTGTATGAGAATAGTGTAACTGTGATTTTTGTGGCACTAGGGTGATTGAGCTCACCACTTAATCCTATACTAAGGTACCCTAATTCTATTTGTGTTCTTACCCTTCTCTTGAAGGTCTCTAGTGGAAATTTTGCCAATTGACTTCACAAATCATCCCCTAGTATAGAGTGTCTTCTTACAGCACACTCTATCACAGGCTAATTTGCTCACCAATTGACTAATAATCCTAAAACATTACACACAACAAGAACATAATTAGAATCAAGAATTACTCAATACAAGCTTAAGGGTTTGCTATACACCCTAGTCAAGTTGTTTAGCACATAATGCAGAATGAAAATACTTCAAATTAAAATTGTAAATCTAAACCCTAAAACATGCTGTGTAAAAATAAAACTCAAGAACAACTCAATATATACCTCCTCTCTCTTCTCTAACCCTCAAGACTTCCCATTCACGTGAACCCCACTTCTCTCCTGCTCTGAATTGGCCATGCTCGGGTTGTTGTGGAAAAACCCTAATTCCAACTGCCTCAACCCTAGCTTCTAGGGTGAGAGAAGCTAATGGTTGAGAAAGTGCGAAATAAGGAATGGAGGAGGTAGCTGCAGGGACTGGGGTGTTGGTGTTGACAGGAGATAGGGTGGTGGTGATGATGATCTCTGCAACTGGTATGGGTGAAGGAGGTGGAGGTAGGGTGTTGTAGTTGCAGGAAATCCTACACTACACCCCTCACTCGAATTTGCTTAATCAATCCATTTGAAGATGAATAATAATGTGTTTTATTAATTGTTTTCTTGAAAGGTTTACAAAGAAATGTAGAACAGAGCTAAAGAAATTACAATCACTCTTAATTTTCTCTCTCCTAATGACTTGCTTAACAATTCAAAAAGAATCCTCCCTTACAACAGACTTACTCGACCCTTTATATAGGGTATTACATAGTGGATGACAGCTAAGCTGTCCTTTATTTTCGGGAATCCTTCGCGAAGCGTCGCAAGTATATAAGTGTTAGACTTCGCAACACTCCTAAATCTCGCCAAACTTTCACACTTTTCTCATGCTCTGGCTGTCGTCATCTAATGCGTCATTTAAATTATTTCCTTGCGACACCTTCGCAATGTTATCATTTATTACTCTCGCAAAGTATTGCTTTGTCGCGATATTCTGGTCCTACATCTTGCCTCTTCTCATGTATTCTCTGCGAAGAAGAGAATGTCATGAGAACAATATTTTAGAATGCCGCAACCGCTCATCTTTACCTCGCCATTGTTCATTTTTGCTCGTTTTACTCATGTACGGGATTTATTACAGGTGTTTCTTCTTCCACTCTTTTCTTGACACGTCTCTTTCAACTACTTATTTTTAACCATTCACGTCCCATCTCGCATTAAATGCGTTTATTTTCCCAAAGATTCTTTCTCTCTATAAATAGTTTCCCCACTCCTTTTTTTCTTCTTTTTTACTTTCCTTCTGCAAATTTTCTTTAACTCTCTCTCTCCTTCCGCAATTTGCGCTTCTGCTACCATAATTCTTCTACTTCTTTCTCATTCTTTTGATCTGCAATTATCCATTCCCATATTTCTAGCAATGGCTTCACTTGGTCGTTCATACACTCCTTCTTTTATTGATGTTCAAAAGAAATTACAGGAAAAGGGTTTCACTTTATCAACTATTCCCGATCAAGGATCTTCATCTATTCTTTCTGCAAAATTGTTTTCTGATCATCAATGTGATGATCATAAAATCATAATCTCGCTGGGTCAACTCCTCGCAGGACTCCCCATTCCTTTGTACAATCCCGAGTTGCCATTATTCTATGAAATTCTTGCTCATGAGAAATTCTCGCGAGCTGTCTATCAATTGAGTGGCGACTGCATCCGTTTAATGCTTGAATTCGCCCATCGTGGCGCTGGTAAAGGATCTTTATATCCTGATAATGTTAGGGATCCTAAGTTTGCAGATTTACAAATAGTTACTGAGAAGTATACCGTGGACAATTTCTTTGCGAATTACTCTGTTATAAATATGAGAAATGATAAGTCTCGCTGGGGTGCTCGCCTGAAAAAGAATGATAACGTTGATGCTGACAAATTGCTTATGCAAGATATTGATTGGCATTCGGGCAACAATAGTACTCCCCGTCATTCCAAAGATGAGAAATGGTGGGTTGTTCCTTTACTTTTGAGTGGACCTTACATCGCAGGTTCATATATTCTCCCTGCACACCTCGCGAACTATCACCCTTGGGAGTTTAAGTGGCCTGAGGAGTCAAATGAGGTATATTTCCTTTTTTCAATTTTGCTTTGCGACATCTTCTTCCTCTTTTATCTATTAACTTTCAAAAATTTTAGATCGCCAGAATGAGGAAGAAATATAAAGAAAATCCAAAGCCGAGTACCCTGGCGATACTTCGATCGCTCACGGATGAAGTAAGAAACATTTTCTTTTGTTATTTTAAACAATATTGTTGCCTCTATTTCTTATCTTCATGCGTATGCGAAGGTTGAAGTTGAAGAGGCTGAAGCTGCGAAGGCTAAAGGCAAGGATAAAGCTACTTTGCACAAGGACAAGTCTTCTGCTCCGTTTTCTAAAAAACGGAAAACCCATCTCTCTTCTCATTGTAGTTCTCAAACAGGCGAGAACTCTGACGAGAATGAAAATGAGGTTGGTACTTCTTCTGCGAGGGAGAATCACTCAACCACCTATGCTATGGCGCAATTGTCTAGCATCTTCTCCGATTCCATGCAAGGATTGGGAGACGAGCATTTAACCGCTACTTGCGAAGATCTCGCTAAGATTTGCGATGCCCCACTGCTGGAGGATAATGAATCATTTCGCGGGGTTTCCCGAACAGTGACTTCTAGCTTCTTAAACGCTCTTAATGCTTTGGTATGTTTATATCCTTTTATTTCTTTGTGACTTCAATTATAAACTCTATCTTAATCATTCCCATATTTTTCTTTGTAGTCTGGGAGAGCTTCTTTTGTTGTCGCCTCTGACCTTGAGAAAAGACACAGCAATCTTGAAAAGAGAAATTCGCAACTTAAAGATAAGATCCGAGAACTAGAGAGTGAAGCTGCGACATCTCGCAAGAAGGATGAACGAATTAAACAACTGGAAGCTGAGCTCACTTCTCAACAGAATAGAGTATCTACTCTTGAAAGTGCAAATCAGCAGCTTTATGGTATAGCAATCTTTACTCCTCAAATCCTTTTTATTTTATCATTTGCTTTTCTTTGCCTGACTTACTATTTTCGCAGACATATATAATCTCTCTGAAGAATCCATTCTTCTCCATTCATTTCCCGAGCCCATGGATGATGATGTCCTTCTTACTCATCTCAATGAATCTCTAAGTAGTTCTTCAAATAAGACTAACCTTCTTTCATTAAAGGATCTTCAATCCAAATATCATCTCTTAGAGATCGAGCATAGGGCTAGTTTAAGTTTAGCTAATCAATTTAAACGAATGTACCTTGATTCCAAGAAGAAAGCCAAAACCTTAAGGAAGAAAGTTAGTGATCTCATAGATGAGAAAGATCGCATTACTAACGAGGGTGCACAGGCATTAGCAAAATTTCAAAAATCTCTCCTTGATGTGCAAGTTGAGCGAGATGAACTCCTTCGTCAGAATACCATACTTAGCGAGCGAGAAGACCAAATTCGTTCACTTTTTGTCATAAATAATGATGATGAGTTTGCCTGGGCTGCGAAGGTTCTAGATAATGCTAGAAATAACTTAGGTGTCGATGTTAGTCTTCGCGCCGAGCAAACTACCTTAATCAAGGATATGATCTTTGAAAGAGAAGGTTGTTTGTTATACTTCTTTACTTTTCTGCTCTTTTTCTTTTTGTACTATTATCATTAATTCATTTTTTCATGTTTTCAGAATCTGAGAAGAGATTTCAGACAAGGATTGGAGAGCTTGAAACCGAAAAAGAACGACTCGCAATGGATCTCTCTCTTCGCGAGAATAGATATTCTAAATTGAAGCAGCAATTCCAAACTACAGTGGCGAATTTTAATAATGATGTTGTTCGTTTTCGCAATCAAGCTATGGAAATAGTTTGTAACGATCACAACATTCCTCTTCATTCATATCCTTTTCTTGCTGAAGAAGTTCCCGAGAACTTGCCTGTCTCAGATGTTTCTGATAGTGAAGCTAATGAAGAAGAAGAATCTGGCGACGAGAGTGATGGAACCAAAGAATCAGATAAAGAAGAAGAACCAACAAAGAAATAATTTCTTTTTCTTCTTTCATTTCTTGTAGTATCTGCATATATCTTTGTTAATCTTCCATTTCTGTAACTCTTTATTATAAATTTCTTTGATCATTGAATGTGAATTCAACTTTTGCTTCCTTTGTTCGGATATATCAATCAAACAACCCTTCTTTGTAATTATAACTTCACACTTGCCTCTGTCCATAAGATATAATCAACTTTGCGAGTTACATAAGATATAATCAACTTTGTGAATTAATCATTCTTGCGAGATATAATTTTTTTTTTTGATTAACTTTGCATTTTATCATTGCGACAAGATCGCAAGATATCTTCATAGATTAAGAAATCTATTGATCTTGCCTTATCATTATTTGTGTGGTCTTATTTTGCCTTCCTAAGTAAAGGTCTTATTTTGCCACCCCTCATTGCGACAAGATCGCAGGCCGTCTTTACATTTTCATGTAATGACCCATTGACCTTGTCTTATCATTTCTTAAGTATTTTTGCCTCTGCAGGATATTATATTTGCGACAATATGACAGGTTTAAATGTTCTTGCGACCATAAAATCCCATGACATTGTCGTCTTTGCGACGAAATCGCAGGACGTTCTTACACTTTCATGTAAAAACCCATTGATCTCGTCTTACCCTCGCGTTAGTATTATTGCCTCTGCAGGATCATTGCACAAATATGACAAGCCTAAATTTTCTTGCGAAAATAAAGCCTCATGACATTTGCGTCTTTTGACACTTATCATCTCCCTAATGGAGGGTGCCGCCCTTATCTTCTCCCTGGTTGCCCCTTCAAGGAGGCGTACATCGGCCATACAAGACTAGCTCCTCTCATCCGGTCTTAACAACAAGCGGTTGTTTTCGACCTCTTATCCCTTATACCTATAGGGCTTATGGTTACGAGATCGCACCCTAAGTGGAGTTTTCTTGGGCAAGTGCGGATGTGCCAAGACTTGTCAAGAGTGGTAAGGAAGTTCCATGCTCCCCGCACTCTTGACTCAACCGTACCCTCGGTGCCTTGGTCATACACTCGACTCCTTGGAAGAGACCCTCGGTCGCCCAACCAGGGTATAACCTTATATATATAGTTGGGAATCCAAGGTATCTCTCCTGATAGGCTTTCATGGGCCCCAAATCTCCATGACTCGGGTTCCGGGAGCGGTGTAACCTTTTCCCCGAGCCATGTCAAGAGATACCCCCTTATATGACGTACTTTAGGTCTTACATTTGCCTCTTACGAAATATCATTTGCGAACTAGGGTGTACGCCATAAAGGTTCGTCCCATTCACTCACTCATTCATTTTATCAATTTATTCAATCATTCATTTTTGACTTTTGTTAATTTGTCTGCGAAGCTATCGCACAATCTCATTTCAACTATTCAATAGATTTTTACACATTCTTCATGGCGATATTTTCGCACAACTTTTCTGCAACCATCATCTCTGCTTTTTATCTTTATCATGTTTTCATCACTAAATTGGGGACCTTTTCTCGCAACTATTCATTTTTTATACCTTTTACTCCTACTTCCTTCTGCCTCCGCGTCAGTCAAACTTTTCAATGTCTCCTTTTCATCATGATATTCAATTGTTTTCGTGCATTCACTTCGCAACATCTCTTCTTCCTTTGTTTCTATGGTATCCACCATTAGCCTTTCTTTTCTTTGCTCATCCTTTACATTCTTCCTCCAACCTTTCCTTTTTGCCGTTCTCTCTTCGCAGCTCTCTACATCAACCTCATAACATTTTTGCCCCTCCATCCAATCTCCTTTTATAATTCCGACACCACTAGGATGCGGAAACTTTATACACTGATGGTATGTCGATGCTACCCCCAGAATTTCATGCAACCATGGTCTTCCAATCAAGGCATTGTAGGGAGATTCCACATCAACCACACAGAACAAAATATCAGTTGACAACCCCTGCAAGGGTATCCTCATGTGCACTTCTCCTTTGGGCTTGTTTGCGGTACCATTGAAACCATATATTTTGTATGTTGAAGGGATCAAATCTTCATCTTTTCCTCCCATAGTTTTGTAAGTATGGTAGAAAAGAATGTTGACTGAATTGCCAGTATCAATCAATATTCTATTGATTGCCCAACAATTTTCCGCTTCATCATCTTCGCCATCAATAGGTTTTGGATTAATTTCCGACTTTACAACCAATGGGTTATCATGTATTTCTCTTCCTTTGGGTACTTCTTGACCGAGAAAGAAATAATCTGCAGTTGCCACTCTTTTAAATCTGCGATGTCTTCGCAACATTCATCACTTCTTTATCATCAGCATCCCTCGCAAAAACTCTACTAAGTACACTGTCATGAAAATCTTCGATTGTGCGGTATGAATGTACAATGGAATTGCAAAACAAATTTTTAGCCTTTGCCCCAACTTCTATAACAAATGTTTCTTTTCCCTTTGCCGGTGGTGGTGGTAAATGTTGAACTTTCTCTTCTTCTTTTAAAAAGTGATTCAACTTTCCTTGATCAATCATTCTTAGGATAATTCTCTTGATGTTTCTGCAGTCATTCGTTAGGTGCCCATGAAAGCGGTGGTAAGAACAGAACTCGTGACTTCTATCTCCAAGTGGTGGTTCACTTCCCATGTTCCATGGTGCAGGTATGTTTTCCATCAAAAGTATTGCTTCCCATATTTTTTCCACACTTTGGAATTCAATGGCGGCATTTTAATTTCCTCCCACACTACTCTACGTGACTTCGCTGTCCTCTATGATAATTCGCCTCTCGGCCTCCATAAGTCTCTTGCGAATTATGCCTTTGACCTCCATAGGTTTCTTGCGGTTGATCAAGCCTTTGAATTTTATTATTTCCGCCACGGTTGTAGAAATTTCTTTCTCTTTCAAATTCTTCATGATCGCGACTTCCCATAGCTACCAATTTTGGCTGTTCATCATCTACCACTCTCTCTTGTTGCCCTTGTGAGGTGCTCGCCACTGTTTGTATTAATCTGGGTAATGAGACTTGCATTCGCAGACACTTGAACTTGTATTCGCAACTGGGTACGATTCTACTTCATTTTGCCTTTCCTCCAAAGCAATATATTCCTCTTGCAATTCTCTCAATTCGGTCATCGTGATCGTATTCTTGACTCGAAAACTTGAACATATAATAAGTTGGTTGCGAACATAGCATTTATGAATGATAGTATGAGATATCTTTCATCAACCCGTCCCGCCATTTCGCTACACATTGTCTTCCATCTTCTTGTCGGATGTCTCAAGCTCTCGCCAACTCTTTGTTTTAGCCCAAATACATCTTCAATGCCAGTCGCGAAGAGTTGTTGCTTATATACGCCCCCAAAATATAGCCTCGTAAATGATTGAATGATGTGATTGTATTCCTTGGTAAACCCTCAAACCATTTCAACGCTTCTCCGTTAAACTCGACGCAAAGTATTTGCACAATATAGCATCATGGTTTTCCCACCGTAGCATACATCTCACGTAAGCCTTGATGTGTTGTCTTGCACAAGTTGACCCATCAAAAATGCTAGTTAGCGCTGGTAAGTTGCATTTTGGGGGTATTCCTCCTAACTACACTTCTAATGTAAAAGGATTTTTCGCAGCCTCTCCGCGATAGCTTCATCTAACCTGTCTTCTCCCTCCTTCTCTTCTCGATGTTCAATATTCCTCTCATCTCTGCCAATTCTCGCAGAATTTGTTCATTTGCCTCGAAATTTGAATTTATCGGTCTCTTTAATTCTCGCTTCCCTCCTTCTTCGTTCGTGTCTACTTTTTGTATTCTTTCATATTCTTCGTTAATATCTCCATTGTTGCGATTTCGCTCGCGCCTCCTCTCTCGATTGTCATGATTATTCTGCCGAATCGCCTCTTCCAATTCCCCGATTTTCCATTTCTGCTCTCAATCTTTCTCTCTCGCGGGCTAGACGTGCTTGCTCGGTATAATGCTTTTCAATGTCATCTTCAATTTCCTTTTGTTTCCTTTGTGTTTCTCTCCCATGTAGTGTTCTTCTTCCTTCTTCCTGATTTTCTTCATTAATCGGGTTATTCTGTCCTCGAGGCTGCCTATCTTCTTGATTTCCATCATCGTGATTATTCACCAAAATATAACGATTTTCTATTAATTCTCTCTCTTCGCGACCTCCTTCACCAAGATTTAACTCTCTTTCCAAATTTTCTTCATTAACGTTTTCTGCGGGTAATGTTCTTCTCCCATTTTCTCTACTCGATCCCGATCTCGATCTGTTACTACTTCTTGATCTTCTATTTTGCAGCCTCCTATTTTCCATCCTTAATTCGTGGTTTTGCCTTGTTAGATTCGCGCGTTCTTACGCTTCTAACCGCCTTTCTTCGTGTATTGTCTGTCTCAGCGCTTCTAATGCCGCAATTTCTTCATTTCCACGAATTGTTTCTCCCATCTCTTCTCGATTTCTCTCTTCCTGTCCACTATTCATCAATTGTTGCACTTCTTCTCTTTCTTCCATAGAATATGATCTCCATGTATGCACGCTCACCCTATCATAATCGATTACTCTGTTTAGTGCTGGTTGAATTGGTGGTTGAGTTGATGGTTGAGTTGGTGGTTGAATTGGATCTTCTTCTCCATTTCTTGCATCTATCCTTGATGGTTCACCTACTTCATTTCTCCTTTCTCCCACTAATCTTCCACTTCTCCTTACGATCGTTGGTTGTTCTGATGCATTCTTTCTCCTAGCCATTTCTCAATTTTAGTAACTTGTTAAAAATTATTCAAGATTTCTTTCTTGTTACCCCTAATTCTTCCAATTCACAAGGTTGATCTTCTTCAATCCCTGTTTCTAGCGCATATGTAGTTGCAGGAAATCCTACACTACACCCCTCACTCGAATTTGCTTAATCAATCCATTTGAAGATGAATAATAATGTGTTTTATTAATTGTTTTCTTGAAAGGTTTACAAAGAAATGTAGAACAGAGCTAAAGAAATTACAATCACTCTTAATTTTCTCTCTCCTAATGACTTGCTTAACAATTCAAAAAGAATCCTCCCTTACAACAGACTTACTCGACCCTTTATATAGGGTATTACATAGTGGATGACAGCTAAGCTGTCCTTTATTTTCGGGAATCCTTCGCGAAGCGTCGCAAGTATATAAGTGTTAGACTTCGCAACACTCCTAAATCTCGCCAAACTTTCACACTTTTCTCATGCTTTGGCTGTCGTCATCTAATGCGTCATTTAAATTATTTCCTTGCGACACCTTCGCAATGTTATCATTTATTACTCTCGCAAAGTATTGCTGTCGCGATATTCTGGTCCTACAGGTGTTCTCTGGAGTTGTTGGAGAAGAAAGAGAAGATAGAGAAATGAAATGAGAAATGGGTTAGGTTTTGGTCGATGGTTAGGGTATAGGCGGTTTTGTTGTTGAACGGGAGCAGCAATCTTCGATGAGAATGATGGAGCGAGCGTCGGATGCGGAAGGGCGAGATCTGAACGGCTCAGGGAAAATTGGGCTATTTTGGTGTTGAGCAGGAGCAGCTAGAAGATGATGCGAAGGGCGGAGCGACCGTAGGATGCATAGGATGGAGATCTCAACGGTTCAGGAGGAACGGGCTCGGATCCGGGTCGTGGGTAGCTTGGGCCCATGTCTTGTAGAAGGGTTGCTACTTGTTGGGTTGCAACTGTTGCGCGCGCGGGCTTTTGCTTTCTGCTCCATAGACGCTTGCCTCCAATTTTATGCTCTTTTGGCTCCTCAATTTCTCTGAGCTTTATTTAATACCTAAAAACACAAAATTAATTAGTACAAATATTTATTCTTGAAAACAAAGAAAATACAGAATCTGGGATGATATCTAATTTCTGAACACAAAAGATGAGCTAAATGCCAATAAATAGATGTAGAAATATGCAATATTTGGCACTCATCACTGACATCTTGTAAAAGATAAGGCCATCAATAAGTGTTGGATACTCCCTCACTTAATTCACCTAGAATGGAGCATGTGACAACAATCCCATTCTGTGAATACACGAAATTCATCCAGGTTGGAGCATGTAGCAACAATCCCATATACCCCAATGAATTTCTAGCATTATTAATTAATGCGCAGCCTTGTATTTCCCGTACTCATTATCGGTGCGGCATGAAGATCGAGTGTTGCTCTTACGAGCAAACACGAACCTCCAAGCATTATAATGAAACCATGTACGAAATACCCGTACGGGATGACTCTCGGTGTGTTATACTAGCCCGATTGAGCCCCTCTCGGTGTGTTATACTAGCCCGATTGAGCATCCGGACTGACCGTATCGATCGGATATGATCACAATCATCCAACTCCACAAGCATGATTGGATGACCCGGATCAATTCCATCACCCCCAAGCGGGTATGGAATATCCACCGCCAACCAACGCGGACCCCGCATGGTCGGCCTCCCTCCCGAAATTGGCCTAGCTTGCCAAAACGTCCAAACCATAGCAAGTATGGGTGGAAAACCCTAAATTAGGGTTTGCG
Organism: Papaver armeniacum; assembly: GCA_023531295.1. Classification (NCBI taxonomy): domain Eukaryota; kingdom Viridiplantae; phylum Streptophyta; class Magnoliopsida; order Ranunculales; family Papaveraceae; genus Papaver; species Papaver armeniacum. The sequence goes on along the minus strand of JAJJWW010001283.1, from coordinate 95,001 downwards.
GCATATTACATGTGTCGCAAAATGAGTCTCAACCATCCATCTTCGTAGGTATAGATGGAGGGTGTAGATGTAGATTCAAAGGGCCCCTGAGCATGTCAACACAATCACCGTGGGCCCGACTACATACCTGACCAATCGGTCAGGACCAACCATGGTTGGTTATCCCAATTCGTACGCCGAATAAAGCATGGTCGCACGACTTTGAAACCCAAAATTAGGGTTTTGAGTATCAAGAGCGTCCATCTTTTCCGGCACGAATGGAGGGTCCAAGATTAGATTAAGCAGGTCCGGTCATACCAACATGACCACCGTGGACCCATCTATCCCCTCACCCGATCGGCCAAGGCATATCATGCCTGGTTGTTCCAAGACGCGCGCCCAAACTAGCGTGGTCACACCTCCCAAGCCGCAAACTGATCTCAACCGCTCAACTTCGCCGGACGATTTGAGTGGCCCGGATCACGTTTTCATGGGATATTCAGGTATAGGCGTGAACACCAGCCTACCACCTTCACACCAGACCGATCGGCCAAGACCGACCAAGATTAGTCACTTTGGAACGTGCGCCCGAAGTGGGCATGACGCGCGGCTATTGCGGCACTGGTTTTCTGTCACAAATTGATCTCGACCATTCAGCTTCACCGGACGAATTGAGTGGCCTAGATCATACTTTCGTGAGGTAATGGGTATAGGCGCCTACACCGTCATGCCGTCTACACGCATGTACGGTCGGCCTGGCCAAAGTCATATCCCAGGCTGGGGTTCGACCAGGCTGAAGAGGGATGCTTGCGCACCTCTTCTAAAACTCTAATTCCAATAACGGTCGCAGATGAGTGTCTCAAAGATCATCTCGTCCGTCCAACTTCACCGGCTTGGTTATACAACCCTGGTAAGGAGTTAACTGGTCAGTGAGGCGTCATGGTAATCACCACCCATCACTCTACCACACCAGGATGCAATACCTGCATAAAATACACATGATACTTCACAAGTATCAACTTCCTGAATAACGCAGTTATTCAATTCAGCATTACATGCTACCTTTCGTGGATCCACGATCCACACATTCCAGACATCAATCATGTCACAAACCGGGGATACATACGGGGTATTGGTCTCGGCGGTTTACACGGCGTGCGGCGTGCAACGCGCCATCACAAGAACGTGTTAGGAAGTTATGGACGGTTAGCGATGACAGGGAGAAGTGGGCAAGACTGATCGTGTAGCACCGACACACAACTCCACTACTCCATCACTCCACTTCCTCCACTTCCCGCGAGAGACGTGAATAAGGCTCAATGACTTGTATAAATAGGTTCTCCTCCCTATTTCCACCAACAGAGCAAGTCCAGACAAAAAACAGAAACCAAGTGTTAATACAAAACACCTAATCGATAGCTTGCATCCTCTGTAAGTGATAGGTGTTGTAAAACACCTAATTTTATATCTATTGTTTATGCTTTCTTTGCGAGTTTCTTGTGAATTATGTATCTTATGTGTGCTTTTGAGTTTATTAGGTGCAATGGAGTCATTTGGAGCAAAAAGACCAATTGGAACTCGTTCAAATACAAGATTTCTACTTTTCATTGTGTAGAGGACGAGAAGATGAAGACAATGCCGAAAGAACGGAGTCATTCCGACATCGTATGAAGAAGTTATGGGCGAAACAATGATGAAGCTGGAACTAAACTGTCAGTCTTCCAGGACTGACAGATGAATGAAGATCGCTAAGGGACACCCTCATGTTAAGGGGCAGACATTTTCAAAGGAAGTGCTAAAGGGAGTCGAGTTTTGTTCACTGGGGGGCTGCAAGATTCAAATGATGTTAAGGGCACCCACTTATTATCTCCGGGCACTTCTTCTTCTTTATTCGTAAAATAGAACCATGCAATGGCAGTCAGAACTTGATGATCATAATGATCAAATAATGGTGGATTTTGAAGAAGAGATATTCGATCTTATGAGAGCATCATTGAGTTTCTGAAGGCGAGATGAAGCTTGGGTAAGTGATTGATTTCCATAAATCAGTGGTGTTCGAGTTCGGGGAGAAATCAGGCGAGACAATAATGATGAACTGCTGTCATTATCGGCCATTAATGGAGAGGGTCTGTTGGAAGAGACGATGGGGTTATGATGGTGATTAGTTACTGCAGCTGGAGCTCGAGAAGATGTGGTGATCACGACGGCATGAAGAACATAGAATGGTGATGGACTTGGGCTATGGACGAGCTTGATAGTTGTTGCTACCATTGGCAAGTGACAAGTTTGGAGGAAACAGAGCATGACAAGTGAGATTTGCCGCCATTGTAAATGGAGCTCGAGTGAACAGGGGAGAGAGTTCGGTTAAGGCGACTATGGCGATATGGAAGGTGATTGACTGAATGATGATAGACGATGTTATGGTGATGGTTTATCGGTATCGGTGATGGTAATGGAGTTATACGGTGGTTGTTGGTTGATCGGAGATGGAGAAGAAGAGGCGGTGATGAAGAAGGTCTTTCGGTTTTCGAGTTTGCGGAGTTATATGAGAAGTGGTTGCTCATTGGAACAACATGGCCGTGATGATGTATTGGTAGCTGCTGCTTCCATTAACGGTGATGGTCGACAGGGGATGAACAACGGGATAGAGAATATACAGAAGAGTATGGTTCTGTAGTTCTGAGTTTGGGTTGTTGTGATGATGTCACGGTGAGACCCATGTGTGATGATGGAAGTTCAAGAGCCGTACAAATCAGAAGAAAGATTAGGCAGAACACGTGTGGTGGGGCCGCTTTGCAGTACGTGGTGGAGAGCTATGACGCGTTTGGAAGATGAGTGAAGATTGTGTAAGAAGGAGCATCGAGGCTGGATAGATCTACGGTACAGATTAAGATACAAAGAATTCTCAGAGGATCGAACGAATCATAAGCCGTGTGCACTCTACTAGAATGTACCGCGCTGCACCCAATTATCAGTGGGATAAACTCCACCGACTTTGCATCTTTATATAGTACGACTATTGTGGATCGACTAGGGTATTTGATGCCTATAAATAGCTACCTAAACCAAAAAGAGAGAGGATTTTTCTTCTTTTATTATTTTCTTTTGTAGCTAGAAACACAACTTTTGGTAGAGAGAAAAAAAACACAAAAATAGGGAGGAGGAATCTTTGCCTCTACTTTTGTTTTCTAGGGTTTAGAAACATGATAGGTTTTCTCTTCCTTCTTGTTATGAACTCCATGAATATGAGTACCTAGTTTTTATTATTGGTTATGGAATAAGTTGGATTTCCAAATATGGGTTTTAATATGATAAATTAGTTTTGTCTCCATATTATCGATTATGATTTACTATTAATATTGTTACATGATTTGAATGCGTGTTTAGTCGAGTCGCGAATCGATTGAGTTTGCTTTCATCTTTATTGCTAGATTAGGGTTATTATACGAAAAAGTGATAATTCCTGATTGCAAGTAGCATAAATATGATTATAGTTTGTAGTGATACATTCTTATGATCATATGTGAACCATAACCTTTGTTAAATCGGATTAGTGCTTTTACACGTTCGATTGCTCTGATTGGCCTGATTTCATAGAACTTAACGCATCTAGGGAATTAAACTTGATTAGTGCTTTTACACGTTAGGTTGTTCTCTAAGATAGAATTCATATTCACATCTTTTAATGTGTTTGTTGATGACAAGAGGAGATATGCGGGATATACTTGCGATCAAGGTATTCTAGGGCCTTTGATAAAAGTTGAGATTAAAATATCAATTCTAGTTATTGTGATGAAAACATGTTTGTGGTTGAAGACGAAATCCATGACCAATACTTTCTCATCCCTGATTTGATTTGTTTACTTTTTATTGTTTGCTTTTACTTAGTTTATTATATAAAAATCACAAAACCCCCCGGTGTTATTTATAGGAAACCGAAACAATTTGACAACCTTAGTCCTCTCTGTGGGAACGATCCTTTCTTGCCCTTGCTTCATTATATATTTTGAGTAGTAAGAAAGTGTAATTTATTTTTGTGTCGGCTGACAACCGATCAGTAAGCCGGTTCAGCTTTTTGTTACAAGTCATAAGCAAGCCAACACCTTCACAATCTCAACACCTTCTTCGCTTCCCTCCCTAAGATCAACCCCATCTCCTTCACTTTGTGACCGAAACAAGTTTGGAACGGCCATTTCTTGGTTTAGGCCGGACTTGCACAGATTGATTTCCGAATCTACAAGCACTCACCGCGCAGTGTATTTGTTTAGGGGTTTAGATTCATTCCTCATCCACACACCCCAAATTACCAAATCCGGCAGGAATAGTTTTCACCCATAAACAATTGTGTCATGGAGGCACGAGCAATGATGTCCTTAGCATATAATGACTGAGACAAATATAACCCTGAAGATGATCGAGTGACAGTAATACCCAGAAAATGATGTAGCGGTCCAAGGTCAGACATGGCAAATTCCCGTTTCATCAAATCAATGAAGCGGTGTAGAAGAGTATTGGTAGAGGCAGTTAAAACAATATCATCAACATATAATAGTAAATATGCCGTATCTGATCCGGATTGATAAACAAAGAGAGAGGGTTCACACACACACACTACCACGAAAACCACAATTAGTGATATACTTGGCAAACCTCAAAACCACGCCCGAGGAGCCCGCTTGAGACCATATAGGGATCTACATAGTCGACATACGTACTCAGGATGAGCAGGATCAACAAATCCCGGAGGCTGATGCATATAAACTGTCTCGGTCAGATCACCATGAAGAAAATCATTCTTAACATCTAGCTGATGTATGGGCCAGGAACGCGAAGTAACAATAGTAAGAACAGTACGAATAGTAGCAGGTTTAACAACCAGACTAAACGTTTCAAAACAATCAACCCCAACCTGCTGAGATTTACCATTAGAAACAAGACGAGCCTTGTATCGATGCAAGGAGCCATCGGCATGATATTTGTGACGAAAAAGCCACATGGAACGAATAACATGAGCATCACGGGATCGTGGTACGAGTTCCCACGTATTAGTTTTCAACATAGCATTGTACTCATCTTTCATGGAGGCATTCCAATTTATATCCCTAAGAGCATACAAGTGAGAGCGAGGAATTGGGGAGATATGTCGTAATATTTGGACATGGAGATTGAGACGGTGGATTGGTCGGTGAATGCCACGGGATGCTCGCGAGTAACAGGACATGAAGGTGATGTAGTGGGTGTAGGAGCAGTAGGGACGGAAGGAGCAGGTGGTGAGGGTGGAGGGGTAGAAATAGTAGTGGGTGTAGCAGCTGTAGGGACGGTTACAGCTGTTGGTGTAGGAGAGGCACCAGTGCAGGTAGGGACTGGTGAGGTGGATTGGACTGACGTATAGGGGACAACGGTGGGTGGGACTGACGTAGCAGAGGGGAGGGTGGACCGACGGTGAGGTGGAGTATATGGTCCAGGAGGTGTTACAGTAGGTTGGAGAGTAGATGCTTGGTTGACAGTAGGGGAAGGCTGTATTGATGGATAGGAGAGATTATAAGAAGGATGAATGAGAGAAGGAGAAGACTCAATATTACAAGAAGTATTTGTAGGGAGATCTGTGAAGGGAAAAACTTTTTCATCAAAAGTTACATGACGAGAAAGAATAATCTTGTTTTTGGCAAGATCGAGGCAGCGGTATCCACGGTGGTTGGGAGGAAAACCAAGGAAGAAACACCTAGTAGAACGAGGGGCAAGTTTGTGAGGAGTTGTGGATGAGAGATTTGGATAGCAAAGACAACCAAAAGTACGGAGATGTTCATACGTTGGTTGTCGTTGATAAAGAATAGACTCAGGTGAGTGAAAATTAAGGACTTTGGTGGGTAGAAGGTTGTGTAGATAGACTGCCATATGAAGAGAATAGACCCAATATTTAGGGGGAACGGAAGCGTGAGACATAAGGGTACGAGTGATATCATTGACACAGCGTATCATGCGTTCGTCCTTGCCATTTTGGGAGGAAGTTTGGGGGCATGAGAAACGAAAAACGAGACCATTGTCACGAGCAAAGTTATGGAAGGAAGAGTTGTCAAATTCACGACCCATGTCACATTGAAAACATTTTATTTTACGTTCAAATTGAGTTTGAATGAAAGAACGAAATTCCAAAAATTTTCTATAAACTTGGGACTTAAATTTTAAAGGGTAGACCCATAGATAGTTGGTGAAATCATCAAGCAATATAAGATAATAACGAAAACCGGTATCGATATGTAATGGAGAGGTCCATAAATCGCTGTGAATGATATCAAACGGTGCAAAAGTAATGGAATTAGATTCATAAAATGGCAATCGAACATGTTTACTAACTTGACAAGAATGACAAAGTTTAGAAGAATGATTCTTATTACAATGAATTGAATTATTGGTACGTAAGACATCTAAAATGGCCTTTCCAGGGTGGCCGAGGCAGCTATGCCAAATATCAGGCGAACAGACAGCAAGAGAAATGGGGGAAGACTGGGACGATATGGGAGGTGGCACGACAGAGTTGGTGATAGGGTAGATCTCCACAGAACTATCACATCGAAGGATAATCTTCCTCGAACTCAGATCCTTCACAGAAAAACCAGACGGATCAAACTCAACAGATACACGATTATCAGTGGTGAACTTACGAACGGAAACTAAGTTTTTGATGATATCGGGAACAACAAGAGTATTTTTGAGTTGAAGAGTACGAGAAGGAAGGGTTATGAGCTTGGTACCACTAGCATTAACCAGAATGCTATTTCCATTGCCAACTAAGATGGATCGTACATTGCTAGAATTGAAAACGTTATGTAAAGTACCTGAATCAGCAGTAAGATGCGAAGTAGCACCATTGTCCATGTAGAAGGAATCATTAGGTTGTTGTAAATGCATGGAGCTATACGCCTCAACTATGTCTATGGGTTTCAGTAATTCAGTTGTAGGAGCAAGGTATGCTTGGCCACGACCATTTCCATGGGAACGACCACGTGTTTGGTTATTGCGGAAGTTGGCATTGGATGGCCTGCGATGAGATTCAAACGGCTTCCAGGGAGTCTGAGTCGGGTATGTGCACGGTGGAACATCCCAAACGGTGGCCAGTACGGAGGATAAGCTGGCATAGACGGACGAAAACCAGATGGTGTGGGCAGCAGTGGTGGGTTCGCAGATGGAGAGGTAGTTGGGAAGGATCCAGGACGCTTGTCATTGGACTGAGATTTGTGTCCTCGTTTGCCAGAGTTTTGATGATGAGAACGAGAGTTGTTACGTTCCATTGGAGAAGAAGCAGCAGCTAGGGAAGTTGGAGCAGGTACAATAGAATGTTGTGCACGTCTGATTTCCTCAGTACGGAGTTGAGAGCGTGTAACATCAAAGGTGCATGGACTGTTGTATGAAAGAGGCGACAATATTGTATTCCTCCGGAAGACCATTCACCAGTTGGATTACGAGACGTTTATCATTCATAGGAAAATCAAGATCATGCAATCGATCGAACAGAGATTTGAGCTTGTCACAATAATCATCAACACTAGCACAATCAGAAAATTTAAGGTTTACAAACTTACTCTCAAGATTTACAAAGACGATGCCTTTGTTGTCTTGAAAAAGTGTTTTAAGGTGATCCCAAATCTCCTTTGCTTTTTCCTTTCTTGAGAACGGTGAGCATGAAATCCTTAGTCATGGTAGCGAAGATCCATTGACGGCAGAGAGCATCCAACTGCTTTTTAGTTTCGGCATCAACATCTCGCAGTTTTTGCGATCCATCAATTAGGAAGAGTAATCGATGTGCTTGGAGATGAAGTTCAAAGAGAAAACCCAGGACGAGTATTCATCTTGTTTGATATCTAAGATAATAGGTATTAGGGTTTTGATGTTTGTGACGGAGAAAGCCGGGTGAAGAGATTTCTTTTCTCGTGCCATTGTTTAAGGTTTTTAGAAGAGGAATCGATGGGTGGTTGATGCCATCTTGGATTGAGGATAATTTCCTTAGAGAATGTTGTTCTCCGAGATTGATTTATATTCATAACCATAATATCTATTGTAAAATACAATAGTAATGTCTTAGATAATTCTCCTTATTCTAAATAAGGTAAACAAGATAATATGCATTCTATTAATACTATTGTCAGCTGCTAATCATGACTATGATGCCGAAAATCCTAGTATATTCTATATTCACGACAAGTTAATAACAAGATGAACTTAATCATCGGTTGTTTCCATTTAATCTCATTTCTTTCATCTCATTTCCTTGGAATCCCGTATACTACAGGTACAAAGTTGGACAACAATGGTGTTGCGCGAAGAAATAGCAAAAAATCCACGAGGGATCCCAACAATAACAACCCAAACAGGGACGACGTTGAAAATCCTACTACATAGGGAGGAGTCGTAGTGAATGATGAGGTAGTTTCTTCTTCTTCACGAAGGATTCTTAATATTGACTTGAATCTTAGCCCTGAAAAGTGGGATGAAGATGAGGAGTGATCTTCATGTTGGATTTCGAAAGCTATTAGATTTAAAAACCAAACCTTTTAGCTGGTGTGTATGGTGCGTGAGTTTTTGTTGTAGTGGTCTAGTTGACCTGAAATGTTTGAGCAATTATTTCGTTTCTTTCTCTGAAAACTTATGGATGATTGATTATTCTGGTCCCTCTAAAGTTGCATTTTCTATGTATGATCAACCGATGAGTACTAACAAGTTTGGTCGTTTGATGATTATATTTGCATTTTATCCTTAATTTTCCATGATTTTTTTTATCGCGCTAACAAAAAAAAATTGGATGAGAAAGAGAGGACATGAAAAGCGGATCTTTCTGAAACATCCCTGGACAAAAGGGGAACAACAAATGGACAACACTAAACTTAAAGCAAGAGCAAGAAAAAAGAACCTCAGAATTGATTAAGGAATGATTAAGGAAGCCCATGTGTTTGTTTGGAATTTTTAAGTTATGGAAGTCTAGCATAATTAGGGAAATCAAGGATCTCGGACGGTCGGCTATGTGAGTCTATCTAAATCAGGAAACCCAACTATCCGATGGTCGAATCTATCAGTTTATACATAGGTCATTTCTTTTTAATATGGATTTATATTTAGTCCCACACCGCCTAATTGGGAGCAGAGGAACGAAACAAGACGACATAAAAGGAGAAGTTGGTGACCATAATAAGCATACCCATATCCTTTCGCATACCCATACCAATTGATCATAGTGCGACTTTGTTCACCCTAGGAATCACGTTGCGTATCCTCCTATTAGCGGAGGTAAACGGAAGTTTTCTTCAACAATATTTACTTGAATATTCTGAAGACACATTGATGTATAACATCTAGACAAAGTCACCCCTGTTTGACATTAGTGTCAAACCGTATTCTATTTCTAGTATTATTTCCTAATTTATGATTTCCCTATTCTAGAACTATTCTAGAACATATTAGTTTCCTAGTTTAGTATGATTTCCTTTTCTAGTTTTATTACTTTTAGGAAATAGTGAAGCCTATATAAGAAGGCCTAGCCTTGTAGAATTTCTACACATTCAACATTATTATCTTATTTGATTTATATCAAAGATATTTTATTTAGATATTGTTCTCTAGTTTTCTTATAGCTTTTGTGAATCGATTGATTTCACACTAGTTTTCACTACCTTTTGGATCCTTGATCCAAATTATTACGCTTCCGCTACGTCAAGTGGTACCAGAGCCTCGATTGAGAGCCTCCACTAACATGGGTGATAAGAAGATTTAAGAATTAGGGATCAGTTTGAAGAAGAAACTAGAAACTGATATGCAAGCAATGGGAATCAATATTGAAAATAAGCTAACCACAGTAATCAATGAACGATTCGAAGATATCACAAAAAAATTCGACAATATGTATATTAAGTTTATGGGAGAAGAAGGAAAAAAAGAAATAAGAAAGAAATAAGAAAGAAAGAAAGAAGGTACTTGGAGAAAAACCTAAAACCCAAGATGAAATTGTCCATCCCCATACTTCCACCCCTCCCAACTCTACCTCTCATATTCAAACTCCCCAAACCTCTTCCCAACCTTCTTCCACCATTACACCTCCCAAAATAAATCATATTATCATCCATTGCAATCCACTCCATCATATTATTCTTGTCCACCTTACACAACCCCACAATTTAAATTCTTTGAAGATTTCAGCTCTTACTCTACTCCCCAAAACTTGCTCAAATCTTCTACAAAGCAACATGCAATTGATGTTGAAGATTATGAGCCATATTATTATTATCCTCCACCACCATGCCAAAAAGGAACATGGGAAATCCAAAAACTATCGCCCCAAATCTGATATAACCCCGTTTGATGGACTCTTGCACATTGAAGATTTCTTAGATTGGATGTGTACGGTTGATCGCTTCCTTGCTTATATGCGCATACATGAAGATCAACAAGTAGAGCTTGTTGCTTTCAAGTTTACTTGGACCAGCTTCCTCATGGTGGGATCATCTTCAAATAGAACAAGCCAATCAAGGATTACGACCCGTTCAATCATGAACAACCATGAAACAACTGTTGAAGAGAAGATTTCTTCCTCGGACTACATGCAAACCTTGTTCATCGGTTTGCAAAATTATCTCCAAGGCAACCGCATGGTACAAGAGTATGTAATGAATTTCCGTTTGTTATCTCGGAACCAATTGAATGAGACGGTTGATCAAACAATTGGGCGGTTCATCAATGGATATACAATAAAGGTTAGCTACTCAACAATATACTTCTCTTAATTCTGTCATTAATAATGCTTTAAAGATAGAATCTTTCATGATTTCTCCACAACCATACCCAAAATCCTCATTCTCTTACCCTAGAAAACCTTCGTTTCAAAATTTTCCTAATAGGCAACAACCTTCTCCATTCCAGTCCCGTAATTATCCTACTACCACTACCACTACCACCCAACCATCTTCTTCCCAAACCCCACCTACCACAAAGACTCCACCACCTCCACCCCTGCCTAGTAATGCTCCACCCATTAGACAAAAACCTCAAAACCCTTACGCATACCCAACTGAAAACAAGTGCTATAAGTGTAAGCAACCAGGTCATACATCAAACCAATGTAGAAGTGGGCGTACATTGATGACCGAAGAAGAGCCGGCTGATGTGTATGAGGAAGAAAGTGAAGAAGTTATTGGAAATATGGAAGATATTCCTACATATGCAGAGAAAAGAGATGAAGGAGATTATTGCTATGTTATTCGGAATCTATTATATATTCCTCGTGTTGACTATCCAACTCGTAATCGTTTGTTCCGCACTCAATGCCGTGTCCAGAACAAGATTTGTGATATGATCATTGATATTGGTAGTTGTCAAAACATTATTTCATCTAGATTGGTGGATACGCTGCAGTTGTCTACTCATCCACATCCTAACCCATACTCTATTGGTTGGATTAACAATAACAACAAAATGAATGTGGATTCTCAATGTCTCGTATCGTTTAAAATTGGTACTTACAATGAGACGGTGGTCTGTGATGTTGTGGATATTAGTGCTTGCCATATACTACTTGGACGCCCATGGCTATACGATGTGGATGTGACTTATAGAGGTAAAGCTAATATGTATTCATTCATGTACAATGGAAACATAATCATATTGCAGCCATCTTATGCGAAACCTAAGACAAGTCTACAACAAGAAGAGACTACGATGTTGGTTTCCCCGGACATCTTACCTGATGCACAAGAATTAGGTACGATCTATGCCTTAGTTGTACAACCTTCTACTCCTGACCTTCCTACAACTATTCCTACTCAAGTGCAGTCCTTACTAGATGAGTTTGCATGCATTTTACCATCCGATATGCCCGATTCTTTGCCACCTATGAGAAATATTCAACACCAAATAGATCTCATGCCTGGTGCAAGTTTGCCTAATCTTATACACTACCGTATGAGCCCTAAGGAGCATCATATACTTCGAGGACAGGTGGATGAATTGTTGTCTAAAGGTTTCATACAACCTAGTTTGAGCCCTTGTGTTGTTCCAGCCCTTTTTGTGCCTAAAAAAGATGGAACTTGGCGTATGTGTATCGAAAGTAGAGTTGTTAATAAGATCACAATCCGCTATCGTTTCCCAATTCCAAGATTGGATGATATGCTTGATATGCTCTCCGGTTCCATAATATTTTCTAATATTGATCTTAAAAGTGGGTATCATCATATCCGAATTCGACTTGGGGATGAATGGAAGACTGCATTTAAAACAAAGGATGGTCTTTTCGAGTGGCTTATTATGCCATTTGGCTTGTCTAATGCTCCAAGTACGTTTATGAGGCTTATAAATCAAGTCCTACAACCTTTCATTGGTAAGTTTGTTGTGGTTTATTTCGATGATATCCTTATCTATTCTAAGTCTGAATAGGAACATCGCTCTCATTTGTGGGCTGTTTTCAACGCTCTCAAGGAGAATGAATTATTCATCAATCTAAAGAAGTGTCAATTTTTCACTTCTAAGGTTCTGTTTTTGGGTTACGTTGTTTCTGTTGATGGTATTCAAGTAGATGATTCCAAAATCACAGCTATTCGTGATTGGCCTACTCCAAAGACAACATCTGAAGCTCGAAGTTTTCATGGTTTAGCTTCCTTTTACCGTCGATTTATAAGGGATTTCGGCTCTATCGCATCTCCTATTACTGACAGTTGGAAGGATAAAAGGTTCTTATGGACAGATGAAGCTAAATCAAGTTTGCAATTACTAAAAGAAAGACTTACTTCTGCTCATATCCTTGCACTACCTAATTTCAACAAGCTTTTTGAAGTACATTATGATGCTTCCATATTAGGAGTTGGTGCTGTTTTGTCCCAAGAAGGTAAACCCATTGAATTTCTTAGCGAAAAACTCACCGAAGCTCGTCAAAAGTGGTCTACCTATGAGTTAGAGTTCTATGCTGTGATTCGTGCACTACGAAAATGGAGATACTACTTAATACACAAGGATTTTGTCTTGTATATCAACACCAAGCCCTCAAGTATATTCGAATCAATCACCATCCAATAGAATGCATGCAAGTTGGATTTCTACCTTGCAAGAATATACGTTCTCTATTCAGCACAAGTCTGGTTTAAACAACAAGGTTGAGATGCACTAAGCCGTTTCACAAATCATAGTACCCGTGAATTACTCCTTGTTACTATCCGTGCTGAAGTGATTGCATTTGACTCCCTTAAAGAGTTATATCCTAACGATCCGGACTTTTCCTTACTATGGCAGAAATGTTCCTCCGCACAACAAGGTACGGGTAATTTTGTTTTACATAATGGATTTCTTTTTAAAGGTAGCCGCTTATGCATTCCTGATGGTTCCATTCGTGAACACCTTATTAAGGAGTTACATAGCAGTGGTCTTTCTGGCCATTTCGGGCGAGATAAGACTGTATCTCTAATCGAAGCTCGTTACTTTTGGAATTCTCTCAATAAGGATTCCATGATTTTGTGCGACGTTGTATGGTTTTTCAACGAAGTAAGGGTCATGCACAAAATACAAGATTATACATTAGTCTTCCAGTTCCAAATGCTCCTTGGGAAGAATATCAATGGATTTTGTGCTAGGTTTACCAAGAACCCAAAGAGCTCATGATTCTGTTTTTGTGGTTGTTGATCGCTTCTCAAAAATGGCACATTTTATTCCTTGCAAGAAGACTATGGATGCTGTGACTACGGCAAATCTTTTATTCCGTGAGATAGTCCGTTTACATGGTATTTCAAAGACCATTACTTCTGATCGAGACACTAAGTTCTTAAGTTGGTTTTGGAGGACACTTTGGACTCGTCTCCAAACCAAACTACAGTTTAGTAGCACAGCTCACCCACAAACAGATAGGCAAACTGAAGTAGTAAACCGATCATTAGGGAATATTATTCGTTGTTTATCCGGAGACAAGCCTAGACAATGGGATCTATCTCTCGCTCAAGATGAGTTCGCCTATAATTCAGTTCCTAATCGGTCTACAAGTTATGCACCTTTTCAGATTGTTTATTCCAAGGTTCTTAAACATACATTGGATCTCGTCTCTTTACCATTCATTCCTAGTTCCAATGTTGCGGCAGATCACATGATAGAGTCCCTACAAGTGCTACATGATAAGGAGCTGCTAATGACAAGTACAAGATAGATGCTGATCGTCGACGTCGTTTTTAATCCTATGAAGTTGGTGATCTGGTTATGGTGTACTTAAGCAAGGATCGTTTTCCGATGGGTACATACAACAAGACGAAGTATAAGAAGATTGGTCCTATCCGCATTCTCAAGAAGATCAGCAACAATGCATATGTTGTTGACCTCCCAGCTAATATGAACATTTCGTCCACATTCAATGTTAAGGATATCTTTCCTTACTTTCCCGGCGATGATGTTTCTCTTACAACACCAAACTCGGGGTCGAGTTCTTTTCAAGAAGGGGGGCCTGATGTAGAACATCTATACAAAGTCACCCCTGTTTGACATTAGTGTCAAACCGTATTCTATTTCTGGTATTATTTCCTAATTTATGATTTCCCTATTCTAGAACTATTCTAGAACATATTAGTTTCCTAGTTTAGTATGATTTCCTTTTCTAGTTTTATTAGTTTTAGGAAATAGTGAAGCCTATATAAGAAGGCCTAGCCTTGTAGAATTTATACACATTCAACATTATTATCTTATTTGATTTATATCATAGATATTTTATTTAGATATTGTTCTCTAGTGTTCTTATAGCTTTTGTGAATCTATTGATTTCACACTAGTTTTCACTACCTTTTGGATCCTTGATCCAAATTATTACGCTTCCGCTACGTCACACATTAATACCAATTAAAGAGACAAAATACTCATCATAATTATCCACAGATTAGATCAAAGATGTATTAGGATTCGACATTAGTTAAATAAAGGAAAGACAAATAAAGTGAAGACAAATAGTTGCAAGTAAAGACAAATAATATAATGTGTTTTTGCTAGTGAAGAGTGATGATCTTATTGCAATGTATTGCCATCATGTTAATTTGCTAGTGAAGAAACCCTGTTGAAATAAGCTTTTAATTCCTAATTCAAATTTGAATTCATTCTCTTGATCAGAATCTTAAATTGGTGCAAAAACTATGGCGTCTTTGTCGGGTAGTTATGCGTGCTAGGTATAAGAACAATGGTGTTAAGGATCCCGCTGGTGTAAAGGAGTTCTAATTATGACAGAGGACAAACTTGATTTCTCACCTGATGATCTTAAGTCATCTACAAGACTCAGTGTTGGGTTCAGATCCATTACAAATCAAAGAATTAGCCAAAAACAAGCGCTACTAAGGTTTATACATAAACCTACATCTGGCTGTGATAAAAGTTACACATTTGAGTTCGATAAATTTGCAGAATGTGATATATATGCCACGAATTTGTAGCAAAAGTCATTGGAAAGACAAAAGCTACGTAATCATCTGCACCGGATGTCAAAATGGATTCCGAGAAGTCTGCAACTATACTGCACGATGAACAACTCCGTCTAGAAGAAATAGAGCTTCGGATGAAAGTGCTTGCTGAGAACAGTGAGTTACAGAAGCTGCATAAGCAATTTGTTATTGGTGGTGTTCTGGATGAATCTGAATTCTGGGCCACAAGAAAGAGATCGCTTGATGTTGATGGCAGCAAGATGTGTAAACAATGATTGGGGTTCAAAAGTGCGATGCTTGTGAATGTCAGGCCATTGACAGATGGCCGGACAAACAAAGTCACTTTCCGCCTGACACCAGAGATTATTCAGCAGATTTTCACTGAAAAACCAGCTGTTCACCAAGTATTTTTGAAATTTGTCCCAAGCAAGATAACTGAAATGGATTTTTGGACAAAGTATGGTAGAACAGAATTTCTCCATAGAACAAAACATGTTATTGTGGCTGCGGCTGAAGCTGCTGAAGATGAGGAGCCGGCATCTTCTTGAAGCAGGATGTTATATTATCCAGTGAAGCTCGCAAGAAGATCAGACGTATTGATCCAACTTTAGATATGGAAGCTGATGAAGGGGATGATTACATACATCTTCCGGATCATGGAATTTTTCGTGATGGTGTTTATGGGTGAAAACTATTTCTGCCGGTTTTGGTAATTTGGGATGTGTGGATGAGAAATGAGTCTAAACCTTAAACAAATGCACTGCGCGGTGAGTGCTTGTAGATTCGAGAGATCAATCTGTGCAAGTCCGGCCTAAACCAAGAAATGGCCGTTCCAGACTTATTTCGGTCACAAAGTGAAGGAGATGGGGTTGATCTTAGGGAGAGAAGCGAAGAAGGTGTTGAGAATGTGAAGGTGTTGGCTATGAATGACTTGTATCAGAAAGTTGAACCGGCTTGCAGGGTGTAAGCTATCAGTTCCGGTGTTTGAATACGATTGTATCAACACTTGCCTCTGTTGTCTGGACTTGTTCTTGTTTAAAAAATAGGATGGATAACCTATTTATACAAGTCTTTTAGCCTAACCTTCGTATCTCGTGGGAAGTGGAGAAAGTGGAGTGATGGAGTAGTGGAGTAATGTGTTAGTGTCACACGTCCAGGTTTGCCCACTTCTCCCATCATCACTTAACCGTCCATGACTTCCTGACACGCTCTTGTGATGGCGCGTTGTGCGCTGCACGCTGTAAACCGCCAGACCAATACCACAGTATGTATCCCCCAGTTTATGACATGATTGATGTCTGGAATGTGTGGGTCATGGGACCCACAAAAGGTAGCATGTAATGCTGAATTGAATAACTGCGTTATTCAGGAGGTCGATACATGTGAAGTATCGTGTGTATTCTATGTAGGTACTGCATCATGGTGTGGTAAAGTGACGGGTGGTGATCACCAAGATGCCTTACTGACCAATTAACTCCTGACCATGGTTGTATAACCAAGCCGGTGAAGTTGGACGGACGAGATGATCTTTGAGACACTCATCTGCGACCGTTGATGGAATTAGGGTTTTAGAAGAGGTGCGCAAGCATCCCTCTTCAGCTGGTGGAATCCAAGCTTGGGATACGATTTTGGCTAGGACGATCGTACATGCGTGTATACGGCATGACGGTGTAGGCGCCCATACCCCATTATCTCACGAAAGTGTGATCTGGACCACTCAATTCGTCCGGCAAAGTCGAGTGGTCGAGATCAGTTTGCAAAAAACGAGTGCAAACAAAAGCCGCGCATCGTGCCAACTTCGGGCGCGCGTTCCAAGACGACCAATCTTGGTCGGTCTTGGCCGATCGGCCAGCGTGTAGGTGATAGGCTGGTATTCACGCCTATACCTGACTGTCCCATGAAAACGTGATCTAAGCCACTCAAATCGTCCGGCGAAGTTGAGCGATCGAGATTAGTTTGCAATTGGGAAGTGTAACCACGCTAGTTTGGGCGGACGATTTGGGATAACCATGCATGGTATGCCTTGGCCGACCAGGTAAGGGGATAGATGGGTCCACGGTGGTCATGTTGGTATGACCGGAACTGCTTAATCTAATCTTGGACCCTCCATTCGTGCCGGAGAAGATGGACGCTTGTGATGCTCATAAGACCATAATTTTGGGTTTCACGGCCGTGCGTCATGCTTCATTCGGGCATACGAATTGGGATGACCAACCATGGTTGGTCCTGACCGATTGGTCAGGTATGTAGGCGGCCCCACGGTGATTGTGTTGACATGCTTTGGGCCTTTTGAATCTACATCTACACCCTCCATCTATACCTGCAAAGATGGATGATTGAGACTGTTTTGTGACACATGTAATGTGCCACAAACCCTAATTTAGGGTTTTCCGCCCATACCGCTCTGGTTTGGACGTTTTGGCAAGCTATGCCAATCTTTTGGGGAGGCCGACCATGCGGGGTCCGCGTTGGTTCGACAGCGAATATTCCATACCTGCTTGGGGGTTTTGCTTGGGGTTTTGGAATTGATCCGGGCCATCCAATCATGCTTGGTGAAGTTGGATGATCGAGATTATTTCAGATCGATACGGACAGTCCGGATGCTCAATCGGGCTAGTATAACACACCGAGAGTTTCTCAATCGGGCTAGTATAACACACCGAGAGTTGCGGCTGTACGGGTATTTCGTACATGCTTTCATTATAATGCTTGGAGGTTCCGTGTTGCTCTGCTGAAAGCAACACTCGATCGTCATGCCGCACCGATAATGAGTACGGAAATACAAGGCCGCTTACGCATTAATTAATAATGTTATAAATTCACAGGGTATAAATTCACGGGGTATATGGGATTGTTGATACATGCTCAAACCTGGATGAATTTCGTGTATTTAATTCACAGAATGGGATTGTTGTCACATGCTCCATTCTAGGTGAATTAGTAAAGTGAAGAAGTATTCAACATTTATTAATGGCTTTATCTTTTACAAGATGTTAGCGCATAATTTTCTGGCTTTTACAATTTTAACCTTAAATGAAAATCCACCATCAACAGATGGATCTAAAGAGTTTACCGATTCTTAATATGAACAGTATAAGAGCTGGCACAAGATCTTAACCGACATGCATCAGTTGTTTTGGAAGGACGGACTTTTGATATGGATCTAGGGGACACAAGAATCAGTAAGTGGAAGCACTTTCCAAGTCCAAAAGTCCGACTTAGCGGCCCAAATATCTCGATGAGAAGGCAAATCACAATCATCCGGAAAGGGCTTCTCGAATGGTTGTGATTGAAGATCTTCATACACCACATAACCTTCCATTTACACCTCTTCTTATTAAGGATCCAATGGAGTATTTTGATTCTCAACAAGCTAATGTACTCAAATCCCTAGGAGATACGGCAGTTGGAACAAAAACAATCAATTGTAATTTGAACACGGAGCAAGCATACGGGTTTTTAAGAAATTCAATCTCTGAGATGAAAGTAACAGGATTTCGTGATCCTGTAATTGATCCAGAAGTTGCTAGTATGGTTCTTATTGGATTGTCTCAGCAGCTATCGAGTACCAAATACAATCTTGGGAAGAATCCACAAGAAAGTATTTTGGATGTACCAAAAAAACTAAAGAGGAGCTACTGCACTACTGGATATCCATTCAAGAATTGTTGAAGCATTTCTGGTCGTCGTATCCCATTACAACAACATGCATTAATTCCAAGGTAAGCAGATTGAAGGATGCCATGGCCGATATCTATCCCAAGCTGTAGAGAATTAAGGAATCTAAACAATCATGTAGGCATCAAGTTTCTCTCCTAGTTCAACCAATTGTGCATGCTCTGGACGCTGCATTTTCTCATTATGATGCAGATTTGCAGAAGAGATCAATGAGGAGATGACTGATGAAATATTAATAAAAATCTATGGGTCTGACATCCATGTGAGGTTTTTTTTTGTCATAGTTACTCTGATGGGGCAAGTTAGTTTATAATGTGTTTTTGTCAGGCCAAGCACTATAGTGCTTGGCATCCCTTCCCTATCCCTCAAATAAAGGGAAGGGATAGCACAAGGAAGGCAACCTCACTATGATGCCCTCTTTTCCCTTCCCTACACGATACGACTACTTAGCTGATAGGGTGTAGAATACATCCTATTTATTATCTATTGTTTATGCTTTCTTTGCTATTTTTCTTGTAAATTATGTATTTTACGCTTGTTTTGAGTTTTGTAGCTACTTTGGAGTCACACGGAGGAAAAGAGGAAGAAATTACTTTATTTGAGCCAAAAGGGCAAAATTGTCATTTCAGGGGCGACCACTATCTGGAGCCCAGCCAAGGTTAAGGGGCTGTAAATTGGTTATCCCTTATCAAGTGTTACCGGGTGTCATTATCCAAATATATCTAACCCTAAATCGAGAAGAAGTTTCTCTTTCTCAATCAGTTTCATTTACTCGATTTTTCATACACCTGAAAGTGAGAAGCAGCCATGGCTGCTGCTGTAGATCGGGAGAAATCGAGAGAGTAAAAGATATGGGTCGGTGAGTCGAGAGAAGTAGAGATCTTTGTTTCACACAGAGAGAGGCGCAACCACAAGAAATCGATGTGTTGATTGAGAGTTGTTGTTGGTGGCGTTGTCGATCTAAAAAATCAGATGCAAGTGTTGTCGAGTGAGATGGAGCAGCGATTGAAATGAGTTTGAGTCGCGGTTGATGTTTAGATTGAACTCAGGGTTATAAGAGATGGATTGGGTTTGAGTCTAATGGCAGAAATTGAACGCAAGGAAATCAAGCTGGTGGAGTCGGTGAACGATTAGAAGAACTAGAGAGAAGAAATCGAAGATGGGTTCGATCTGTGAAGAAATGTAGTGCTGTTGCTGTGAAGAAATTGAAATCAAGAACAGACAGGAAGGTGGAGATGAAGTCGATTCAGAATTGAATCTGTGTAAAGGGTTTGGAGAAATTGGAAGTGATAAAGCTCGAGAAACTAAGACCTGTGATGATTGAAACTGGGTTAATTTGAGCTCTCTGAGAAGAATAGAGATGGGTTTTGGCAGCTGTTGTTTGAAGAGAAAGAGCAGATGAACCTGATGCTGAAGAGGAGATGGGTCTGTGGTTGAAATTGAAGAACTGCTGATGTGAGGCTCGAGATTCAAAGATAGAGACCTCAGAGATGAAGAGAGGATGAATCTGCTAGTGCCATAGAACAGACAGATGCAACAGGTGATGGGTTTGCTGGAAATCGAAAAGGAGGGTATGGTGTTGCTGTTGAATGCTGATGAGTTGATTGATGGTGCAGCTGTGGCTAAGTGAAGCTGTTGAACTGTTAGATGTATGTTAGGATATGAAATTGTGCAGGAATTGAAGACAGAACGGCCTGAATTTGGCCTGAGTAAATCCTATAAACGAACAGAACTCGGCCGGTTTTCTGCACCGGCGAGTCAACTCGGCGATGACCGATCCAAACGATCCAACTCAGCTGAGTAAGACCAATCAGCCGAGTTAGAAGCTAACTCAGTAGCTGACTCCTCCTTTTGACCCAGTTGACTGACGGTTGACCCTTTTGACCGTTAGTCCTAACGGTGGACTGACGGAATATTCCGTCGAATATACCAGTGACGGTGAAATTTTCAGGTGGCCGGCGGTGACGTTTTCCGGCCGGATTCCGGCCATAATACCAGTTTTTCGGCGACCAAAATTCCGAATTTTCTGTGGACTTCTCTCATGGGTGTGAAGACTTGGACTAGGAATTGGATGGAGAATTTGGCTCAAATTTGGAAAGAGAAGATGGAAGATGAGAAAGACTTGAATTTGGAAATTGAATTGCTAAAGGAAAAGGATTCTATTCATTGGAAGATTTGGAGAATATTGAAGCCTATAAATAGAGAAGTTTTCTACATCTTTTACACACCTCTTTACACACACAACACTTTTCTTTTCTTATTCTTTGTGTGAACTCTTTAGCATGAGTAGCTAATTTTATTATTGATTGAGGATGAATTCCTAGTTCTTAATACATGATTTGAGTTTTGTTTCAATTCTATCTTGAGATTTTTCACATGATTATCGTTTGTTTTTACTAATAGGAATGTTTATTCATTCATGATTGATTGATAGATTGTTTAGAGTGCACGCTAAATTGATTTGTTAGTTTAATCTAAATCTAGTATAAGTTAGGGAATAAGTAATCGTTCTCGACACTTTACACAAGTAGAAAACACGAGACCTTGCGGAGGGATTCCGTGGAGCGATTGTGTGTAAAAACAACGCTAGAAAGTGGACCAAGCGAACCGAGTTTAATTACTAGTACTAAACCTAAATTCATAGATCTTAATGCATTCAGGGAATTACATCTTGTAAGCGAACCTCAAGGTGGTTCGTTTGAATAGAATCTGATAACTAAGCGGACTTGTTACTCAGTGAAATAAGGGATTTTGGGGCTAGCTAAGCGGACCTGCTATCCTACGGTTGGTGATTATATGTGACTAATAACAAGTAGAAAAGAACATAACTTTAATCATTGTTTTGCAACGAAGAATGATTCCTTGATCTTATCTCTCTTATTGCTTTCAACTTTATCTTTTAATTGCTTTGTTTATTTTCTTTTGCTTTTTACACCCCCCTTTTGTGACAATTTTTACAACTAGAATCTCTTGCTCCTCGTGAGAACGAACTTGACTTCCATTATATTATTTTTAATTGAGTGGAAATAGATATTAATTTGATTGCACCTACGACACGCATCAAATTTTGGCGCCGCTGCCGGGGAGCAGCGGATGATTTTTAGTTGTTTCTATTTTTCTTTTTGCTTTATTCTTGCTTTGTTAGATTCTATATCGTATCTAACTTAGTTTCTGAGAATCTTATTTCAGGTACCGGTTTTCCATGTATGGTGGACAAGAGCAAGCATATTACAACAATCAATACGGTTTTCAACCTCAACATTATGACAACTTCCAACCATCCTTAGGATACAATCAAAACCAATATTTTGGCTATGATCAATTTCCTCTAACCTTATGGATATTCTCATACATATCAACAACCTTTTGACGGGTATGTAAGTGGACAATCACAGGGATGGAAGGATAGTTATGCATCTAACAATTTGTTTTCTAGTAATGTGCAGACAGAGAATTTGGAATATACTCCTCTTCATTGTGTTTTTCCTTCACTTTTTCCAAAAGAGGAGATACAGTCTAAAAACTCTATAAACGGTGGTAAGCGTGTGAACGTTAGGAAACTTGCACAGAAATTATACAAATTGGAAGATGATGGAGACTCGGAAGAGCTTGTCGCAGAAATTAGTAGGACTATTCATATGGAACTTAAACGACGTCGGGATAAAGGTTATGAAACCGATGAAGATTCTTTTTATGGTGAGTCTGAAAATGAAGATGATTGTGTTGAAAAGGACCAACCTTTGGAGACTTTTGAAGACGCTAGTGTAGCTTACTCGAGCCTTGATCTTAATAATGATAAAGCACCTATTCAAAAGGTAGAGCTTGAGGAAGATGCAATTAGTGCTTGGAAAAAATTCCTTAGGGAAAGATATGAGTCCGCGGAAGTGTATGAGCGTTGCAACAATGAGGAAGTTATTCCAACTCCGGATCATAATAACGATCCTTCACCTATTCAAAAGGAGGAGATTGGGTGTGACTTACCTATTGTTATAAACGGTGTAACACCCGCACAAGAAGATCTTACAATCTATACCGACGAGAATCATTTTAGTGAATGGCCCGATTCCGATGATGAGAATGTTGAAGAGATGATGCTAGAGGATGAAACCACATTGATTGATTTCGTGGAAGACCCAATTAAACTAGCCAATGATTTTAATGAAGCCAAGACTTTGGTTAAGGTAGAAAACGACGAAGAATGGTTGCAAGGTTTAATAGAGGAACACGATATACAAGAGGTAAGTAATTCACTTGAATTTTTTTAAGGATGAAGAGGATTCTATAATACAAGAAATTGTACAAGGTTTGTCTAATCCTTTGCATATTGATTCTTCTCCTTTACCTCTTATTGGTTTGAATGTATGTGCTTCGAAAGTATTTTTGGATGATTTTGTTTCTAAATATCCACCATTGGAAACACTTGATGCTAACACCATGCAGGTTTGCCAAGAGGAATACATGGAAGTTCCCAAATTCTATGTTCTTTATACACTTCCGAGTGTGGACGAGAATAAGTGTGGGGGAAATTTCTATCGCACGATAATTTCACTATTGTTTTCTTGTGCTAATATTTGTATGAAGTTATTGTTTTCAAAACAGGTATTATGGGTGGATCCTCAAATTTTCAGATTGTTAGTATATGGGGAATGAATCTTACAAGAACTAAGTCGGGCCATCGACTTTAAAACAAGCGCTTAATGGGAGGCAACCCATCGGTTTTGTATTTCTTATCCTTTTGTTTTTTGTTATTTCTTTTTCTTGTTCCATATCATGTTAAAATTTCCCACCTTGACTTTACTAGGACGATTCAATTACATTGAGGACAATGTAAGGTTTAAGTGTGGGGGAGTGGTTAAGCATGTATTTAAAAAATTACAAAAAAATTACAAAATTTAAAAAAAAAAAAAGGTTTTTCATAAAACCTCCAACTTTTAGAGATTTTAGAGTCACTAGCATACTTCTAGGTATGTTTACATAGAGATTTTGACCGACATAATTGAACTTGGAAATGTTAGAGAACTACATTCGGATTTCTTGCTTGTTTGAGTGTTAAATAATGGATTTAATCATGCCGGTGATGCGAATTTGGTACAGGGAGAAATGCATTATTAGAGTTGCTGATCAATCATTAGTGGAGACTACCCGTATTCATATCATGTGAGGCACCGACCAGAAATTTTCCCGTCTACTAAAGAGCTTTCTTTTGAGTGTGTGTCACCGTACGTTAATTCCGGGTAGAATGGTGAGCTACCCAACCTCCCACCAATAGAAGCACTACTCTTTGATCTCTTGAGTGCTAATTTTGTCAATCATGAGGGTGACGTCTATAGATGAAAGCTTCCTTCTTGTAGTTCGATTTGCAGTTAGCACCATTCTCTCGCAACAACAACGGATCCATAGAAACCATCATCATCATCAACAAGGAGCGACATCAAAATTTACAAGGAAAGTTGGAAAAGTTTAAGGTTTATAAGCAACGGAACGAGAAAAAGAGCAAATTTTAAATTCAAGTAAAGCAACATACAAAGAGCAGTTTTTTACATATATGTTGAGGACTTACAATACAATGAGGTAATTTTATATCCAAGTATGAAGACTTATTCACAAGAGCAAAGAAAATCAAAAGGTGAGAATTTTTGAAGTTTATGATTTCAAGACGATACAAGTTGTGAAGAATCAAGCGGTAAAATACTTCTTCCACGGCCATGGTTTATTTTGTATTTAATTTCTCTTGTTTTGTTTCAAAAAAAAAAAAAAAAAAAAAAAAAAAAAAAGAAAAATATTTGTTTTTATTTAATAAGCCGTGGGGAAGGAAAATCTATAAGGAAGTTTCAAGCGACAAGGATTTAAGGTAGAAAGAGTTATAAATTGTCAAGGATTTATGAAATTCGAGAGTTTATCACCAATAGTTGAAACCGAAGACCAAGAAGTTAAAGACGAGGAGCGGAAGACGTTTCTATTGGATGCCGTGAGAGTGGTGTTATCATAATTGGCGATCGGATGTGAAGGTGAGTAAGTAATCTCATCCTCGATAATAGTGGTTGATTTCCTTTCTTAGAGATCGTTAGAAAAATGGTTTTTCAAAATATTAAAAGATGTGGGTTTTTAAAAAAATATTTCGGAAGTTGTCCTTCCCACCATTCAACGTGTCGCAGGATTTCTCTCTTCATTCCTACCTGCACACATGTGAGACCCATAAAAAAGCCGTCTTTTTGAGTGTAACTATCATAAAATCCTTTTTGGTGAGGCAGAAGTCGAGGCGAAATGCTTATTGATCGTTTCTCAAACACGCGTTCTCTCATTATGGTGTGGTTATTTCTCACTCAACATTTAAGAATGAGAATATGTTCTTTAGTATTTCTAACTTCTTATTACTAGAATGCAGAAACTCTATGTCCTCATAGCTCTTTGGATGCTTGGGACGCTTGAACGCTTTGAAGTTGTGAGTTTTTAGTTTGATTTGCTCGAGGACTAGCAAAGTCTAAGTGTGGGGGAATCTGATAGGGTGTAGAATACATCCTATTTATTATCTATTGTTTATGCTTTCTTTGCTATTTTTCTTGTAAATTATGTATTTTACGCTTGTTTTGAGTTTTGTAGCTACTTTGGAGTCACACGGAGGAAAAGAGGAAGAAATTACTTTATTTGAGCCAAAAGGGCAAAATTGTCATTTCAGGGGCGACCACTATCTGGAGCCCAGCCAAGGTTAAGGGGCTGTAAATTGGTTATCCCTTATCAAGTGTTACCGGGTGTCATTATCCAAATATATCTAACCCTAAATCGAGAAGAAGTTTCTCTTTCTCAATCAGTTTCATTTACTCGATTTTTCATACACCTGAAAGTGAGAAGCAGCCATGGCTGCTGCTGTAGATCGGAGAAATCGAGAGAGTAAAAGATATGGGTCGGTGGCCGAGAGAAAGTAGAGATCTTTGTTTCACACAGAGAGAGGCGCAACCCTGAAGAAATCGATGTGTTGATTGAGAGTTGTTGTTGGTGGCGTTGTCGATCTAAAAAATCAGATGCAAGTGTTGTCGAGTGAGATGGAGCAAATGATTGAAATGAGTTTGAGTCGCGGTTGATGTTTAGATTGAACTCAGGGTTATAAGAGATGGATTGGGTTTGAGTCTAATGGCAGAAATTGAACGCAAGGAAATCAAGCTGGTGGAGTCGGTGAACGATTAGAAGAACTAGAGAGAAGAAATCGAAGATGGGTTCGATCTGTGAAGAAATGTAGTGTTTATTCTTTGTGAAGAAATTGAAATCAAGAAATGCAGAGACGGGAAGGTGGAGATGAAGTCGATTCGAGAATGAATCATGTAAAGGGTTTGGAGAAATTGGAAGTGATAAAGCTCGAGAAACTAAGACCTGTGATGATTGAAATCAGGTTAATTTGAGCTCTCTCGAGAAGAATAGAGATGGGTTTTGGCACCGTTGTTTGAAGAGAAAGAGCGAGATGAACCCGATGATCTTTGTGAGGAGATGGGTCTCGTGGTTGAAATTGAAGAAGCTGCGATGTGAGGCTCGAGATTCAAAGATAGAGACCTCGAGAGATGAAGAGAGGATGAATCTGCTAGTGCCATAGAACAGAGACAGATGCAACAACAGTGATGGGTTTGCTTGGAAATCGAAAAGGAGGGTATGGTGTTCTTTGTTGAATGCTTTGATGAGTTGATTGATGGTGCAGGCGTGGCTAAGTGAAGTCGTTGAATCTGTTAGATGTATGTTAGGATATGAAATTGTGCGAGAATTGAAGACGAAACGGCTGAATTTGGCTTTGAGTAAATCCTATAAACGAACGAGAACTCGGCGGGTTTTCCTCAGACCCGGCGAGTCAACTCGGCGATGACCGATCCAAACGATCCAACTCAAATTGAGTAAGACCAATCAGCCGAGTTAGAAGCTAACTCAGTAGCTGACTCCTCCTTTTGACCCAGTTGACTGACGGTTGACCCTTTTGACCGTTAGTCCTAACGGTGGACTGACGGAATATTCCGTCGAATATACCAGTGACGGTGAAATTTTCAGGTGGCCGCGGTGACGTTTCCGCGGATTCCCCCATAATACCAGATTTTCGCGACCAAAATTCCAGAATTTTCAGGACTTCTCTCATGGGTGTGAAGACTTGGACTAGGAATTGGATGGAGAATTTGGCTCAAATTTGGAAAGAGAAGATGGAAGATGAGAAAGACTTGAATTTGGAAATTGAATTGCTAAAGGAAAAGGATTCTATTCCTTGGAAGATTTGGAGAATATTGAAGCCTATAAATAGAGAAGTTTTCTACATCTTTTACACACCTCTTTACACACACAACACTTTTCTTTTCTTATTCTTTGTGTGAACTCTTTAGCATGAGTAGCTAATTTTATTATTGATTGAGGATGAATTCCTAGTTCTTAATACATGATTTGAGTTTTGTTTCAATTCTATCTTGAGATTTTTCACATGATTATCGTTTGTTTTTACTAATAGGAATGTTTATTCATTCATTCATGATTGATAGATAGATTGTTTAGAGTGCACGCTAAATTGATTTGTTAGTTTAATCTAAATCTAGTATAAGTTAGGGAATAAGTAATCGTTCTCGACACTTTACACAAGTAGAAAACACGAGACCTTGCGGAGGTATTCCGTGGAGCGATTGTGTGTAAAAACAACGCTAGAAATTGGACCAAGCGAACCGAGTTTAACTACTAGTAATAAACCTAAATTCATATATCTTAATGCATTTAGGGAATTACATCTTGTAAGCGAACCTCAAGGTGGTTCGTTTGAATAGAATCTGATAACTAAGCGGACTTGTTACTCAGTGAAATAAGGGATTTTGGGGCTAGCTAAGCGGACCTGCTATCCTACGGTTGGTGATTATCTGTGACTAATAACAAGTAGAAAAGAACATAACTTTAATCATTGTTTTGCAACGAAGAATGATTCCTTGATCTTATCTCTCTAATCATTGTAGTTGCAGGAAATCCTACACTACACCCCTCACTCGAATTTGCTTAATCAATCCATTTGAAGATGAATAATAATGTGTTTTATTAATTGTTTTCTTGAAAGGTTTACAAAGAAATGTAGAAACGAGCTAAACAAATTACAATCGGTCTTAATTTTCTCTCTCTAATGACTTGCTTAACAATTCAAAAAGAATCCTCCCCTTACAACAGACTTACTCGACCCTTTATATAGGGTATTACATAGTGGATGACACTAAGCTTTGTCCTTTATTTTCTGGAATCCTTCGCGAAGCGTCCGCAAGTATATAAGTGTTAGACTTCGCAACACTCCTAAATCTCGCCAAAATTTCACACTTTTCTCATGCTCTGGCTGTCGTCATCTAATGCGTCATTTAAATTATTTCCTTGCGACACCTTCGCAATGTTATCATTTATTACTCTCGCAAAGTATTGCTGTCGCGATATTCTGGTCCTACAGGTGTTCTCTGGAGTTGTTGGAGAAGAAAGAGAAGATAGAGAAATGAAATGAGAAATGGGTTAGGTTTTGGTCGATGGTTAGGGTATAGGCGGTTTTGTTGTTGAACGGGAGCAGCAATCTTCGATGAGAATGATGGAGCGAAAGCGTCGGATGCGGAAGGGCGAGATCCGAACGGCTCGGGAAAATTGGGCTATTTTGGTGTTGAGCAGAGCAGCTAGAAGATGATGCGAAGGCGGAGCGACCGTAGGGTGCATAGGATGGAGATCTCAACGGTTCAGGAGGAACGGGCTCGGATCCGGGTCGTGGGTAGCTTGGGCCCATGTCTTGTAGAAGGGTTGCTACTTGTTGGGTTGCAACTGATGCGCGCGCGGGCTTTTGCTTTCTGCTCCATAGACGCTTGCCTCCAATTTTATGCTCTTTTGGCTCCTCAATTTCTCTGAGCTTTATTTAATACCTAAAAACACAAAATTAATTAGTACAAATATTTATTCTTGAAAACAAAGAAAATACAGAATCTGGGATGATATCTAATTTCTGAACACAAAAGATGAGCTAAATGCCAATAAATAGATGTAGAAATATGCAATATTTGGCACTCATCACTGACATCTTGTAAAAGATAAGGCCATCAATAAGTGTTGGATACTCCCTCACTTAATTCACCTAGAATGGAGCATGTGACAACAATCCCATTCTGTGAATACACGAAATTCATCCAGGTTGGAGCATGTAGCAACAATCCCATATACCCTGTGAATTTCTAGCATTATTAATTAATGCGCAGCCTTGTATTTCCTGTACTCATTATCAGTGCGGCATGAAGACTGAGTGTTGCTCTTACAGAGCAACACGAACCTCCAAGCATTATAATGAAACCATGTACGAAATACCCGTACAGTGCCGACTCTCGGTGTGTTATACTAGCCCGATTGAGCCCCTCTCGGTGGGTTATACTAGCCCGATTGAGCATTCGGACTGACCGTATCAATCCGGATATGATCACAGTCATCCAACTCCACAAGCGTGATTGGATGACCCGGATCAATTCCATCACCCCCAAGCGGTATGGAATATCCACCGCCGAACCAACGCGGACCCCGCATGGTCGGCCTCCCTCCGAGAATTGGCCTAGCTTGCCAAAACGTCCAAACCATAGCGGTATGGGTGGAAAACCCTAAATTAGGGTTTGCGGCATATTACATGTGTCGCAAAAATAAGTCTCAACCATCCATCTTCGTAGGTATAGATGGAGGGGGTGTAGATGTAGATTCAAAGGGCCCAGAGCATGTCAACACAATCACCGTGGGCCCGACTACATACCCCGACCAATCGGTCGGGACCAACCATGGTTGGTTATCCCAATTAAATACGCCGAATAAAGCATGGTCGCACGACTTTGAAACCCAAAATTAGGGTTTTGAGTATCAAGAGCGTCCATCTTTTCCTGCGAATGGAGGGTCCAAGATTAGATTAGCGGTCCTGGTCATACCAACATGACCACCGTGGACCCATCTATCCCCTCACCCGATCGGCCAAGGCATATCATGCCTGGTTGTTCCAAGACGCGCGCCCAAACTAGCGTGGTCACACCTCCCAAGCCGCAAACTGATCTCAAACGCTCAACTTCGCCGGACGATTTGAGTGGCCCAGATCACGTTTTCATGGGATATTCAGGTATAGGCGTGAACACCAGCCTACCACCTTCACACCGGGCCCGATCGGCCAAGACCGACCAAGATTAGTCACTTTGGAACGTGCGCCCGGCGGGCATGACGCGCGACTATTGCGGCACCGGTTTTCTGTCACAAATTGATCTCGACCATTCAGCTTCACCGGACGAATTGAGTGGCCTAGATCATACTTTCGTGAGGTAATGGGTATAGGCGCCTACACCGTCATGCCGTCTACACGCATGTACGGTCGGCCTGGCCAAAGTCATATCCCGGTGCCGGGGTTCGACCCGGTCAAGAGGATGCTTGCGCACCTCTTCTAAAACTCTAATTCCAATAACGGTCGCAGATGAGTGTCTCAAAGATCATCTCGTCCGTCCAACTTCACCGGCTTGGTTATACAACCCCGGTAAGGAGTTAATCGAGTCGGTGAGGCGTCATGGTAATCACCACCCATCACTCTACCACACCAGATGCAATACATAAAATACACATGATACTTCACAAGTATCAACTTCCGAATAACGCAGATTATTCAATTCAAGATTACATGCTACCTTTCGTGGATCCACGATCCACACATTCCCAGACATCAATCATGTCACAAACTGGGGATACATACTGGGGTATTGGTCTCGGCGGTTTACAAAGGTGCGGCGTGCAACGCGCCATCACAAGAACGTGTTAGGAAGTTATGGACGGTTAGCGATGACGATGAGAAGTGGGCAAGACTGATCGTGTAGCACCGACACACAACTCCACTACTCCATCACTCCACTTCCTCCACTTCCCGCGAGAGACGTGAATAAGGCTCAATGACTTGTATAAATAGGTTCTCCTCCCTATTTCCACCAACAGAGCAAGTCCAGACAAAAAACAGAAACCAAGTGTTAATACAAAACACCGGAACTGATAGCTTGCATCCTGTAAGTGATAGGTGTTGTAAAACACCTAATTTTATATCTATTGTTTATGCTTTCTTTGCGAGTTTCTTGTGAATTATGTATCTTATGTGTGCTTTTGAGTTTATTAGGTGCAATGAAGTCATTTGGAGCAAAAAGACCAATTGGAACTCGTTCAAATACAAGATTTCTACTTTTCATTGTGTAGAGGACGAGAAGATGAAGACAATGCCGAAAGAACGGAGTCATTGCGACATCGTATGAAGAAGTTATGGGCGAAACAATGATGAAGTCGAACTAAACTGTCAGTCTTCCAGACCGATGAATGAATGAAGATCGCTAAGGGACACCCTCATGTTAAGGGGCAGACATTTTCAAAGGAAGTGCTAAAGGGAGTCGAGTTTTGTTCCTTTGGGGCTGCAAGATTCAAATGATGTTAAGGGCACCCACTTATTATCTCCGGGCACTTCTTCTTCTTTATTCGTAAAATAGAACCATGCAATGGCAGTCAGAACTTGATGATCATAATGATCAAATAATGGTGGATTTTGAAGAAGAGATATTCGATCTTATGAGAGCATCATTGAGTTTCTGAAGGCGAGATGAAGCTTGGGTAAGTGATTGATTTCCATAAATCGGTGGTGTTCGAGTTCGGGGAGAAATCGAAGCGAGACAATAATGATGAACTGCTGTCATTATCGGCCATTAATGGAGAGGGTGCATTGGAAGAGACGATGGGGTTATGATGGTGATTAGTTACCTGCAGTGGAGATCGAGAAGATGTGGTGATCACGACGGCATGAAGAATGTGAGAATGGTGATGGACTTGGGCTATGGACGAGCTTGATAGTTGTTGCTACCATTGGCGGTGACAAGTTTGGAGGAAACAGAGCATGACAAAGAGATTTGCTGCCATTGTAAATGGAGCTCGAGTGAACAGAGGAGAGAGTTCGGTTAAGGCAACTATGGCGATATGGAAGGTGATTGACCCAATGATGATAGACGCTGTTATGGTGATGGTTTATCGGTATCGGTGATGGTAATGGAGTTATACGGTGGTTGTTGGTTGATCGGAGATGGAGAAGAAGAGGCGGTAATGAAGAAGGTCTTTCGGTTTTCGAGTTTGCGGAGTTATATGAGAAGTGGTTGCTCACTGGAACAACATGGCCGTGATGATGTATTGGTAGTCTGCTTGCTTCCATTAACGGTGATGGTCGACGGGGGATGAACAACGGGATAGAGAATATACGAAGAGTATGGTTACGTAGTTACGAGTTTGGGTTGTTGTGATGATGTCACGGTGAGACCCATGTGTGATGATGGAAGTTCAAGAGCCGTACAAATCGGGAAGAAAGATTAGGCGGGAACACGTGTGGTGGGGCCGCTTTGCGGTACGTGGTGGAGAGCTATGACGCGCGTTGGAAGATGAGTGAAGATTGTGTAAGAAGGAGCATCGAGGCCGGATAGATCTACGATGCAGTTAAGATACAAAGAATTCTCGGAGGATCGAACGAATCATAAGCCGTGTGCACTCTACTAGAATGTGTACCGCGCCGCACCCAATTATCAAACTGGGATAAACTCCACCGACTTTGCATCTTTATATAAATACGACTATTGTGGATCGACTAGGGTATTTGATGCCTATAAATAGCTACCTAAACCAAAAAGAGAGAGGATTTTTCTTCTTTTATTATTTTCTTTTGTAGCTAGAAACACAACTTTTGGTAGAGAGAAAAAAAACACAAAAATAGGGAGGAGGAATCTTTGCCTCTACTTTTGTTTTCTAGGGTTTAGAAACATGATAGGTTTTCTCTTCCTTCTTGTTATGAACTCCATGAATATGAGTACCTAGTTTTTATTATTGGTTATGGAATAAGTTGGATTTCCAAATATGGGTTTTAATATGATAAATTAGTTTTTTCTCCATATTATCGATTATGATTTACTATTAATATTGTTACATGATTTGAATGCGTGTTTAGTCGAGTCGCGAATCGATTGAGTTTGCTTTCATCTTTATTGCTAGATTAGGGTTATTATACGAAAAAGTGATAATTCCTGATTGCAAGTAGCATAAATATGATTATAGTTTGTAGTGATACATTCTTATGATCATATGTGAACCATAACCTTTGTTAAATCGGATTAGTGCTTTTACACGTTCGATTGCTCTGATTGGCCTGATTTCATAGAACTTAACGCATCTAGGGAATTAAACTTGATTAGTGCTTTTACACGTTAGGTTGTTCTCTAAGATAGAATTCATATTCACATCTTTTAATGTGTTTGTTGATGACAAGAGGAGATATGCGGGATATACTTGCGATCAAGGTATTCTAGGGCCTTTGATAAAAGTTGAGATTAAAATATCAATTCTAGTTATTGTGATGAAAACATGTTTGTGGTTGAAGACGAAATCCATGACCAATACTTTCTCATCCCTGATTTGATTTGTTTACTTTTTATTGTTTGCTTTTACTTAGTTTATTATATAAAAATCACAAAACCCCCCGGTGTTATTTATAGGAAACCGAAACAATTTGACAACCTTAGTCCTCTCTGTGGGAACGATCCTTTCTTGCCCTTGCTTCATTATATATCAATAAGTAGTAAGAAAGTGTAATTTATTTTTGTGTCGGCTGACAACCGATCAGTAAGCCGGTTCAGCTTTTTGTTACAAGTCATAAGCAAGCCAACACCTTCACAATCTCAACACCTTCTTCGCTTCCCTCCCTAAGATCAACCCCATCTCCTTCACTTTGTGACCGAAACAAGTTTGGAACGGCCATTTCTTGGTTTAGACCGGACTTGCACAGATTGATTTCCGAATCTACAAGCACTCACCGCGCAGTGTATTTGTTTAGGGGTTTAGATTCATTCCTCATCCACACACCACAAATTACCAAATTCGGCAGGAATAGTTTTCACCCATAAACAATTGTGTCATGGAGGCACGAGCAATGATGTCCTTAGCATATAATGACTGAGACAAATATAACCCTGAAGATGATCGAGTGACAGTAATACCCAGAAAATGATGTAGCGGTCCAAGGTCAGACATGGCAAATTCCCGTTTCATCAAATCAATGAAGAGGTGTAGAAGAGTATTGGTAGAGGCAGTTAAAACAATATCATCAACATATAATAGTAAATATGCCGTATCTGATCCGGATTGATAAACAAAGAGAGAGGGTTCACACACACACACTACCACGAAAACCACAATTAGTGATATACTTGGCAAACCTCTGAAACCACGCCCGAGGAGCCTGCTTGAGACCATATAGGGATCTACATAGTCGACATACGTACTCAGGATGAGCAGGATCAACAAATCCCGGAGGCTGATGCATATAAACTGTCTCGGTCAGATCACCATGAAGAAAATCATTCTTAACATCTAGCTGATGTATGGGCCAGGAACGCGAAGTAACAATAGTAAGAACAGTACGAATAGTAGAAGGTTTAACAACCAGACTAAACGTTTCAAAACAATCAACCCCAACCTGCTGAGATTTACCATTAGAAACAAGACGAGCCTTGTATCGATGCAAGGAGCCATCGGCATGATATTTGTGACGAAAAAGCCACATGGAACGAATAACATGAGCATCACGGGATCGTGGTACGAGTTCCCATGTATTAGTTTTCAACATAGCATTGTACTCATCTTTCATGGAGGCATTCCAATTTATATCCCTAAGAGCATACAAGTGAGAGCGAGGAATTGGGGAGATATGTCGTAATATTTGGACATGGAGATTGAGACGGTGGATTGGTCGGTGAATGCCACGGGATGCTCGCGAGTAACAGGACGTGAAGGTGATGTAGTGGGTGTAGGAGCAGTAGGGACGGAAGGAGCAGGTGGTGAGGGTGGAGGGGTAGAAATAGTAGTGGGTGTAGCAGCTGTAGGGACGGTTACAGCTGTTGGTGTAGGAGAGGGACCAGTGCAGGTAGGGACTGGTGAGGTGGATTGGACTGACGTATAGGGGACAACAGTGGGTGGGACTGACGTAGCAGAGGGGAGGGTGGACCGACGGTGAGGTGGAGTATATGGTCCAGGAGGTGTTACAAAGAGGTTGGAGAGTAGATGCTTGGTTGACAGTAGGGGAAGGCTGTATTGATGGATAGGAGAGATTATAAGAAGGATGAATGAGAGAAGGAGAAGACTCAATATTACAAGAAGTATTTGTAGGAGATCTCATGAAGGGAAAAACTTTTTCATAAAAAGTTACATGACGAGAAAGAATAATCTTGTTTTTGGCAAGATCGAGGCAGCGGTATCCACGGTGGTTGGGAGGAAAACCAAGGAAGAAACACCTAGTAGAACGAGGGGCAAGTTTGTGAGGAGTTGTGGATGAGAGATTTGGATAGCAAAGACAACCAAAAGTACGGAGATGTTCATACGTTGGTTGTCGTTGATAAAGAATAGACTCAGGTGAGTGAAAATTAAGGACTTTGGTGGGTAGAAGGTTGTGTAGATAGACTGCCATATGAAGAGAATAGACCCAATATTTAGGGGGAACGGCGTGAGACATAAGGGTACGAGTGATATCATTGACACAAACGTATCATGCGTTCGTCCTTGCCATTTTGGGAGGAAGTTTGGGGGCATGAGAAACGAAAAACGAGACCATTGTCACGAGCAAAGTTATGGAAGGAAGAGTTGTCAAATTCACGACCCATGTCACATTGAAAACATTTTATTTTACGTTCAAATTGAGTTTGAATGAAAGAACGAAATTCCAAAAATTTTCTATAAACTTGGGACTTAAATTTTAAAGGGTAGACCCATAGATAGTTGGTGAAATCATCAAGCAATATAAGATAATAACGAAAACCGGTATCGATATGTAATGGAGAGGTCCATAAATCGCTGTGAATGATATCAAACGGTGCAAAAGTAATGGAATTAGATTCATAAAATGGCAATCGAACATGTTTACTAACTTGACAAGAATGACAAACTTTAGAAGAATGATTCTTATTACAATGAATTGAATTATTGGTACGTAAGACATCTAAAATGGCCTTTCCAGGGTGGCCGAGGCGGCTATGCCAAATATCAAAGCGAACAGACAGCAAGAAAATGGGGGAAGACTGGGGACGATATGGGAGGTGGCACGGCAGAGTTGGTGATAGGGTAGATCTCCACAGAACTATCACATCGAAGGATAATCTTCCTCGAACTCAGATCCTTCACAGAAAAACCAGACGGATCAAACTCAACAGATACACGATTATCAGTGGTGAACTTACGAACGGAAACTAAGTTTTTGATGATATCGGGAACAACAAGAGTATTTTTGAGTTGAAGAGTACGAGAAGGAAGGGTTATGAGCTTGGTACCACTAGCATTAACCAGAATGCTATTTCCATTGCCAACTAAGATGGATCGTACATTGCGGTTGAAAACGTTATGTAAAGTACAGATAATCAGCAGTAAGATGCGAAGTAGCACCATTGTCCATGTAGAAGGAATCATTAGGTTGTTGTAAATGCATGGAGCTATACGCCTCAACTATGTCTATGGGTTTCGATGAATTCGGTTGTAGGAGCAAGGTATGCTTGGCCACGACCATTTCCAGGGAACGACCACGTGTTTGGTTATTGCGGAAGTTGGCATTGGATGGCCTGCGATGAGATTCAAACGGCTTCCCGGGGAGTCTGAGTCGGGTATGTGCACGGTGGAACATCCCAAACGGTGGCCGCACGGAGGATAAGGCGGGCATAGACGGACGAAAACCGGATGGTGTGGGCAAAGAGGTGGTGGGTTCGCAGATGGAGAGGTAGTTGGGAAGGATCCAGGACGCTTGTCATTGGACTGAGATTTGTGTCCTCGTTTGCCAGAGTTTTGATGATGAGAACGAGAGTTGTTACGTTCCATTGGAGAAGAAGCAGCAGCTAGGGCAGTTGGAGCAGGTACAATAGAATGTTGTGCACGTCTGATTTCCTCAGTACGGAGTTGAGAGCGTGTAACATCAAAGGTGCATGGACTGTTGTATGAAAGAGGCGACAATATTGTATTCCTCCGGAAGACCATTCACCAGTTGGATTACGAGACGTTTATCATTCATAGGAAAATCAAGATCATGCAATCGATCGAACAGAGATTTGAGCTTGTCACAATAATCATCAACACTAGCACAATCAGAAAATTTAAGGTTTACAAACTTACTCTCAAGATTTACAGCACGACTGCCTTTGTTGTCTTGAAAAAGTGTTTTAAGGTGATCCCAAATCTCCTTTGCAGTTTTTCCTTTCTTGAGAACGGTGAGCATGAAATCCTTAGTCATGGTAGCGAAGATCCATTGACGGCAGAGAGCATCCAACTGCTTTTTAGTTTCGGCATCAACATCTGCAGGTTTTTGCGATCCATCAATTAGGAAGAGTAATCGATGTGCTTGGAGATGAAGTTCAAAGAGAAAAACCCATGACGAGTATTCATCTTGTATGATATCTAAGATAATAGGTATTAGGGTTTTGATGTTTGTGACGGAGAAAGCCGGGTGAAGAGATTTCTTTTCTCGTGCCATTGTTTAAGGTTTTTAGAAGAGGAATCGATGGGTGGTTGATGCCATCTTGGATTGAGGATAATTTCCTTAGAGAATGTTGTTCTCCAGGATTCAGATTTATATTCATAACCATAATATCTATTGGAAAATACAAGAGTAATGTCGGAGATAATTCTCCTTATTCTAAATAAGGTAAACAAGATAATATGCATTCTATTAATACTATTGCTGCTGCTAATCATGACTATGATGCCGAAAATCCTAGTATATTCTATATTCACGACAAGTTAATAACAAGATGAACTTAATCATCAGTTGTTTCCATTTAATCTCATTTCTTTCATCTCATTTCCTTGGAATCCCGTATACTACAGGTACAAAGTTGGACAACAATGGTGTTGCGCGAAGAAATAGCAAAAAAATCCACGAGGGATCCCAACAATAACAACCCAAACAGGGACGACGTTGAAAATCCTACTACATAGGGAGGAGTCGTAGTGAATGATGAGGTAGTTTCTTCTTCTTCACGAAGGATTCTTAATATTGACTTGAATCTTAGCCCTGAAAAGTGGGATGAAGATGAGGAGTGATCTTCATGTTGGATTTCGAAAGCTATTAGATTTAAAAACCAAACCTTTTAGCTGGTGTGTATGGTGCGTGAGTTTTTGTTGTAGTGGTCTAGTTGACCTGAAATGTTTGAGCAATTATTTCGTTTCTTTCTCTGAAAACTTATGGATGATTGATTATTCTGGTCCCTCTAAAGTTGCATTTTCTATGTATGATCAACCGATGAGTACTAACAAGTTTGGTCGTTTGATGATTATATTTGCATTTTATCCTTAATTTTCCATGATTTTTTTTATCGCGCTAACAAAAAAAAATTGGATGAGAAAGAGAGGACATGAAAAGCGGATCTTTCTGAAACATCCCTGGACAAAAGGGGAACAACAAATGGACAACACTAAACTTAAAGCAAGAGCAAGAAAAAAGAACCTCAGAATTGATTAAGGAATGATTAAGGAAGCCCATGTGTTTGTTTGTTTGGAATTTTTAAGTTATGGAAGTCTAGCATAATTAGGGAAATCAAGGATCTCAGACGGTCGGCTATGTGAGTCTATCTAAATCAGGAAACCCAACTATCCGATGGTCGAATCTATCAGTTTATACATAGGTCATTTCTTTTTAATATGGATTTATATTTAGTCCCACACCGCCTAATTGGGAGCAGAGGAACGAAACAAGACGACATAAAAGGAGAAGTTGGTGACCATAATAAGCATACCCATATCCTTTCGCATACCCATACCAATTGATCATAGTGCGACTTTGTTCACCCTAGGAATCACGTTGCGTATCCTCCTATTAGCGGAGGTAAACGGACGTTTTCTTCAACAATATTTACTTGAATATTCTGAAGACACATTGATGTATAACATCTAGACAAAGTCACCCCTATTTGACATTAGTGTCAAACCGTATTCTATTTCTAGTATTATTTCCTAATTTATGATTTCCCTATTCTAGAACTATTCTAGAACATATTAGTTTCCTAGTTTAGTATGATTTCCTTTTCTAGTTTTATTACTTTTAGGAAATAGTGAAGCCTATATAAGAAGG
This sequence comes from Papaver armeniacum, assembly GCA_023531295.1. Classification (NCBI taxonomy): domain Eukaryota; kingdom Viridiplantae; phylum Streptophyta; class Magnoliopsida; order Ranunculales; family Papaveraceae; genus Papaver; species Papaver armeniacum. The sequence goes on along the minus strand of JAJJWW010001283.1, from coordinate 55,791 downwards.
CCTAGCCTTGTAGAATTTCTACACATTCAACATTATTATCTTATTTGATTTATATCAAAGATATTTTATTTAGATATTGTTCTCTAGTTTTCTTATAGCTTTTGTGAATCGATTGATTTCACACTAGTTTTCACTACCTTTTGGATCCTTGATCCAAATTATTACGCTTCCGCTACGTCAAGTGGTACCAGAGCCTCGATTGAGAGCCTCCACTAACATGGGTGATAAGAAGATTTAAGAATTAGGGATCAGTTTGAAGAAGAAACTAGAAACTGATATGCAAGCAATGGGAATCAATATTGAAAATAAGCTAACCACAGTAATCAATGAACGATTCGAAGATATCACAAAAAAATTCGACAATATGTATATTAAGTTTATGGGAGAAGAAGGAAAAAAAGAAATAAGAAAGAAATAAGAAAGAAAGAAAGAAGGTACTTGGAGAAAAACCTAAAACCCAAGATGAAATTGTCCATCCCCATACTTCCACCCCTCCCAACTCTACCTCTCATATTCAAACTCCCCCAGCCTCTTCCCAACCTTCTTCCAGCCATTACACCTCCCAAAATAAATCATATTATCATCCATTGCAATCCACTCCATCATATTATTCTTGTCCACCTTACACAACCCCACAATTTAAATTCTTTGAAGATTTCAGCTCTTACTCTACTCCCCAAAACTTGCTCAAATCTTCTACAAAGCAACATGCAATTGATGTTGAAGATTATGAGCCATATTATTATTATCCTCCACCACCATGCCAGCAAAGGAACATGGGAAATCCAGAAAACTATCGCCCCAAATCTGATATAACCCCGTTTGATGGACTCTTGCACATTGAAGATTTCTTAGATTGGATGTGTACGGTTGATCGCTTCCTTGCTTATATGCGCATACCTGAAGATCAACAAGTAGAGCTTGTTGCTTTCAAGTTTACTGGACCAGCTTCCTCATGGTGGGATCATCTTCAAATAGAACAAGCCAATCAAGGATTACGACCAGTTCAATCATGAACAACCATGAAACAACTGTTGAAGAGAAGATTTCTTCCTCCGGACTACATGCAAACCTTGTTCATCAGTTTGCAAAATTATCTCCAAGGCAACCGCATGGTACAAGAGTATGTAACAGAATTTCCCGTTTGTTATCTCGGAACCAGCTGAATGAGACGGTTGATCAAACAATTGGGCGGTTCATCAATGGATATACAATAAAGGTTAGCTACTCAACAATATACTTCTCTTAATTCTGTCATTAATAATGCTTTAAAGATAGAATCTTTCATGATTTCTCCACAACCATACCCAAAATCCTCATTCTCTTACCCTAGAAAACCTTCGTTTCAAAATTTTCCTAATAGGCAACAACCTTCTCCATTCCAGTCCCGTAATTATCCTACTACCACTACCACTACCACTACCACCCAACCATCTTCTTCCCAAACCCCACCTACCACAAAGACTCCACCACCTCCACCCCTGCCTAGTAATGCTCCACCCATTAGACAAAAACCTCAAAACCCTTACGCATACCCAACTGAAAACAAGTGCTATAAGTGTAAGCAACCAGGTCATACATCAAACCAATGTAGAAGTGGGCGTACATTGATGACCGAAGAAGAGCCAAGATGTGTATGAGGAAGAAAGTGAAGAAGTTATTGGAAATATGGAAGATATTCCTACATATGCAGAGAAAGGAGATGAAGGAGATTATTGCTATGTTATTCGGAATCTATTATATGTTCCTCGTGTTGAATATCCAACTCGTAATCGTTTGTTCCGCACTCAATGCCGTGTCCAGAACAAGATTTGTGATATGATCATTGACATTGGTAGTTGTCAAAACATTATTTCATCTAGATTGGTGGATACACTGCAGTTGTCTACTCATCCACATCCTAACCCATACTCTATTGGTTGGATTAACAATAACAGCAAAAAGAATGTGGATTCTCAATGTCTCGTATCGTTTAAAATTGGTACTTACAATGAGACGGTGGTCTGTGATGTTGTGGATATTAGTGCTTGCCATATACTACTTGGACGCCCATGGCTATACGATGTGGATGTGACTTATAGAGGTAAAGCTAATATGTATTCATTCATGTACAATGGAAACATAATCATATTGCAGCCATCTTATGCGAAACCTAAGACAAGTCTACAACAAGAAGAGACTACGATGTTGGTTTCCCCGGACATCTTACCTGATGCACAAGAATTAGGTACGATCTATGCCTTAGTTGTACAACCTTCTACTCCTGACCTTCCTACAACTATTCCTACTCAAGTGCAGTCCTTACTAGATGAGTTTGCATGCATTTTACCATCTGATATGCCTGATTCTTTGCCACCTATGAGAAATATTCAACACCAAATAGATCTCATGCCTGGTGCAAGTTTGCCTAATCTTATACACTACCGTATGAGCCCTAAGGAGCATCATATACTTCGAGGACAGGTGGATGAATTGTTGTCTAAAGGTTTCATACAACCTAGTTTGAGCCCTTGTGTTGTTCCAGCCCTTTTTGTGCCTAAAAAAGATGGAACTTGGCGTATGTGTATCGAAAGTAGAGTTTTTAATAAGATCACAATCCGCTATCGTTTCCCAATTCCAAGATTGGATGATATGCTTGATATGCTCTCCGGTTCCATAATATTTTCTAATATTGATCTTAAAAGTGGGTATCATCATATCCGAATTCGACTTGGGGATGAATGGAAGACTGCATTTAAAACAAAGGATGGTCTCTTCGAGTGGCTTATTATGCCATTTGGCTTGTCTAATGCTCCAAGTACGTTTATGAGGCTTATAAATCAAGTCCTACAACCTTTCATTGGTAAGTTTGTTGTGGTTTATTTCGATGATATCCTTATCTATTCTAAGTCTGAAGAGGAACATCGCTCTCATTTGTGGGCTGTTTTCAACGCTCTCAAGGAGAATGAATTATTCATCAATCTAAAGAAGTGTCAATTTTTCACTTCTAAGGTTCTGTTTTTGGGTTACGTTGTTTCTGTTGATGGTATTCAAGTAGATGATTCCAAAATCACAGCTATTCATGATTGGCCTACTCCAAAGACAACATCTGAAGCTCGAAGTTTTCATGGTTTAGCTTCCTTTTACCGTCGATTTATAAGGGATTTCGGCTCTATCGCATCTCCTATTACTGACAGTTGGAAGGATAAAAGGTTCTTATGGACAGATGAAGCTAAATCAAGTTTGCAATTACTAAAAGAAAGACTTACTTCTGCTCATATCCTTGCACTACCTAATTTCAACAAGCTTTTTGAAGTACATTATGATGCTTCCATATTAGGAGTTGGTGTTGTTTTGTCCCAAGAAGGTAAACCCATTGAATTTCTTAGCGAAAAACTCACCGAAGCTCGTCAAAAGTGGTCTACCTATGAGTTAGAGTTCTATGCTGTGATTCGTGCACTACGAAAATGGAGATACTACTTAATACACAAGGATTTTGTCTTGTATACTGAACACCAAGCCCTCAAGTATATTCAGAATCAATCACCATCCAATAGAATGCATGCAAGTTGGATTTCTACCTTGCAAGAATATACGTTCTCTATTCAGCACAAGTCTGGTTTGAACAACAAGGTTGAGATGCACTAAGCCGTTTCACAAATCATAGTACCCGTGAATTACTCCTTGTTACTATCCGTGCTGAAGTGATTGCATTTGACTCCCTTAAAGAGTTATATCCTAACGATCCAGACTTTTCCTTACTATGGCAGAAATGTTCCTCCGCACAACAAGGTACGGGTAATTTTGTTTTACATAATGGATTTCTTTTTAAAGGTAGCCGCTTATGCATTCCTGATGGTTCCATTCGTGAACACCTTATTAAGGAGTTACATAGCAGTGGTCTTTCTGGCCATTTCGGGCGAGATAAGACTGTATCTCTAATCGAAGCTCGTTACTTTTGGAATTATCTCAATAAGGATTCCATGATTTTGTGCGACGTTGTATGGTTTTTCAACGAAGTAAGGGTCATGCACAAAATACAAGATTATACATTAGTCTTCCAGTTCCAGATGCTCCTTGGGAAGAATATCAATGGATTTTGTGCTAGGTTTACCAAGAACCCAAAGAGCTCATGATTATGTTTTTGTGGTTGTTGATCGCTTCTCAAAAATGACACATTTTATTCCTTGCAAGAAGACTATGGATGCTGTGACTACGGCAAATCTTTTATTCCGTGAGATAGTCCGTTTACATGGTATTTCAAAGACCATTACTTCTAATCGAGACACTAAGTTCTTAAGTTGGTTTTGGAGGACACTTTGGACTCGTCTCCAAACCAAACTACAGTTTAGTAGCACAGCTCACCCACAAACAGATAGGCAAACTGAAGTAGTAAACCGATCATTAGGGAATATTATTCGTTGTTTATCCGGAGACAAGCCTAGACAATGGGATCTATCTCTCGCTCAAGATGAGTTCGCCTATAATTCAGTTCCTAATCGGTCTACAAGTTATGCACCTTTTCAGATTGTTTATTCCAAGGTTCCTAAACATACATTGGATCTCGTCTCTTTACCATTCATTCCTAGTTCCAATGTTGCGGCAGATCACATGATAGAGTCCCTACAAGTGCTACATGATAAGGTAAAGAAAAACTTGGAAGCTGCTAATGACAAGTACAAGATAGATGCTGATCGTCGACGTCGTTTTTAATCCTATGAAGTTGGTGATCTGGTTATGGTGTACTTAAGCAAGGATCGTTTTCCGATGGGTACATACAACACGACGAAGTATAAGAAGATTGGTCCTATCCGCATTCTCAAGAAGATCAGCAACAATGCATATGTTGTTGACCTCCCAGCTAATATGAACATTTCGTCCACATTCAATGTTAAGGATATCTTTCCTTACTTTCCCGGCGATGATGTTTCTCTTACAACACCAAACTCGGGGTCGAGTTCTTTTCAAGAAGGGGGGCCTGATGTAGAACATCTATACAAAGTCACCCCTGTTTGACATTAGTGTCAAACCGTATTCTATTTCTGGTATTATTTCCTAATTTATGATTTCCCTATTCTAGAACTATTCTAGAACATATTAGTTTCCTAGTTTAGTATGATTTCCTTTTCTAGTTTTATTAGTTTTAGGAAATAGTGAAGCCTATATAAGAAGGCCTAGCCTTGTAGAATTTATACACATTCAATGTAGGATTCAAATATCGCACAACATATTTTCTTAGCGTGCGAGATTCAATTATTTCCTCAACTCGCGAGATGAGCTTGCGAGATTCATTATTTTTCATAACTCGCGAGAAGGTAGCAAGACTCGAGAGAGTGTCTCGAGAGAAGGTAGCAAGGCTCGAGAGAGTGTCTCGAGAGAAGGTAGCAAGGCTCGAGAGAGTGTCTCGAGAGAAGGTAGCAAGGCTCGCGAGAGTGTCTCGAGAGAAGGTAGCAAGGCTCGAGAGAGTGTCTCGAGAGAAGGTAGCAAGAGCCTCGCGAAATCATTAAAGGGCTCGCGAGAATATGAGCCGTATGTGAGCCGTCATCCACTATGTAAACACCTATATAAAGAAGAGAGCAGGAGAGAGAAACGGAGGATAATTTTAGTAGGAGAGAGAGATATTTTGGAGAGAGATATTATTTAGAGAGAAAAAGATTTTATTTTCTTTATCATCTTCTTCCCCAAATAATTAGATCTAGAGCTCTAGAAAATATCCATTAATGGAGATTGTAAATGTAATTCTTATGTAACCTCAACAATCATAGTGAAGAATCGTGGATGTAGATCACATTGATCGAACCACGTAAAAAATCTTATGTGTCTATTTAAATTTCTAGCACTTATATTTGAAATTTAGGTGATTAATATGATTTAGATCTACAAAATATAGTGAGGGGTGTAGTGTGGGAAAACCTGCTACTACATATGCGCTAGAAACAGGGACCTAATCTTGTTGGTTCAAGAAAGTTTAGAAAAAACGGCTACTGTTGGTGATGAATTCAATTGGATCTATAAACTTTAAGAGAAGTTTCCATGAAAAGTAGTTATTGTTCATACTTTTTATTTAGATCTATAAAATTTGGGTTCAAAAATGGAAGTTTTATGGAAGAAATCACACTTTCAGGGAGAAAATACCGTCAACAATTCAAGAACATAAAAAAAAGGGTTTGATGTGATAAAATTCAAGGAAGAAAGCTAATTTTTTAATGGAAGATTTCATATTCAGGAGAAAAAGAAAAGAGGAAAATTGTTGAAGGAAATTAAGGAAGAACGAAGAAAAGGATAAGAACAAAACGCTGTGAATTTTATCACAAAAAGAAGCTCGCACAGATGGTTTGAGTTGGAGCGAAGAAGCTTGATGTCGCAAGATCAAATCTCGCCACAGTCATATTTTTTCAAATATTTTTGAACTTTCAAGAGGGGAAAAAATGGAATAAAGTTATAGTATTGTGTGTTTCTTTCACAAACAGCAGCTAGCACAATTGGTCACTGGCGAAGAGTATAAACATAAGGTCGCGAGTTCGAGTCTTACCCTTCGCGAAGAATTTTTGTCATCTTTTTCCTTGAATATCAAAGGGTGAATATAAGTCATGTATTAGCATTCTGCGATCCTTTCGCACAGGAGGAGTAGCACAATTGGTCACGAGCGAACAAGAGGAGCTTAAGGTCGCGGGTTCGAATCTCCCACCTCGCAAAGAATTTTTTGCTTCGCAAAGAAGGGAAAAAATGGATAATTTCGCAAGGTTGTTTCATTCTTTCGCAAACAAGAGGCAGCACAGTTGGTCACCTGCGAGGTTAATGAGTTCATGGTCGCGAGTTCAAGTCCCATTGAACGTCCATTTTTTTGCATGGATTTTTCGCAACAGTATTTCGCAAGAAGAAAGTAAGTGATTATTTCGCAGAAACACTTCGCAGAGGCAGGGCTAGCACAGTTGGTCAGGAGGCATGAATGCAAGCAGGAGGTCGCAGGATCAATTCTTGCTCTCGCACATTTATTTTTGTTATGAGAAATTTCGCACAGACTTTGCTTATCTCGCAAAGAAGAAAGTTGATGATTATCTCGCAAATGAATTTCGCGAGAGAGAGTTAGAACAGTTGGTATGGTGAGAGAATATGCAAGAGGCAGGTCAAGGGTTCAAGTCTCACTTCTCACATTTCTTTTTACTACGCGAGATTGAAAACAACAGCAAACCACAAAAGCTAAGTACCACTTTCCTTAAACATTTTACTTACAAAAAAAATAAAAGATTTTTGATTTGATTTACAAAAGGCGAGATAATCGCAGAATTACAGAAATTTCAGAACTACAAAGATTTCACAATTACAATAATTTCGAGAAAAATCTCGCAGATATTACAAGAGAAACCGAGAACAATATCTCGCAAAGATCAATTTATATATTTCCCTTAAATACTCGCTTTGTTTCAAATGAGAATGATATCCAACATGGAGAGTATTAGCGGGCAAACCTTTATGGCGTACACCCTAGTTCGCGAATTTACTCTAGGATTTCGCAAGAGGCAATGTACCTAAAGTGCGTCATATAAGGGGGTACCTATTAGGATCATTTCCATGAAGGATGTTTTATCGGATGAAATGAAATGAGTTATACAAAGGAAATCAAAACAAAGAAAAATGATTTGAACTTGAAATTAAATAAATATCTTTGATAAAAGAAATGTGGAATACTAATCTAAATTTTTATTTGCATTACAAAGATAGCATGAGGCAAAGAACATGGAGCGGGAGTTTCGCATGATGGATTCGCAATACTTCTTATATTTAGAGGATTAAGTACTTCTTATACTTCTCAAAGGATACTTCATATTTCTTATATATTTCGAGGATTAAGTACTTCATATACTTCTTCAAGGATACTTCATACTTCGCATAATTCAAGAAACGATACTTCATATATACTTCTCAAAGCTTGGAACTTCGCAAAAGAATAGAGGCAAGTACGTACTTTTCAAGTCCAAAGTATTCTTCCGCTCGTTCCTTCATCAACAAAGACCAAAGATTACTACAACAACAGATTTTTCCTTAAAGATCGCTCTTCAAGCAATATTCAAGGAAAAAGAGGCAAGATGTAGGATTCAAATATCGCACAACATATTTTCTTAGCGTGCGAGATTCAATTATTTCCTCAACTCGCGAGATGAGCTTGCGAGATTCATTATTTTTCATAACTCGCGAGAAGGTAGCAAGACTCGAGAGAGTGTCTCGAGAGAAGAAGGTAGCAAGGCTCGAGAGAGTGTCTCGAGAGAAGGTAGCAAGGCTCGAGAGAGTGTCTCGAGAGAAGGTAGCAAGGCTCGCGAGAGTGTCTCGAGAGAAGGTAGCAAGGCTCGAGAGAGTGTCTCGAGAGAAGGTAGCAAGAGCCTGCGAAATCATTAAAGGGCTCGCGAGAATATGAGCTGTATGTGAGCTGTCATCCACTATGTAAACACCTATATAAAGAAGAGAGCAGGAGAGAGAAACGGAGGATAATTTTAGTAGGAGAGAGAGAGATATTTTGGAGAGAGATATTATTTAGAGAGAAAAAGATTTTATTTTCTTTATCATCTTCTTCCCCAAATAATTAGATCTAGAGCTCTAGAAAATATCCATTAATGGAGATTGTAAATGTAATTCTTATGTAACCTCAACAATCATAGTGAAGAATCGTGGATGTAGATCAGATTGATCGAACCACGTAAAAAATCTTATGTGTCTATTTAAATTTCTAGCACTTATATTTGAAATTTAGGTGATTAATATGATTTAGATCTACAAAATATAGTGAGGGGTGTAGTGTGGGAAATCCTGCTACTACATTCAACATTATTATCTTATTTGATTTATATCATAGATATTTTATTTAGATATTGTTCTCTAGTGTTTTTATAGCTTTTGTGAATCTATTGATTTCACACTAGTTTTCACTACCTTTTGGATCCTTGATCCAAATTATTACGCTTCCGCTACGTCACACATTAATACCAATTAAAGAGACAAAATATTCATCATAATTATCCACAGATTAGATCAAAGATGTATTAGGATTCGACATTAGTTAAATAAAGGAAAGACAAATAAAGTGAAGACAAATAGTTGCAAGTAAAGACAAATAATATAATGTGTTTTTGCTAGTGAAGAGTGATGATCTTATTGCAATGTATTGCCATCATGTTAATTTGCTAGTGAAGAAACCCTGTTGAAATAAGCTTTTAATTCCTAATTCAAATTTGAATTCATTCTCTTGATCAGAATCTTAAATTGGTGCAAAAACTATGGCGTGCTGTCAGGTAGTTATGCGTGCTAGGTATAAGAACAATGGTGTTAAGGATCCTGCTGGTGTAAAGGAGTTCTAATTATGACAGAGGACAAACTTGATTTCTCACCTGATGATCTTAAGTCATCTACAAGACTCAGTGTTGGGTTCAGATCCATTACAAATCAAAGAATTAGCCAAAAACAAGCGCTACTAAGGTTTATACATAAACCTACATCTGGCTGTGATAAAAGTTACACATTTGAGTTCGATAAATTTGCAGAATGTGATATATATGCCACGAATTTGTAGCAAAAGTCATTGGAAAGACAAAAGCTACGTAATCATCTGCACCGGATGTCAAAATGGATTCCGAGAAGTCTGCAACTATACTGCACGATGAACAACTCCGTCTAGAAGAAATAGAGCTTCGGATGAAAGTGCTTGCTGAGAATGTATGAGTTGCGTGCTGCATAAGCAATTTATTATTGGTGGTGTTCGGATGAATCAATTCGGCCACAAGAAAGAGATCGCTTGATGTTGATGGCGGCAAGATGTGTAAACAATGATTGGGGTTCAAAAGTGCGATGCTTGTGAATGTCAGGCCATTGACAGATGGCCGGACAAACAAAGTCACTTTCCGCGACACCAGAGATTATTCAAGAGATTTTCACCGAAAACCAAATGTTCACCAAGTATTTTTGAAATTTGTCCCAAGCAAGATAACTGAAATGGATTTTTGGACAAAGTATGGTAGAACAGAATTTCTCCATAGAACAAAACATGTTATTGTGGCTGCGGCTGAAGCTGCTGAAGATGAGGAGCTGGCTGTCTTCTTGAAGCAGGATGTTATATTATCCAGTGAAGCTCGCAAGAAGATCAGACGTGTTGATCCAACTTTAGATATGGAAGCTGATGAAGGGGATGATTACATACATCTTCCGGATCATGGAATTTTTCGTGATGGTGTTTATGGGTGAAAACTATTTCTGCCGGTTTTGGTAATTTGGGATGTGTGGATGAGAAATGAGTCTAAACCTTAAACAAATGCACTGCGCGGTGAGTGCTTGTAGATCGATAGATCAATCTGGCAAGTCCGGCCTAAAACCAAGAAATGGCCGTTCCAGACTTGTTTCGGTCACAAAGTGAAGGAGATGGGGTTGATCTTAGGGAGAGAAGCGAAGAAGGTGTTGAGAATGTGAAGGTATTGGCTATGAATGACTTGTATCGTAAAGCTGAACCGGCTTGCGTGGGTGTAAGCTATCGGGGCCCGTGTTTGAATACGATTGTATCAACACTTGCCTCTGTTGTCTGGACTTGTTCTTGTTTAAAAAATAGGATGGAGAACCTATTTATACAAGTCTTTTAGCCTAACCTTCGTATCTCGTGGGAAGTGGAGAAAGTGGAGTGATGGAGTAGTGGAGTAATGTGTTAGTGTCACACGACCAGGCTTGCCCACTTCTCCCATCATCACTTAACCGTCCATGACTTCCTGACACGCTCTTGTGATGGCGCGTTGTGCGCTGCACGCTGTAAACCGCCGCACCAATACCCCAAAGATGTATCCCCCGCTTGTGACATGATTGATGTTCTGAATGTGTGGGTCGTGGGACCCACAAAAGGTAGCATGTAATGTCAATTGAATAATCGCGTTATTCAGAGGTCGATACTTGTGAAGTATCGTGTGTATTCTATGCGCATCATGGTGTGGTAAAGTGACGGGTGGTGATCACCAAGATGCCTTACTGACCAATTAACTCCTGACCAGGGTTGTATAACCAAGCCGGTGAAGTTGGACGGACGAGATGATCTTTGAGACACTCATCTGCGACCGTTGATGGAATTAGGGTTTTAGAAGAGGTGCGCAAGCATCCCTCTTCAGCCTGGTCGAATCCAAGCTTGGGATACGATTTTGGCCAGGCCGATCGTACATGCGTGTAGACGGCATGACGGTGTAGGCGCCCATACCCCATTATCTCACGAAAGTGTGATCTGGACCACTCAATTCGTCCAGAAATGTCGAGTGGTCGAGATCAGTTTGCAACAGAAAACGAGTGCAAACAAAAGCCGCGCATCGTGCCAACTTCAGGCGCGCGTTCCAAGACGACCAATCTTGGTCGGTCTTGGCCGATCGGTCTGGTGTGTAGGTGATAGGCTGGTATTCACGCCTATACCTGATTGTCCCATGAAAACGTGATCTAAGCCACTCAAATCGTCCGGCGAAGTTGAGCGGTCGAGATTAGTTTGGAATTGGGAAGTGTAACCACGCTAGTTTGGGCGGACGATTTGGGATAACCAGGCATGGTATGGTTAAATAGACCCATCTATCCCCTCACCTTGGCCGACCAGGTGAGGGGATAGATGGGTCCATGGTGGTCATGTTGGTATGATCGGACCTGCTTAATCTAATCTTGGACCCTCCATTCGTGCCGGAGAAGATGGACGCTCGTGATGCTCATAAGACCATAATTTTGGGTTTCACGGCCGTGCGTCATGCTCCATTCGGCGTATTTAATGGGATGACCAACCATGGTTGGTCCTGACCGATTGGTCAGGTATGTAGGCGGCCCCACGGTGATTGTGTTGACATGCTCTGGGCCTTTTGAATCTACATCTACACCCTCCATCTATACCTACGAAGATGGATGGTTGAGACTGTTTTGTGACACATGTAATGTGCCACAAACCCTAATTTAGGGTTTTCCACCCATACCGCTCTGGTTTGGACGTTTTGGCAAGCTATGCCAATCTTTTGGGGAGGCCGACCATGCGGGGTCCGCGTTGGTTCGGCAGCGAATATTCCATACCTGCTTGGGGGTTATGGAATTGATCTGGGCCATCCAATCATGCTGGTAAGTTGGATGATCGAGATCATTTCCAAACTGATACGGACAGTCCGGATGCTCAATCGGGCTAGTATAACACACCGAGATTTTCTCAATCGGGCTAGTATAACACACCGAGAGTTGCAGCCTGTACGGGTATTTCGTACATGCTTTCATTATAATGCTTGGAGGTTCGTGTTGCTCTGCTGAGAGCAACACTCAGTCGTCATGCCGCACCGATAATGAGTACACGAAAATACAAGGCTGCTTACGCATTAATTAATAATGTTATAAATTCACAGGTATATGGGATTGTTGCTACATGCTCCAACCTGGATGAATTTCGTGTATTTAATTCACAGAATGGGATTCTTGTCACATGCTCAATTCTAGGTGAATTAGTAAAGTGAAGAAGTATTCAACACTTATTAATGGCTTTATATTTTACAAGATGTTAGCGCATAATTTTCTGGCTTTTACAATTTTAACCTTAAATGAAAATCCACCATCAACATTAAGTCCCCTGCCTAGCACGTAATGGTTACACTATTGTGGGGTAGGCATAAGATGGTGACATATACAAGCATAAGAAGACAAGATAAAGGAAGTCTACCTGGAGGGATTCTGACCAATCGTGGGCAATCCTCCATACGTGCGTGACCACGGGCCTTGATGGACCGGCTTCCTCCCTTAGGTGTTTGAGTTAGGGATAAGATTCTTCTTCTACTGGGATTCCGGGCGTGGGTTCTTACACACTGCTGGTTGAATCGCTCGTGTATCTAGATGCCCTTATGATTCTTGATTAGGGCTCAAAAGAAAGCCTGACTTGGTCGGTGTCGAATCCCCATATATCGGGCGCCGTAATCGTTTTAGGGTTTCCTCAGCATATATGCAGGTGTAGAGATTTTGAACCACTTTTACGATTTTACAATAGGGCTTTCTCGCAGAAACTCTGTTTCCTCATCATGTCGAACACTAGTGGATCGTCTTCTTCATACCATCCAGGATCTTCCGTTAAACGTGCACGACCTGCGTCTGAGCTTCATGATGAATCCTCTGCTCGTGTTCTCCGAGTCAAGAAGATCATACCGGTTCGTATCTTTTTCCTTTTCTGAACAATTGCGTGTTCTTCATAACGATCAGGTGAATAATCCTCTCATTCTTGCAGAGATATCCTACCGGAACATGTGTGACGGTTATCGATGATGACGACTTAAACAGTCCTCTTCCTTCAAAATCAAACACGCCTACCCCTGTGGACCTCGAAGATGCTTTGACTGGGTATCTCATCTTATGAATACCCCAATGCAGGTCTTTCATTCGATGTTCGCATGAAATGTTTATCCTCCAGCTACCGAGATGTCGGTGGATTCTTAGTGCGGAAGGAGTTTTTGCCTTTGTACACAAAGTTATGGAGAAAGTATGGCCATATCGCAACCAGGAATGTGGTCCGGCACTATTCATCTGCTCTGGTCACCGCGGTAAACTGCCTTCTTCCCATGATTGTTGAGATGGAGAATATTTCTATCCGCAACGTTGCCGAATCAAGCCTCGAAAAATGGGAGAATATGGTATCTACCTGCGAATCCATGGAGTTCAACGTGGTCTGGTTACGGCAGCGTCTTGATATCATCAAGTTTGATCGAGCGGGCATCCTCGTGAATGTTGTTCCTGCTGCGAAGGCTATCTTGGAAGAGGAGAAGGCTCTTGCTGCAGAATCAAAGGAGGTAGAGCGGGCTGTACAGGACTTGAAGAAAAGGATAGAAAGATATCAAGCTAGACTGGAGATGATGCTCTCAAGGAACTATAATCTTCTAGATGGCCTCTTCTAAGTCGTATTCAGCTGTATTCCCTTATTGTTTATGTCAAAGTTTCTTGAACGTCTTTGCAGAATAAATTGCATTGGTTTTTGATTGGTGAAACGGTTTTTTTTTTCATTGATGCATCTCTGAATATAATTGATGATTCAAACATGTAATGAAAATAAATGCATGTATTGTTGACAGAGAAGATAGTGGTCAGGCATGATATGCCTTGAGCCACTTTCCATTGATGACTGCTTCCAATTTGCCTCCGTCCACCTTAATGATCTTGTAGTAGCCAGTATTGTAAGCCTTGGTGACTGTGTAAGGACCTTCCCATTTCGGTGAGACCTTTGGTGCGGACATGTCTTGTTGTATGTGTTTGGCCGTTTTCAAAACCAAATCTCCCACTTTGAAAACACGTGATTTCACAGTTTTGTTGTATTCCCTGGAAATTATATTCCTGTACACCTAAGTGCGTTCTTCTGCTTTGTTTCTTCTAAAATCCAGAGTGTCTAACTCCGCTACTCTAGAGTTAGAGGCTTCAGCCTCGTTCCAGTGGATCCCGGTTGCCGCTGCAATCGGGCTGATGGGATTTTGATCTCTGCTTGGAGAATTGCATCCGCTCCGTAAACAAGTGAGTATGGGGAAACTCCAATGGAGCTTCTGGGTGATTTCCGGTATGCCCATAGCGCCATTGGTAACTAGTCATGCCATTCCCTAGGATTATCGTGTACTGTTCGACTGATGATCCGGATCAATATCTTGTTGGTACTTTCAGCTTGTCCGTTCCCTTGAGGATAGTAGATGGTGGAGAAGACCTGTTTAATGCCATACTCTTCAAGTAACTCTCGTACATGTTTATTGGCGAAGGGAGTGTCATTATCAGTGATGATATACTTAGGCACACCAAAACGACAAATGATATGTTCTTTAATGAAAGCCGCAATTGTTGCTCCTGTAGTCCCTCGCAGGGGAATGGCTTCTACCCATTTGGTGAAGTATTCTCGGTCATGTTATGATGTACTCGTGTTGCTTTGATGATGGAGGGTTGATTTTCCCGATAATGTCCAAATCCCAGTGTAAAATGGCCATGGACTCGCTTATCGAGTGCGAGAGGGTGGAAGGCGCATGAACAAGGTTCCCATGAATTTGGCATTTGTGACTTTGAACAAAAGCGGCGCATCATCCTCCATGGTCGGCCAATAGTATTTCTCGTGTATCTGGAGAAATAGTTTCCTCTTCCCTTGATGTTCTCCTTCGTGTGTCTCCTTCAGCATGACTGGGACTTCTTCCCCAGCCAGGCATCGTAGTAGATCACCTCCGAAGCTCTTGCGATATAGGATCCCTTTGTGCAATACGAACCGCTTGGCCTTTTACTTTATCTTGATAGCATCCTTTTGATTGGCAGGAGTTGTTCCGTCACGGAGATAACTAATGTATGGCTCTCTCCAGTCCCCCGTGTGGTTCACGTTAAACATTTCCAATTGATGTGGCGGTGCTTGGCAATTTGAGCAGGACTTCTGAAGTAGTCTTGATTGAGTCTCTATCTCTGTCCAGTAATAGCCCAGGCGTTGAAGTCGTCGGTAAAGCGTTATCACCAGTGATTGTCCACAAATTTCGTTGTGAACATAACTCAGCTTAGTTGTGCTTCGTCATCCCCAAGACATCTTGACAGGGAACCATCCGGGTTCCGATAATACAGCATACCATGAATCATGAAGAAGTTCTACAGGGTTTTAAGACTGAAATTTCCTTGGGAGAGTGAGCTGTTGAGCTCTTGAATGATCGGAGTTCGCCAATCGTCGGTCTTGGTGTCTTTGTATTGTGATAACCATGCCGATTCTATGGTTCTCCTCTTTACTATCAGGGTTTCTTCCGAACCTTCGAACTTCAATTTGGAAGCCAGTGTTGCTAGACAATCGACGTGTTTGTTGTTGTTGCGACCGACATGGGTTATGGTTGAATCAGCAAAATAGTTCAGTAACCTTTGTTCTTCTGATCGATATGGATCTAGCGTTACTTCCTTCAGTGCGTATACCCCATTCATCTGATTCACCAGTAACTTGGAGTCACCTCTTATCTCCAGACGCGTGACTCACCGCTTGCTTGGCTATTACAGACCCTATGAGGAAGGCTTCATACTCTGCCGAGTTGTTGGTGCATTCAAGTCCATCATGAAGGAGTGTGAGAATACTTCCCGATTGGAGATACTAATACCACGCCCGCTCCTCCAGTATTACTGCTAGGGGTAGCAGATCCATCAAAATACAAGAGCCACACTTCTTCTTCCAAAACAGAGATGTCTGGAAATTCTCCAGGAAGATCCTCGTGGAGCCATGTAGTGCCTTCTCCATGGAATGCTGCTAGTAATTCCGCTACTGCTTGACCCTTGATAGCTCTAGGTGACGTACATGTTATGTTCAGCTCTGACATTTGGAGAAGCCACTTGTCTGTCCTTCCCGTCAATACTGGCTTTGAAAGTAAAAACTTTGCAGGGTCATATTTAGACACGAGTATCACCTTGTTGGATAGTAGGTAATTCCTAAACTTCTGAATGGAATGGATCAAAGCTAAACATGCTTTCTCTGCTTTGGGATATCTGAGTTCAGCATCTCTTAATATTCGGCTGAAATAGTATATGGGACGTTCGATTCCCTCGTCGTCTTCCCCGAGCGAGTAGAGCCCCTACGGCGCGCCACCTGAAGGCGAGGTGTAGAGATATAGCGGCTTCCCTTGTGCGGGAGACTTCATGATGGCTGGAGATGACAGATTCGTTGAATCTTTCTAAAAGCTTCCTGCCGGGTTGCGGTCCAAACGAAGCTCGGCTCCTTTCTTTAATAAGGGGGTGAATGAGGCGGTAAGTTGGGCTAGACCCGGGTATAAAACGTCGAATGTAGTTTACCTTGCCCATGAAACTCGGAGCTCCTTCACAGTTCGTGGGGGCGGCATTGTGAGGATAGCCCGAGTCTTGGATGGGTCTACCTTGATCCCTTCTGCAGCTACTTGGAATCCCGTAAATTTACCCAAGAGACGCCGAAAACGCACTTCAAAGGATTCATCTTCAATTTGTATTCTCGACACCTCTCAAACACTTGCCGTAAGACGCTGGTGTGATCTTCTCGAGCCCTTGACTTGACCACGATATCATCTACATAGTCTTCTACTTGTTTATGCATCATGTCGTGGAAGATTGCCGTCATAGCACGTTGATACGTTGCGCCGGCGTTCTTTAAACCGAATGGCATAACAAGATAGTAAAAATTGCCAAGAGGGGTTCGGAAGGTCAGCTTACTTGCATCGTGCTCATACATCCTTATCTGATTGTAGCCGCTGTAACCATCCATGAAGGAAAACATGCCGTGTCCGCTAGTGACGTCTAATAACATGTCGATGTTAGGCAGAGGAAAGTCGTCCTTGGGGCAGCACTTGTTCAAGTCTCTGAAATCCATGCAACACCGAATCTGTCCGTTTTTCTTCTTTACTAGGACCACATTAGCTAACAAGGTCGGATGATGAATAGGTCTGATGAAGCCAATAGCTAGTAACTTCTGAATTTCGTTCTTGATTTGTTCTTCTACTTCATGTCTGAATTGCCTCGGAGATTGCTTGATTGGCTTGGATCCAGGTATGACATGTAGGTGATGGGTGACCAATTTTTCATCTAGACCAGGCATTTCCTCGTATGGCCAGGCAAATACATCTTGGTACTCCTTGAGTAGTTGAACAAGACTCGTACGTTCGTCTGTGGATAGAGTCAAACTGATAGAGACCGGCATGAGAGATTCTTCATTCCCGATGTTAACAGTCTCGAGCTCGTCAGTCGTGGAATTGGTTCCATCTTGTAGTTGTCGCGGGGCATCCAATACCTCCTCTTGTATTTCGTCGTTCCTGCAGCATTCAATTGGGCTGAGTCCGGGTACCGCCTCTCCCGCTAATTGCTAACAATGGCGCCGTATATTGTCTTCCCCTTCTGGTCACGTTTCGCCTCAAAAGTGTGTTCCCTTTTGGTGTGAACGTGGGTTGAAGCTTCACTGGATAAAGATGGACGCCTCGTCAGAGAAGGCGTGTCGTGGTGCTTGGCCCTTAGTGATGCAAGTCGGTCTTCTTCCTGGATTGAAGCCCACGTGGGTAGTGGGGTGCACAAGACTTTGTCTGATCTTCCCTGCGAAGTATCTTTTGGCTCGAACAGCTCCACTCCGCATATTGGTGCGTACGGAGACAATGATGCAGGAATACGGATGACTCCTCATTTAGCATGGTCTTCAGGCACTAGTGATACGTTGAAGGAATGACCTTGTTGTCGTGAAGCCATGGTCTCCCCAGTATCATATGGTAGTCCGGCTCCTTTTCTATGACTTCAAACTTTGCTCTTGACTGAACGGGTCCTACTGATAAATTCAGATTGACATACCCGTATGTGCTGGTCTGATTTCCTTCGAAGTCCGTCATCGTGGTGGGCTGTCGTACAATCTTGCATGGGCTAACCTTGGCTGTCTTGAGAGTCTTGAGAGTAATCACATTCGAAGATGCTCCTGTGTCGACGAGGGCCCTCCTGAACTCTGAACCCTTGATGTGAGCGGTAACATGTAGGGCCCAGTTGCGACCTTCCTCTGCCATCATGTCGTCTTCTGTGAATGTAACATTATTTACAGATTTTTCCGATACAGTTAAGACTTCTGGACGAGAAGGAGTCAGGTGTACGTCCGGAGCTATTTTATTAACTGCAGCAAACGTCTCTGTCCATTGATTCTTCGAGAGGTGCAAGAGTTCACACAAGCTTTCCACTAGAGATGCCGCTTCCTGATCCACTGGCCTATGGTTCGTAGTAAAACTATTGATCTGAGGGGAACTAGTCCCCGGTGTAAAGGTCTCCGGAATGCTCATCTCTGATGTCATCTTGATGAGGAGATCAAGTATGCCGTTTACCTCTTCTTTGATTAGCTCCATGTTCTTCGTGTGAATCTCCTGTACCCGTGCTAGTTCGCTTAATGTTGGGAATCTCCTAATCATGCCGTCAGATACGCCGTTAGGAGGAGGGGTATCTCCGTTGGAGGAACCATCAGGATTTGATACAGTCGAGGTGGTCCTAAGACCAACCATCTTGAAATTGAATGAATGGTATTGAAGAAATTGACTTCACAACCGAGAGATTAACCTCCCACTGTGGTCGCCAATTGTTTATGGGTGAAAACTATTTCTGCCGGTTTTGGTAATTTGGGATGTGTGGATGAGAAATGAGTATAAACCTTAAACAAATGCACTGCGCGGTGAGTGCTTGTAGATTCGAGAGATCAATCTGTGCAAGTCCGGCCTAAACCAAGAAATGGTCGTTCCGGACTTGTTTCGGTCACAAAGTGAAGGAGATGGGGTTGATCTTAGGGAGGGAAGCGAAGAAGGTGTTGAGAATGTGAAGGTGTTGGCTATGAATGACTTGTATCAGAAAGTTGAACCGGCTTGCAGGGTGTAAGCTATCAGTTCCGGTGTTTGAATACGATTGTATCAACACTTGCCTCTGTTGTCTGGACTTGTTCTTGTTTAAAAAATAGGATGGAGAACCTATCTATACAAGTCTTTTAGCCTAACCTTCGTATCTTGTGGGAAGTGGAGAAAGTGGAGTGATGGAGTAGTGGAGTAATGTGTTAGTGTCACACGGCCAGGTTTGCCCACTTCTCCCATCATCACTTAACCGTCCATGACTTCCTGACACGCTCTTGTGATGGCGCGTTGTGCGCTGCACGCTGTAAACCGCCAGACCAATACCACAGTATGTATCCCCCAGTTTATGACATGATTGATGTCTGGAATGTGTGGGTCGTGGGACCCACAAAAGGTAGCATGTAATGCTGAATTGAATAACTGCGTTATTCAGGAGGTCGATACATGTGAAGTATCGTGTGTATTCTATGTAGGTACTGCATCATGGTGTGGTAAAGTGACGGGTGGTGATCACCAAGACGCCTTACTGACCAATTAACTCCTGACCATGGTTGTATAACCAAGCCGGTGAAGTTGGACGGACGTGATGATCTTTGAGACACTCATCTGCGACCGTTGATGGAATTAGGGTTTTAGAAGAGGTGCGCAAGCATCCCTCTTCAGCCTGGTGGAATCCAAGCTTGGGATACGATTTTGGCTAGGACGATCGTACATGCGTGTAGACGGCATGACGGTGTAGGCGCCCATACCCCATTATCTCACGAAAGTGTGATCTGGACCACTCAATTCGTCCGGCAAAGTCGAGTGGTCGAGATCAGTTTGCGACAGAAAACGAGTGCAAACAAAAGCCGCGCATCGTGCCAATTTAGGGCGCGCGTTCCAAGACGACCAATCTTGGTCGGTCTTGGCCGATCGGTCTGGCGTGTAGGTGATAGGCTGGTGTTCACGCCTATACCTGACTGTCCCATGAAAACGTGATCTAAGCCACTCAAATCGTCCGGCGAAGTTGAGCGATCGAGATTAGTTTGCAATTGGGAAGTGTAACCACGCTAGTTTGGGCGGACGATTTGGGATAACCAGGCATGGTATGCCTTGGCCGACCAGGTAAGGGGATAGATGGGTCCACGGTGGTCATGTTGGTATGACCGGAACTGCTTAATCTAATCTTGGACCCTCCATTCGTGCCAGAGAAGATGGACGCTTGTGATGCTCATAAGACCATAATTTTGGGTTTCACGGCCGTGCGTCATGCTTCATTCGGGCATACGACCGGGATGACCAACCATGGTTGGTCCCGACCGATTGGTCGGAGTATGTAGGCGGGCCCATGGTGATTGTGTTGACATGCTTTGGGCCTTTTGAATCTACATCTACACCCTCCATCTATACCGCGAAGATGGATGATTGAGACTTTTTGTGACACATGTAATGTGCCACAAACCCTAATTTAGGGTTTTCCGCCCATACCGCTCTGGTTTGGACGTTTTGGCAAGCTATGCCAATCTTTTGGGGAGGCCGACCATGCGGGGTCCGCGTTGGTTCGACAACAAATATTCCATACCTGCTTGGGGGTTTTGGAATTGATCTGGGCCATCCAATCATGTTGGTGAAGTTGGATGATCGAGATTATTTCCAGACTGATACAGACAGTCCGGATGCTCAATCGGGCTAGTATAGCACACCGAGAGTTGCTCAATCGGTCTAGTATAACACACCGAGAGTTGCAGCCTGTACGGGTATTTCGTACATGCTTTCATTATAATGCTTGGAGGTTCCGTGTTGCTCTGCTGAAAGCAACACTCAGTCGTCATGCCGCACTGATAATGAGTACAGGAAATACAAGGCTGCTTACGCATTAATTAATAATGCTATAAATTCACAGGGTATATGGGATTGTTGATACATGCTCAAACCTGGATGAATTTCGTGTATTTAATTCACAGAATGGGATTGTTGTCACATGCTCCATTCTAGGTGAATTAGTAAAGTGAAGAAGTATTCAACATTTATTAATGGCTTTATCTTTTACAAGATGTTATCGCATAATTTTATGGCTTTTACAATTTTAACCTTAAATGAAAATTGATGAGTGCCAAATAGTGCATATTTATACACCTTTTTATTGGCCTTTTACTCATCTTTTGCGTTTAGAAATCAGATATTATCCTGCATTCTCGTGTTTTATTTGTTTTCAAGAATAAATATTTGTATTAATTAATTTTGTGTTTTTAGGTAATAAATAAAGTCCGGAGAAACTGAGGAGCCCAAAGAGCGAAGAATTGGAGTCAAGTGCCCAAGGAGCAGAAAGCCGAAGCCCGCGCGCGCAACAGTTGCAACCCAACAAGAAGCAACTCATCTACTAGACATGGGTTTGAGCTAGACCCGACCCGCGACCCGGATCCGAGCCCGTACACTCCAAGCCGTTGAGATCTCTATCTTCCACATCCAATGGTCGCGCCTCCACGTGCATCATAGATCGCCGCTCCCGTGCAACACTAGATCAAGCCAAAACCGCTTACCTCCCCCGAGCCGTTCGGATCGCACCAGCTTCATCCTACGCTCGCCGAGGCCCCTCCATCAATCTTCGATGCACCCGCTCAACACTTTGAATCACCCTACACCCTATACCCCCATCGAACCACCTCATTTCTTTTCTTCTCCTTCTCTTTCTTCTCTTCTCTCAGAAACCATCTTCTCTCGCAAAACCCCTTCCCTTCTTCCCGACAGACCACCAACTCACCCTCTCCTGTCACCATCACCACAGCCTCCAACCGCACCCTTTTCCCCCTAGCTTCTCTCTATTTCTCTCATAGATTCTTTCCTAGAGGCTAAGTGAGAAATAGGAAGAACTAGGGTTAGGTTTTTGATCAATCAATCAAGCATGGAGTTGCGAGCCGATTGACAAGAGGAGGAGAGGCGATTCAGAGAGTAGAGGGTATGGGTTTATTTTAATTTTTATTTCGATTTTGAGAATTAGGGTTTGGGGATATTTTCTTGTGCATGTATAAATAGATGAAGAAGAAGTTGATTTTGGGCATGCCTGGGCTAGCCAGTGCGTCAATTAGGATTCAATTAGGTTAATTTGTAGTTTGTTTATTTTTATTGATGATTTAATTTAAATTACTAGGGTTTGAGATGAAACCCTAGCTTTCTGCTATGTGATTCATGTTACTTATAGTTCTCTTGAATGCTTGAATATTTTCTAGGATAGAATTAATCTTAGTGCTCAATACTTTGCCCTCACAAAGTGCATGCCAATGCCATGGATGCACTGTAGTTAGAATATCCCCTGTATTGATAGTGCTACAACTCATGCTTTAGAGATTTTTGTTAATTCCTTGACTAGTGTGCTTAATTAGACAGTTAGTGCTCCTGGTTGATTCTTTAGTTGTGATTAAATCATCCATTGGTGAAACACCTTAGGTAAATGGTAGACTTGACACTTCTCCATTACCCGTTATAAGGGCAAGAGTAAGATAAGTAGCTGAATTTACAAGTGTAGGTTAGTGGTGGATTCAAAGACCCTAGGGCTCTTTAATTTGTATCTTTTACCTTAGTTTAGCGTCACTTCAGTTCAAACTCAGCCGTTTCGGCACAAAAAAACCACAGTTGTTACTTGTCACTTTTAGAACTCAGTTTAGGAAGCCATAAGATCACTTTAAGCACACCCATTTCTCTGTGGGATCGACCCGTACTTGCCGCGTCTCCGATAGACGCCGTGCACTTGCGGATTATAACACGTAGGCCATAATATTTACACATTCCGAGGCCTACCAAAAATCCACCATCAACAGATGGATCTAAAGAGTTTACCGATTCTGAATATGAACAGTATAAGAGCTGGCACAAGATCTTAACCGACATGCATCAGTTGTTTTGGAAGGACGGACTTTTGATATGGATCTAGGGGACACAAGAACTGTAGCAGAAGCACTTTCCAAGTCCAAAAAGTCTGACTTAGCGGCCCAAATATCTGATGAGAAGGCAAATCACAATCATCTGGAAAGGGCTTCTCGAATGGTTGTGATTGAAGATCTTCATACACCACATAACCTTCCATTTACACCTCTTCTTATTAAGGATCCAATGGAGTATTTTGATTCTCAACAAGCTAATGTACTCAAATCCCTAGGAGATACGGCAGTTGGAACAAAAACAATCAATTGTAATTTGAACACGGAGCAAGCATACGGGTTTTTAAGAAATTCAATCTCTGAGATGAAAGTAACAGGATTTCTTGATCCTGTAATTGATCCAGAAGTTGCTAGTATGGTTCTTATTGGATTGTCTCAGCAGCTATCGAGTACCAAATACAATCTTGGGAAGAATCCACAAGAAAGTATTTTGGATGTACCAAAAAAAACTAAAGAGGAGCTACTGCACTACTGGATATCCATTCAAGAATTGTTGAAGCATTTCTGGTCGTCGTATCCCATTACAACAACATGCCTTAATTCCAAGGTAAGAAGATTGAAGGATGCCATGGCCGATATCTATCCCAAGCTGTAGAGAATTAAGGAATCTGAACAATCATGTAGGCATCAAGTTTCTCTCCTAGTTCAACCAATTGTGCATGCTCTGGACGCTGCATTTTCTCATTATGATGCAGATTTGCAGAAGAGATCAATGAGGAGATGACTGATGAAATATTAATAAAAATCTATGGGTTTGACATCCATGTGAGGTTTTTTTTTGTCATAGTTACTCTGATGGGGCAAGTTAGTTTATAATGTGTTTTTGTCAGGCCAAGCACTATAGTGCTTGGCATCCCTTCCCTATCCCTCAAATAAAGGGAAGGGATAGCACAAGGAAGGCAACCTCACTATGATGCCCTCTTTTCCCTTCCCTACACGATACGGCTACTTAGCAGACGTATGAATAGTGCCACACGGCAACTGAGTAGCCGTGTTATAGGTTTAAGTCATCATAAACTGGGTCGGAATTCCCACTTCTTTTTCTTCTCTATTTTTTCATCCTCTCAAAACCCTTTCAAACCCCTTTTATCCCCTTTCTATTTTCATATTGATTTAATGCGATTCGTTGGCTTAAATTAAAAGGGTTTGATCGTTACTCCAAGGTGAAACAAATCCATTCTTCAATTTCGAATCTCATCCAAAAAATCATCTAAGGTGAGTGATTCTAAATTTTGGGTTTCAAATTAATTTGATTTTGATTTTGATGAAATTGTTGTTTTTAGGTTGGTTAGGTTTGTAGTATGCAATTCAATAATATAATTAGAACATATATTTAGTGAAAAATCCATGAGTAATTGTTGTGTGTCTTGATTTGTGTTGAATGAAATGTTGGTAAACTACTATATCAATGTATAACATTGATTGACTTGTATTTATGTATGGTATACACAAATTGATAATGTGTTTGTTGTTTGCAAAGGTACATAATGAGTCTAGTGCTTATGTGAGAGTTAAATATGGAATCTATTTGGATACCTCTAGTGATGAAGAAGAGAAAGCTTTGCTAATGTTTACACAACTATGTTTGGATGAACGATTGTGTATTATTAGACAACCGGTACCTAGGGAGGTACAGACACGTAGTGTAATAACGCGTGATCGAGTGTGGCATGATGCCAAAATAATGAATGATTATTTTACACCTGGAACTGGTTATACCTCAAGACAATTCAAACAACGTCTAGGCATGAGGGAAGACTTATTCGAGAAATTTTTAGGAAAATTGCTTGAAGTTGATCCAGAATGACACCAACGTCTAGATGCAACCAGTACTATGGGGCATTCTCCGCATATGAAATTATTTGCCGTGATGAAATTTTTATGCAAAAGTACGGCAGCTGATAATGTTGATGATTACACTCGTATGGGTGCAACTACAATATACAAGTATCTAAAAAGATTTTGCCACACCATTTGCATGACTTTTGGAGAAAGATATTTGCGTGAACCCACTCCTGAAAATGTTCAGAGGTTGCTAGCTAAGAATGCGGAATGAGGTTTTCCTGGAATGCTTGGTAGTGTTGATTGTATGCAATGGCCATGGAAGAATTGTCCGGTAGATTGGCAAGGAACTTACCGGGGTAAAGAGAAACATAGTAGTTTGGTATTAGAGGTGGTGGCATCATACGATTTGTGGTTTTGGCATGCTTTTTTTGGAATGCCTGGATCAAACAATGATTTGAATGTGTTGGCACACTCACCCCTTTTTGATAACATGCTAATGGGTGTAGCACCTCCATGCAATTATGTCATCAATGGTCACCAATACAATATGGGTTATTTCTTAGCCGATGATATCTATCCGAAGTTGACTACAATTGTACAAGCTTTTAGTCAGACATTGGAAATTCCCGAGTATGTGAGATTCAACAAGTATCAAATGGCTAAAAGAAAGGATGTCGAGCGTGCTTTTGGACTGCTTTAGGGTAAATTCAGAATTTTCGGATCACCATGTCAGTATCGGCAACAATCTGACTTGAACCTAATTATGAAATGTTGTCTTATTTTACACAACATGATTATCGAACATGAACGTCGGGATACATATTGGGGCAAAGTTGTTCCTTTTCTGATTCTGAAACCTACCAATAATGGTCGTGTATTTATGTCATCTCTGAAAAACCTAGAAGTGCGCCCACAACTAAGAAATGATCTTGTCAAGCACATTGATGCGTGTCATGGTAGATGAGTCCAGGCAGCGGACTTGTCTAGTTTGGAGGGTTCAGATATGGAATACGTGGTACTTCCATCATCAGAAGGAGATTATGATGATATAGACTTAGAAGAAGAAGTAGTTCCTGGTCAAAACGAGGATGGAGCATTTGATTATTATGGATATTACAATGATCAAATCCAAGATGACTTTGAACATGCAGTTGAACATGTATATGGAGACGGACATGTGGGAGACGAATATGACATGATGGAGATGAAGGTGAGGAGGACGATGACGATGAGGAGGACGATGATGATGAGGATTATGACGATGACGAGGATGTTGCGTACGATGTTGTGGGTATGTATGTATGATGATGATGATGATGTTGAGGCATAGAATGTATTTCACTATTGTGTTTGAAATTTAGAATGTTACATGCATATGTATTACGAACTTTAAATTATTTTTGGGCTTCAATTATGTAAGCAAATTAATACGTTTATATTTGATGGCATATGGTTTACAATTATGATAATCCTTGAAATCATTTGAATCTCCTTGTACAGTATATGGATTAGTATAGTTATCCGTGAAATCTCTTTGTACAGTATATGGATTAGTATACTTATCCGTGAAATCTCTTTGTACAATGTATGGATATGTATACTGACCATGTTATAAAGGATTCACATATTGTTCACCAATGAACACATTAGTTCGACCAACTCTCTTCTCCATCTTCAAAAATAAACACTTATTTTTGTCCAAGTTATTATCTACAACACTTTTATTTCTTAATTATGGTGGGTTATATTCCAGAGGAAGACGAATTGATAGTTAGTTTATGGGTTGATGTTCATCTAGAGAATGAAGAAGAAGATGAACAACTAAATAACAATTGTTGCAAAGGTTGACTATACATAACAGGAATCCGAATGAACGAACGGTTAAATATCTGAAAACAAGGTTAAACGTTATCATTTCAGACGTGAAAGTATATGTATCGACACAGATATCCTTATATCTATGAAGGGCTCCAGTACCTTCAGAAATCGTAAGAAACTTACCGGTTACCTATCCAACAATTTTTTGTGTATGTGTACTGAATTGTTGAATAATTTAATTGTAAATTGATATTGTTTTCTTTTGTTGTAGGAACAATTTGATTTGGAGAGTTACGAAAAAAAGAAGGGGAAACCTTTTAGATTTTTTAACTGTTATGTGATTTTGAAAAACAGTTTCTCAGAGTATAACCCTTCCCCCTTTGAAGATTCATCCTCTGAATCATCAGATGAAGAGTAAAGAATTTAAATAATGATAGGTTTTGTGGGTATATCTCTTTGTAAACCCTCACGAGACATAACTCGTCCAATAGGGTCGCCTATTGGTTTAAAGGCTGGTTGCACGTGCTTAGTGTAATCGTTAATCATATATGAATATGAAAATAACTATTATTAATTATTGTAGAAACACATTACATCATGTTCATCAAATTTAAACTCTTAAGGAACAACAACACATACTGATAATAAAAAAGCACATTACATCAATTGATATTCAAACTCTTGATTAAACTAAAACATAACAACACTTATTCAGCCCATGCCACCGTTTCACAAACAAGGCATTTCCAGTAACGTTTTACATATGTTTTCTTTGCACTTGACCGGTGCATTTCCATAAAGAAATTACAACCCTCAATTTCACAGGGAATCCCCTTGGTGCATTCAAACTCCACATTTCCTTTTAGTTTGAAGTTCTTGCAGAGTTTGTCAACTTTTTCTTGTTTGATTGCATCTTTCATTGCATCATCCAAACATTGTGCTTCTCCCGGACATTTAGCATACTCACATTCCAAATACCTTATCTTCTCCGGTATCGACTCTTTTACCTTCCTAGTGCCGGTGCAACCTCGTTGTGGACATTTTGTATAGAGTCATGGACATTGAAGAAGACTATGATTATCCGTGAAACAACATGGACAAACCTATTTTGCTTCCACACATACTATTTGTTTTCCATTTCTACTCGAACTGTTAGAATACATGATTGAGGTTTATATTTGAGAATGATTTGAGTTTGTTGTTAGTTAGAAAAAATGTTCTATATTTATAGAAAGAAATATATTGTTGTTGGGCACGAGTTCTAAGAAATAGAGCCGTTGGGCACGAGTTCTAAGAAATATAGTCGTTGGGCACGAGTTGTAAGAAATATGGCCATTGGGAACGAGTTCTAAGAAATGGATCCGTTGGGCACGAGTTCTAAGAAATAGAGCCGTTGTGCATTAGTTCTAAGAAATATGGATGTTGGGAACAAATCTTATATAAGGAAGATAACCCATTCTTCTTTGCAGCATCAATCTTTAAGGTGAAAATCAAAGCCAAACATTTATTCAATGGCAAATCAATCATCAACTACCAATTCAGTCGAAGAGATTCTTAGAAGATGCAAGTGAACCACTCAATCAATTGCTGCAATACAAAACGAGATATACAAAAGAAGAGATCAAGCTACTACGAACGCAACTACTTCTTCATCACCTACCAAATACACTAATGTGATGGATGAAGTGTTAAGCAAACGAAAATCCTCAAAAGAAACCAAAGATTCATTATCGGCTGCGACAGAATACGAAGAAAAACTCAAGGAAAAGAAACGAGGTCAAGAACAATTCCAACTGAGGGCAAGGTTAAAGGATGTTGAAGAAGAAATGGAATGGATTAGAAAATTTTACATTCTCAAGGATCTTCCCGAAGATCCTAAACATCATATTATATTTTGGATTGAAGTTGGTTGGGGTCCTTTCGTTAAACACACAGGCAAGAAACCACGCTATAATTATGAACCATCCCACATTTGTTCAAGGACGAATCATGTTAGGAAATTATGCATCAAGTACAATGAGTTTCTCGATAGGTACAGAGGGGACAGGTTCGCTGCACAAGATGCATATAAAGCTTGGAGAGGAGAGCCGTTTTATCATTTTGAAGCGGCATTGATCGTTGAATCTCACACCAGGAAAAATAATAACATATAATGTGTTCAGACCTATCGTCCACCATGTTAAGAAATGAGGGCAGAGCGATACACACTTTTAATCGAATGATCTTTTGTAATTTCTTTTTTAAGTTATTAATGAACAT
The DNA here is from genome assembly GCA_023531295.1 of Papaver armeniacum. NCBI lineage: Eukaryota > Viridiplantae > Streptophyta > Magnoliopsida > Ranunculales > Papaveraceae > Papaver > Papaver armeniacum. The sequence continues at coordinate 26,720 of JAJJWW010001283.1, read as the reverse complement.
TAGTTTAATTTATAAAATTATTAATTATAAAACTGCAAGTATTACATTAAACTAGAACACAATAGAGGTGATAATGAAGTTATTAAAATCGTTTGGTTACAACACATTAAAACCTTTCATTAATTCAAACAACAACTAAATTAATTTAGACAATACTTTTAAAATTAAGTTAACAACAATACTAACTAGAAATTTTGGACAACACTTTTAATTTAAACATAGACTAGAAATTAAAAACTAAACTCAATAAAAGATAAAAAAATTAGAGATGGATTACATCATCATCTTCTGAGTCTTCAACGCTGATTATATTCATCCTCTTCAAAATCTCCTTTTGCCTGCGTCGATAATATTTTTTTTCGCTGGGAGCTAACCGACTAAGTTCCATAGACATTATTGCATTGTCTTGATCTAAATGCATTTGTTGTTGATGCATTTGACTAGTCTGTTGTTGATGCATTTGACTAGTCTGTTGTTGAAGCTTTTGCAAATTGATTTGTTCTTCCATTTGATAACTCGGTTGAGTATACTCCCAAATCGTTTGGTATTGGGGTTCTTTTTCCACTCTCATTTCTTCCTTCCCTGATCGTGTTTCCTTAAGATACTCCAAAATACTAGCACTTTGTTGATAGATCCTATCTTCTTCCATCTTAACCGAAGATGTCCCCTCATCACCTTCTCTGTTAGAGCATAGCTCGGTTGAACCCATCAAGCGTTGGTATGTCAAGTTTGGTTGTCATATTTTAGTGAGCCAAAACTCATTTTAAGAGTCGCTTGATTATGTACTAGATTCAACTTTGTATAGGTTATCTTGAAAGTATTAGGATATGAGACATTACAAGTATTGCGAAGACTTGAATAAGTGAAGAAGTAAGGAGCTACAACGACAACATCATCCTTCCACTTGAGGTTAGTGATATTTGACTTGAACTGTTTCATTCCCTAACGTATCTTTCAAGTCGTGCATATTGAAAACAAAACTGCGAAGCATGAATGATTGAATTCTAGTTAGACATAGTATTAAGGAATACAATACGAGGTTTATTGCTTAACCATTAAACTTTGTAGATAAGACATCGACATAATCGTTTGAATGCTATTGTGATTATGTATGGGTATAAGGTGAAGATTTCATCCTAGGAAGCAATGTTTTACATTTGTTTTAAGGAAGTAAATTCATGAACTTGTTTTGTGAATTGAAAAGGAAATCGCCAGGCATTATTGGTATTGTTATTCATTGAATATCTTTTGAACTACCAATATGTGTGATTAGTATAACCGCTCGTGACTTGTATATGTTCTTGGTAAACCTATTCACAAAGGCCTGACTTTTGTATTGGTATGACTTTTAATTATTAGTAAAATCGATCTTAAGTAATCACCTGAGATGGTATGATCGATTTTGTGTTATTGGCATAACCGACTCTGGGTAAAGGGGAACCGATCCTAGTAAGAGGTGCAACATATCACAAAGGGGAATCGATCCTTGTATGAGGTGCAACAAGTTTTTAGCAGAAAGGGGAACCGATCCTATGGACATATCCAACACGTTTTTAGGCAAAGGGGAACCGATCCTATGGACATGTACAGAAAGTAGAATTTAGATACCATATATATATGGGGAACCGATCCTAGTACCTATTCAACCGAATTTTTGGAAAGCTAGTGTGACTATGCACAGTACTCACATGGAGGTAGAACCTAAACTTGTTTTGGTAGAACCGTGAAACCCATGATTTGTGATTGAGTGTTCTTGATCAATCACATAGTTCTTGAAGATCATATGAACCAATTCTAAACTTGTTTGGAAGTGTGGCAAATCGGTTTCAAGGTTGTAAGTATGAAAGAGGACTTACAAAGTAAGGATGTCGACATACTTTGAACATGTGCAGTAAACGCTAATCTTTAATTGTTCAAAGTTATTCCTTAATAGATAAAGGAAGAAAATCCCGGATCGAATAAAATAAATTGAGAATCTTTTATTTAAGGTTTTTAATTTTATTTTAGGAAAATGAAAATTAGTAATGTGCATTTACTAGTTGGAGATTTTCCAAGAGATTTTCGATCATTATTGGACGAAGCATTTCCAGGAATTATGGAAACCGAATCTGGAATATATTGCATATCTTGAGAATATTTTTGGTTTTGGAAATTCCTTGGTGTCTAAACTTCATTGGTCTATAAATATGAAAGTTTGCATTTCAAGCAAACTAATCCTCGTAAAAGCAAAACCATCTCGTTTGTGCTGCTACTGGTGAAGCCGCCTATTCGGAGAGGAGAGTAACCTAATTATGAGAAATCTCTTACGGCCGCTCAGTTTAAAGTCTTCTTTGGGATTGACAAGCTCTATTAGTATCGTTGGTGGGAAACTAGATAATTGCGGGTTATCTTTTGTTTTCGATTGATTTGATTGACTAACTGTGGTTGAACTTTGATTGCACCTAGTTTTTTTATGCTTGAGAATCATCTCTTCTGATATAAGATTCACTCAAACTAGATCGAAGTTTCGACGAGGATCTTTAGACTGTTCGGAGTTCTAAAGACGTCTTGTGATAATCCATTGTTAACAGACTTCGTTCTGTGCGTGATTGATCACAAGAGATTCAAGTTCATTGTGTGCAGGTGTTTATTGAAGATCTAAGAAGATTTGAAGACAAAGAAGACTTTGAAGATTTCTGATTTGGGATTCATAATCTTTGGTGTGCACAATACTTGTTTCGGTAAAAGAGGATCCAACTATAATCGGTTTATCCTTGTGGTAGATTATATTGATTAGTTGTGTAGATCGGCATCAATACAATTCTTTGTTATTAAAAGTATTGATTGCAAAATCTTAACAATTACCTTTGGTAGTTGATAATAAGATAGATCTAAGAACCTGACAAAGGAGTTTATTGAGATAAACAGAAGAGCCTTTGTCGAACTCATATCCCTTGGTTGAAAAGAGTTGCTACCAAACAGATCTGTTGTTCCTTTACTGTTTGGAATACAAACCAAAGGAATTGTTCCAAGTACGTGACTTATTACAGGTTGGAGGCGTGGGAATACAGACGGAACTAGGTGAACTATAGGTTTAGTTGCTTGGTCTCAACTATACGAAGTTGGTTTAATTTTGTATAGCGGCTTAATCCTGAGAGTATTCAATTCTGGACAAGGTCCCGGGGTTTTTCTGCATTTACAGTTTCCTCGTTAACAAAAATTGTTGTGTCATTTACTTTTATTTTCCGCAATTATAATTGTTGTTATTATAATTTAAAGTAAATCACACAAACGTTAATTCCTATTTACTTGATAAGTAATCCTATTGTGTTTGGTTAAGTCCGAACCTTTTATCAAGTAAACATACTTCGTCGTTGCATTGTCTCGATCTCGTATCCATAGACGATCACACGAAGTGTGAACCGATTTGTTGTGTTGTCTCGACTCAGTCCATAGACAGTCAATTTCGGAGAAAGGACTTATAGGTGGAAAAGTTTTAGATTGAGGTATATTTGGGTACCCTCGTCTTTTCATTCTCTAAATATACCTTGCTCACGATCCTCCTTCTGTCTAGCTTGCATTTTGCCTTTTTTTGTTCATATAGGATGTGCATTATACTTGTAATTCCAACGAGTCTCTCCATTAGGAAGAACTTCAGTACCATCTTCGACTGATACAAAGTTACGATGATTATTAAACAACTCACTGTTTTGGCCCACAGTGAGTTCGTAATTAACTCCAGGGACCTTTTCTCTAAACATTTCATAACATGCATCATACTTGAATGGTTGTCCTGTTTGAAACTGAAATTTCTCCCGACCTTCTTTTGTCTGAAAAATTATGTAAGAAAAATTTAGTTTATTACTATTATTACCAACTATATGGAAAAACTTAACAAATTAATAGAACTTACCAAATCTTCGTGGCTCGCACCGCTTTTGCTTTGCCAATATATAGCGTTAAGAATGCACACGAATTCTCTGACATCTTTTTTTTATTTCTTTCATCTTGGTTTTTAAGGCTCCACAATCTCTTCCATTAGGATTGTTGTTGCGTTCGACAAAAATTTGGTGAATACGTATCCAAAACATAACGGTTTTTTGTCCCGAACCCATAATTTTGTCCATACTCACATAAATAAAGGAAGCAGTAAGATCAATCTCTTCCCGTTGAACAAAATTATTGACCATTTTGAATGAAACTAAAATATAAAAACTTGAGTAGTAGAAGATAAATATAAAAATCAAAGAAGTATAGTAAGAAGAAGAGAAATAAGAAATCAATTGATGTAAGAAGAAGAAAAATAAGAAATCAATTGATTTGGGGTGATTTGAGTAGAGAATTAGAGTGGTATTTATAGAGGATTTTGAAAAAATGACCGTTGGGATCCGACTGTGGAGAAGATAGAGCCGTTATTAGTGATGGATGGTTAGGATCGGGTGTGAGAGAGGTGTAAACGAAAAAAGGTCAAACAAATATATTTACGGAAACGGCTACTCAGTAGCCGTGTAAAATGTTACGGCAGCTCAGTAGCCGTACTAACTGCCATACGGCTACTCAGTAGCCGTAAAGCGTAAATTTATACGGCAACTGAGTAGCCGTGTGATTTCCCTTCCCTACTAACAAGATCAGATATAATCCTCCTTGTAGGGAAAGTGAGGGATATCCCTACACATATAGGGATATGAAAATTCATAGTAGTTGGGTTTTTGGATTTTTCCCTACATATGAGGGATTGGTAAGGGAAAAGGGACACCATAGTGCTTGGTCTCAGGGGACAGAAACACTCTTCATTGAAAAGTGTCACTTTGTTCCAATTTATTCTTGAAATCACATTGTGATTATTCACGTTCTCCCATTATATTGGTGTACTTTCTTTCTTAATTATGCCCAATCACATTGTGATTATTCACGTTCTCCCATTATATTGGTGTACTTTCTTTCTTAATTATGCCCTTGTGATGAATACTTATCAAAACACAAATAGTCAAAGAAAGTGCTCAAGGAGTGTGATAGAATCATCTGGATTGGCGATCCAGTTTTATTTATTTTTTGTTCGGTAAATTAAATGATTTGATTTGAAAAGGAAAAGAAATTACAAATAAATGAGTCACAGGGTGTGCTCCGAACGAAACAAAAAACAACACTGACAATGTGTTTTGAGATTATTAGTCCCACATTGCTGGGCAATCTAAGATCCTGCGGCTTATAATCCATTAGGGCCTCTCCACTCATTGCCAATTGGTTTTGAGTTGGATGTCTGTATTCTAACATGGCATCAGAGCAGGCTATTTAGCGACGAGTCATTTGACCGCGCCTTTACTCCGCGTCACCCAATTTAATTGTCCACGTGTTAGACCCAACGAGGCTACACGTGAGGGGCGTGTTGAGATTATTAGTCCCACATTGTTGGGCAATCTAAGATCCTGCGGCTTATAATCCCTTAGGGCCTCTCCACGCATTGCCAATTAGTTTTGAGTTGGATGCCCGTATTCTAACACAATGCACTAATAGATAAACAAAGTTTGTTCTTCTATAAGAGATGATTTTTGTTAAAGGGAGAGCAAAAAGCGATCCGAAGAGAGAAAAAATCGTAATCGACTCGCTAACAAGAACCTAGTCAATAATTTATCCTAAACCGGACCAAATTATCCTACTAAACGCACCTACAAACCAAGAGAAAGTCCACCTCTCCAAAGAATTCCACCATCCAGACTACGGAAAGAAAAGATGGAAATGTTTCACATCTTTTTACTTCGGAATCTACAGATTCTAAAAATCAGATCAAATCCTAATCAAAATAAAAAAAATTATAAATCAAATCCAATGAAAAAGGGTAAGGAGAATCACAAACGAACTTGTTGTAAATTGCAAAATCATTTCAGTTATCAGTTTCCTTGGAAAAGTGGACTCCAAGATACCCAAATCGCATGCCTTCTTTGAAAGAAAGAAGTTCTTTCTTCTACTCCTACACTATTTTCTTTTATCGTTGAAAAAACCCTAAACCTAAATTTTTTTGGTTTATCTGTTTCTTTGGTTGGGTTTCATTGGAAAGCTTTAGGAAGTAAAGAAATTGTGATTAAAACAATTAAGTGATCAAATTAGTTGATTTGTGATTGTCAAATAGGTTTTCCTTCTGTTAAAGTAACCAAAAGATGTTTGTTTTATAACAAAATTCAGAAGTATCGTTTAAGCGATCTAGGATATATTGTGACCAAGGCTTATTGGTTTGATTGATTTGTTGGTATAGATGAAGAAGGGACGGTGGTGGACTGGAGGTGAAGAACAAAAGAAAAAAAAATAATCATTACTGGTATCGGTGTTAGAACGATGGTGGTGGAATTGTTTGGGAATGGGTGTAAGTTTTTGTGGTTAGTGGGGTGTATTTAGGAAGGATATTTTGGTCTGAGTCGGAAAAATATATTGAATGGGTCCTAGTTAGTAAAGTACGATTTTCGCTCTCCTCAAATCATGTTTTGCTCTCCTTTTAACAAAAATCTAAGAGATGGTGGTCTGGGTTTGAGAAAGCTAGAAGAGATAAACAAATCTTTGCCTATTCTGGAAAATGCAAAATGGTAGGGATGAATGGGCATTGTACGTTCAAGCAAACTTTAAAACAGAAAAGGTGAATGGATTGAGTTCTTCAAGAACACTTCAGTTTGGCCAGGAATGAAACGGGTAGCTGGTAAAATTGAAGACTATTCAAGATGGATGGTTGGCAAGAAGCTCTTGAATCAATGAAGGTATTCCAAAGTCGGTTGAACAACTGAGAACTATCTCTGAAATAAAGGGTATGGAATCTTTCTCTTTTTCTTATACTAGTTGCTGCCTTTCTTCAACAATTTAGTCAAATGCTTATCAGAACAAATTCCTTTCATGGCGCTCTGGAGTGTAATTCTTATTTATCTCTCTCTCTTTATATATCAATCATTTTGATTAAGTTTATTTTTGTATGTTTATGATTTAGAAATATTAAGGTTCTTTACGCCCTATCTGACCTAATTTATTTTTTGTTACAAAAAGAAATTTGTTAAATGGTTTTTGGCTGTGTCTGTTAGGAGACTAAAAACTTAAAACGTAGATTGGGATGACGAAACACTAATAACTTACAGAATCATGTCCTGGAATTCTGGTTTGTGGTGAATGCGAAATTTGGTTTTAGATGTGTTGTTATTCATGAATTTCCATGAAAAGAAAGCGAAATAAACAATGTCGAAAGATGAAATGAAAAATGTCTTGTTAGTTGCTTTGCATCTAGGTTTTCTGTACTAGTCTGACTGTTTTGTTTGAATTTTGTTTAATGCGTTGGGGTTGGTTCTCGTTTGTGGGAGGCTAGATTTATGTTTATTGGTTGTGTATGTCATTTTTTTCCCACTTTGAATTTATTAGAGAAATAGTATTGCTCTATGATATAGTGTTGGTGTTTATGTAGAATGTGGAATAGATTAGACACCTATAGTTTTATTGAATGCGTTGCAGAGAGAAAGATGTTAATGAATTATTATAGTCACATACTGTATACTCGAATGTTCAAAAGGAGTACTACCTAAGTCGAAAGATATGATTGCGGCCTTTAGAACAAATGGGAGGTAAGTTGCATGAGCTATCGCCGCACTCATTTCTAGTCTCCAATAAATAATGGTGAAGGACTATGTTTTGCATGTTCTTTGATGAAGGGGAATTGCTGACATCTGTTCAATATACAAAAATGTTATATATATATATGATGCTTAAATCATGTGGTAGTCTGTTCATAGAAGTTAAATGATCTAGTTTATGAGTTTAGATTATGCTGAGAGGAGAGCTTCAAGTTGCTGGGAGGAAAGAGGCTCTTAGTTATCAGCTCAAAAATGGGATATTGCAACTGATTAATACAGAGGCTCAAAGTCCATATACTATTAATATGATTGAGAGTCTTATGCATGAAATTCACTTCGTTGTTGATCCCCTTAACAGCTCAAACAAGTATTTTTTGCAGAACTTTAAAGAAGCTATACAAGTTGGCTTTTTGTTGCGAATTTGGGGTCCTTATTGTTGGTTACTGTTAGAATAATAGTGTAATTTATGATAAATGGATGGGCAATGGGTTAGAGACATATCGCACTACCAGAATTGTAGCCATATATATGAAATATTGTACCAAATTTTGTACTTGATTTGCTGAGGCTAGGTTCAAAGAGGTTCTTGTTGTCCACATGGGTGCTTTATTTGCAACTATGCGAAGTTTCTTTCAACTGGACCATATTAATTTCTTGTGCCTATTATTTATTTATTTTAATCTCTAGTGCACAAATGGTCGACATTATCTGAATATAAGCTACTCTAGCATAACATGATTGGGATTTAGTTTTTTTGGCCGTTGCTAGAGCAAGTTTACCCATCGACAATTAGACTCTCCTGACCTTGTTGTGACTATGCACATATGTACTATATACTTCATGGATTCAATTTATTTTGATATAGGTGTAGTGTAGGTAAACAACCTAGGTTCTTCCTCTGCAACTATGTGAAATGCTTTTGAACTAATTAAATCAACTGGTGTCTTATCGTATGAGTACCTCTAGTTTCCTAACCTCCCAATTCCCTTTTGAAAGATCCTGTCAGTATCACATGATTTTGAGCATCTAAACATACTGGTGGAACCTTTAATTCACTAGATTGGTACACTCTAAATTCAAAAAACAACAACTAAAGAAAATGGACAGAACAATAACCAAATTTAGATACAGAACAAAAAACCTCTTCCCTTCTCTTTTCATTGGTAATCTTTTCTTTTATTTATTTTTGTAGGTGCTGAAGGTCAATTATTACAGGAGAGTTCGGTTCTAGATTATGATATCGGCAACTACAATTTTAACAAGATAGTAGACAAACGGTCAATATCAGACGGCTAAAGTCAAAGGCGATTTTGAGGCGATTTTAGGGTTAGGTTTCTTCTTCTCTTCTCATCTCCTCTGGTGAGATGCAATCATCTTCTACGTCTTTAATTCCTCTGGTGGTTTCCTCCATATCACCAGGGGATTCTCTTATGGGGGATGCTAATTCTTCAGTTCCTCGTGGTAATGTTTCTTCCGATCCTAGTAATCCCCCTGGTTTCAAAAACGTTCCACCTTCTGGAACTACAACACCTCATGTTGCTTGGTCATCTCTATTTGATAAGAGGAAAGAAGTGGTTATATCATCAGATATGGAATTCTATTCGTATCTAGTGGTGGATGGCAAGAATATCCATAGGAATTCTATTCGTATCCAGTGGTGGATGGCAAGAAATCCATGGATATTCCTTATGAGGTGTTTGATGAAGACATTCGTCTTTGTGAAGATAAAGTTATTGGAGCTTTTTTCGGTAGAAGATTGCCTTTTAATTGGGTTCGAAGCGCTGTTAATCGAGCATGGAAACCTAAAGGTGAGATTCAAATGACCATCCGTGGTGAGAATATGTTTATTTTTAATTTCAAATATGTTGAGGATAGAGTTAGAGCTTTAGAGATGGGTTCAACGTTCATTTGTAGTAGATTGTTTATTGTTAAGCCTTGGTCTAGAATGGTTGAGAAGGAAATTGATGAATTAAAATCTCTCCCTGTATGGATGAATTTTAGGAATGTTCCTTTATTCATGTGGAACAATAAAGGGCTGAGTATGATTGCTAGTTTTCTTGGAAAGCCTCTTATGATGGATACTCAAACTCTTAATAAAACCAGGATGAGTTATGCAAGGATATGTGTTGAAGTAGATGTTAATTGTGAATTTCCAGATTCTTTCACTTTCACTTTCACTCTGGGTGGTAAGGATACAATTCAAATAAAGATGGATTACTCTTGGAAACCACCAAAATGTAGTGAGTGTGTTGTTTTTGGTCATGTTACTGCTAACTGCCCAAAACATATAAAACCAGTGCCAAAAGTAGTTCTAAAATGGGTTCAGAAGAAGACAGTTAACAACATGGATGAAGATGGGTGGATTTCAAAATCCAGGAATGGGTCTAAGACTACTGAGGTAGCACCTAGTGTTGCAAATAATGTGGTTACTCCTATAATAATTGAGGCTGAAGCTATGGACTCTGATCATGGAGTCAACAATGTCTTACATGAAGTTGTCTTAAGGAAAAACAGTAATGTGAATGAACTCATCTCCTCAAATCCTTTCTTCATTTTGGATAAGTGTATGGATACTTCTCAAGAACATATCTCGGAGCAAAATAAGGAAAATCTCCAAGTTTCTGTGCAAACATCTCAACAGCAGGCTAGTGCACCTAAATCTTCTAACACGGGATCAATAGCACACTTTCAAAAGAGAGGATCACCTGCTCCACCAGCTATCAACCTCTTTCCTAAGATTGCAGATTTGAAGAAGTCTGCTAGAGGTACTTTATCTCTCCCTATAAATTTTGAATGATGTCCAACATTGGATGTTGGAACATAATAGGTCTCAATGATCCTCTTAAGCAATTAGAAATAAAAAAGTTAATTAGTATCAATAAACTCTCTTTGATTGGTATAGTAGAAACTCATGTGCAAGTCTCTAATAAAGATAGAATAAGGAATAATATAAACTCAACCTGGAGTTTTCTTGATAATGATAGTTTATCTTGCTTTGGTAGAATTTGGGTAGCCTGGGATCCAGGGGTTTTTCAAGTTACTTTATTAAGTTCTTCTCCTCAAGCTATTTTTCTGGATATTTCTACTTCTAATTCGATAAGTTTTGTGGTTACAATTGTGTATGGTGACAACTATTATCTCAACAGAAATTACTTATGGGATTCTATTTCTTCTTTTGCTCTCCAAAATAATAAACCTTGGGTTTTATTGGGGGACTTTAATTCTCTCATAGTTCCTTCATATAAAGTGGGTGGTTCTCTGCTATAATGCCTTATCATTATGAAGCCTTTGCTAGATGTGTTCAATTTTCGCATCTTTTATATCTTTGATTTTCTGATTGCTTTTACACTTGGTCCAATTGTCAGTCAAATAGTGGAGTGATAAGATCTAAATTAGATAGGATTATGGTGAACTTGGAATGGATCCAACAATTTCAACTTTTTGTAGCTGAATTCCTTCTTCCTGGTATCTCAGATCATTTTCCTGGGATTGTTTCTATTTTTGAAAAGAGAATTCATGGTCCACCACCTTTTAGGTTTTATAATTTTTTATCTGAGGATGGCGATTTCTTGAATGTGGTTAAGTTTGGTTGGAATAGACCTGTGAGAGGTAACCCCATGATACAGCTTGTTAATAAGCTAAAGAATGTTAAGGCTGGAATTATCAAGTGGAAGAAGATGAAATTTAAACATATGTCTGATCAGGTTTTGTATGCTAAACAAAATATGGATAATACTCAACTCTAACTCCAGGCTTCTCCTCTAGACCATGAATTAGCTAAAAGGGAGAAAGATTATGTGGCTGAATATGTTAAACTAGCAAGGTATGAAAAATATACAGCTAAGCAACAATCTAGAGTTAAGCGGTTAGATTTGGGTGATTCAAACACTTCTTTTTTCTATAATTCTCTTAAAGAGAGAAGATCTAGGAATAACATTCTAACTCTGTACTCCAGAGATAATGTTGAGTTAATTGAGGATAAAGATATAGCTAAAGAGTGTATTTCTTTTTATTCTGACTTGTTTGGCAGTAACTTGGTTGGTGATACTTTAAATGAAGACTTCTCTGGTCTTAAATTTGATGCTAGTGTGCAACAAGATGATGTAGCAGATCTCATTAAGCCAGTTACTAGAGAAGAAGTTATCAAAGCTCTACATTCCATTGGTTCCAGTAAAGCTCCAGGGCCAGATAGATTTTCTAGTCACTTCTTTAAAACTAGTTTGGCAGTGGTGGGAGATGAGTTTGTGGCTGTTGTTCAGAATTTCTTCTCTAAGTCAAAGCTCTTAAAGGAAGTTAATAGTACCTTCATTACACTGATTGCTAAGAAGAAGAATCCTACTGTGATATCAGATTTTAGACCTATATCTTGTTGTAATGTTATTTATAAGTGCATTACCAAGATTTTATCTCTTAGAATGAAGAAGATTTTGAGTGCACTGATCAGTCCAAACCAGTCTGCCTTTATAGCTGGAAGGTCTATTCAAGATAATATTATGGTGGCTCATGAGCTGGTAAGGAATTATCATAGACCTAAAGGTTCTCCTAGATGCACTATGAAAATAGATCTCAGAAAAGCTTATGACATTGTCAAATGGGAGGTTATTTTCTTTGTTCTGAAGCAGATTGGTTTTCCTGAGATATTTATTAGTTGGATTGTTTTGTGTATCACATCAGCTAAGTTCTCTATTCTAATAAATGGTTCTCCCTATGGTTTTTTTAGAGCTAAGAGAGGCTTAAGACAAGGGTGCCCCATCTCTCCTTATTTGTTTGTTCTTGCAATGGAAATTCTAAGTGCCACCCTGCGTCATCAAGTTCAAATCCAGCAATTTGGTTTCCATCCCAGGTGTAAGTTAACTAATCTTACTCACCTTTGTTTTGCTGATGATGTTATGATTTTTTTCAAAGGAATTGTGGCTGCTGTTTCTAGTCTTAAAATAGCTTTAACTGAGTTTAACAGTTACTCCGGTTTAGAGGTGAATAACCAAAAAACTTCCCTTTTTTCCTCTGTTGTGGATGAAGAGACTTTGCAATAGATACTTCAAATTTTGGATTGTTCTCAGGGGGAATTGCCTGTCAGATACCTTGGAGTGCCTCTTCTCTCTACAAGATTATCTTATAAATATTGCTTGCCTTCACTTGAAAAAGTGAATGATAGAATTTATTCTTGGAAATCTAAAAATCTTGCTTACCCTGGCAGAGTTCTTCTGATAAAAGATGTTCTTTGTGGTATGCTCTTTTTCTGGTTTTCTTGTTTTGTGCTTCCTAAAAGAGTTATCAAAGAGTTAAATTCTAAATTCAAAAGATTTCTTTGGACTGGTACTGAATTGAAGAAAGTCTATAATCCATTGAACTGGGACTTTGCTTGTCATCCCTTTGAGGAAGGTGGATTAGGAGTTAAAAATTTGGAGTACACAAATATTGATCTCAACTTAAGGCACATTTGGGAGCTAATTTCAGGAAAGGATACAATCTGGACTACTTGGGTCAAAGCAAATTTTATTAAACACCATGATTTCTGGACCATGAGTATTGCACAGGATATTTCTTGGTGTTGGAGAAGAATTTTAGACCATAGGGAGTTAGCAAAGAATCATATTGGAGTTTTATTAGGAGATGGTGCTCATACAAACTTTCTTCATGATAATTGGCACTCAAAGGGTAGACTGGTGGATTGGGTTGACCCTAGTATCTTAGAAACTATTGGAGCCAATGCAGATACTAAGGTTGATGAGTTTCTTACTATTGATAGTTGGTTTTTCCCCACTTTTATGGAAGATGAAGTTCAGGAGGTTGTGATTCAGATATCCACTACAGATTTCAACTGCTCTGAAACATATCAAATTTTTTGGAAATCTAGCAGTACAGGTCAATTCTCTATGAAATCTACATATTTAGCTATTTCTAATCATTTAGTATCCCCTGATTGGATGTCTTTAGTGTGGCTTAAGAAACACATTCCCAAACATTCTTTCATCTCTTGGCTTGCCATTCACAAAAGACTAAAAACTAGAAACAAGTTGGTTAAATGGGGAATTATTATTGATGCTTCTTGTGTTCTATGTGGTAATATTGTGGAGTCTGAAGATCATATTTTCCATGCTTGTGTGTATTTTGCTGGCATTTGGAAAGGTTTGATTCTTAAACTAGGGTTTATTAAAGAGTTAGAGAACTCTTGGGATGATGAAATCAGGTGATGTAGTCAACACTTTACTGGTAATAATTGTGTGACTACTATCAAGAAACTAGTGTTGAATGGGTTTATCTATCACATTTGGCGGGAGAGAAACAACCATGTTTTCAGAGCTACCTCTAATTCTCAAGACCAAGTTAGTATGCTAATTGTGCAAGATGTCAGATTTAAGATGCTAGCTTCTACTATAAGAGAAGATGATAACCTCTCTACTAAATGGTTCATGCGTCGCTGGAGCATTGATTGCTTGTTTGTTCTGCCTGACACTATCTCTTGTACCTGGTTATACCCTGAAGAGAATGAGATTATGATAAATACAGATGGATCAAAATCTGACTCTGCTGGGGGTTTTGGTACCATTCTTAGGGATAATACTGCTGAGGTTATTGATGCTGCTAGTGGTAATGGACCTGCAATCTCTGTTCTTGCTCATGAGTTACAAGGTGTGGAGTTGGGTTTTAAAATGGCCATTAAAAAGAATCATTTTCGTGTTCACCTAGCTATTGATTCCATGGTAGTCTACAACTTGCTTACCAATCCAGATCCTGAACCACCATGGAATGTCTTACGGATTTGGAGAAGAATTAAGAAATTGCGTGAAAGATTTGAAGTCTGCAGAATTATTTACTATTATATAGAAACTAACAGGGCTGCTGATTGGTTGGTTGGGTTATACCTTGGACGCACTTGGGTTGAAGTCAGGCATGATGCTTTCTCCCATGACTTTAGAGAAATTCTTGCAGTTGATAAGGCACAACAGATTTATTACAGGAGGCATAAGAGAAGATCTTAGTTGTTTTTTAGTTTCTGTTTTTCTGTTTTTCTGTTTTGTTTTGTTGTTTTTGGGCTTTTATCCCGCGGAATGTATAAAAAAAAGGGTTAATTGGTGTTTGATTTTTTTTTATAAGCAAAGGCCTTCAAAAAGGCTAATGACCCCCCTCTACAAATGGCCTAAGCCATATTGGAGGAACAGACCAGTACATAGAGGAATTGTTCGATTTTGCCTAATGAGCAAGTTCGTGAGCTACAGAATTACAGATGCGTGGCTGAAAAATAAATAAACAAGCAACAAGTTTCAAAGCAAAAAACTGAATATCCTTGAAGATGGCATCCGTTCTAGAGTTCCCATCAAACAAACTAGCATAAAATTGATTGATTAGGCTCTGAGCATCGCTTTCTATGATTAGATGCATAAGCTTTTGCTCCATAGCTTTCTTTAAACTTGCCAATATTGCTCTGGTTTCAGCTTCTTCAGCAGATTGAACTTGAAAGATAATGGAGGCACAAAAGGTAGCATTATTGGTGAAGTCCCTCATCACAAATCTTGCACCGTTATCACCAGAATTAATATCATAAGGTTCATCTGTGTTACACTTTATCCATCCAGTAGGAGGGGGCATCCATTTGTCACTAATGCTAGTAGGGATCCCGGTAGAGATAGTTAAGATGGTTTTCCTAGTAAGAAGCATGGCTTTGGCTCTCATCAGAACTGCAGTATGATTTTCCTTCACGTTCTGGAAAACTAGGTTATTTCTACTTTGCCACAAAGACCAGAGTATAGCAACAAAGAGGCATTGATCTCCATCAGGGAGCTTAGAGGTAGGGTTGACTAACCAAAAGAACATCCAATCCATGAAGGACTTAGTATTAAAGAACTGGGTGTTAACACAGAATTGAGATAAGAACCAGACACGACTAGCAAAATGACAAAGAACTAGAGCATGCATAATCGATTCAGAAGGGTCCTTACATCTAGTGCAATCCACATAATGCATAGGAATTCTAGTATGAAGAACAGTTCTAGCAGGTAAAGCGTTTCTAGTAGCTTTCCAACAGAAAACTTGAATTCTATAGGGCACATTAATTTTCCAAATACGATTCCAAAGAGAACTACAAGGGGAAGGCATAAGCCCTCGAAGTCCCATGTAAGCCGATTTGGAAGTAAATCTACCATTTTTTGAAAGATCCCAAGCCCTCCTATCAGGAGTGCAACACTGGCTTAAGGGAATGGTGATGATCTTCTTATCAGAAGCATCATCAAAATGGGTTTTTAGTCTATCAAAATCCCAAGATCTGGTGATGGGATTAATGAAATAAGAGACTTTTATAGTAGGATCTGGAGGCACCAAAGGGTTAGGGACAGCAGATCCTAGAGAAGGGATCCATTTGTCACACCAAGGGTCAATAAATTGACCATCTCCAACAATCCAGGAGATAAAAGGTTTTATGAGTTCTTTTATGGTATGTAAGCATCTCCAAGTCCAAGAACAGTTAGCAGGACACTTGGAGTTTAAAAAGTCAGTCCTAAGAAAATATCTAGCTTTCAAAGTAGTGGCTAGGAGGCAATGAGGGTTCTCAATGATCCTCCAAGCATTCCTAGCAAGCATAGCAAGATTATTGAGTTCATCTTTCCTAAAGCCCAAGCCTACTTCAGATTTTGGAGAGCAGAGAATGTCCCAACCCAAAAGGTGGAGTTTTCTATCTTTTGGATCAAGAGTTTCCCCCCACCAAAATTTACAAAGGTGAGAGTCCATTTTCCTGCAGAGATATTTGATAAGGAAAGCTCCCATTTGATAGACGGGTATGGCCTGCCTAATATGTTTAATGAGAGTAGTCCTAGCAGCTTGGGAAATAAGCTTATGAAGCCAGACAGAAATTCTAGCATCAATGGCCTGGAGAATACCCATATGGGTTTGAATTTTTGAGGCTTTAAAGGCAGTGGGGGTGCCTAAATATTTTTCTCCCAAATCCCTATTGCTAATATCAAGGATATTAGACAGCTGCATTTTGAGGTGCTCAGGAATTTTTTTGCTGAACAGAATTCCAGATTTGTCAAAGTTGATTTCTTGGCCTAAACCCAAGCAGTACTTTTGAAGGTACTCTTTGATAGTCTGGAAATCTTTAATGGTAGCTTTGGAAAAGAGCAGGGAATCATGGGAAAAAAGAAGGTCTGTCATAGAAGGAGCATTTTTACGCACCTTTATGCCTTCAACCAGCTCTTTTCTAGTAAGAGCATCAATGTAGGAGGACAAATCCTCAGAACAAATGATGTAGAGGTAAGGAGACAGGGGGTCTCCTTGTCTTAGACCTCTCTCTGGCTTGAAGAGGCTAGTAGAACTACCATTAAGAAGAACAGAATAAGAAACAGTGGAAACACACTGATTAATGAGTTTGACCCAATGGTCACAGAGACCCATTTTTCTTAAAACCTTTTCAAGAAAAGTCCATTCCAGCTTATCATAAGCTTTAGACATATCAAGTTTAATGGCAGCAATGCCAGGAACTTTGTCATGATGATTAACAACATAAATAGCCTCATTAGCAAGAAGAATATTATCAGAAATACTTATTTTAGGAATAAAAGCACTTTGGTTTTGGGAAATGATATTGTTCATAAAGAGTTTTAATCTGTTAGCTAGAGTTTAAGAAAGGATTTTGTAAATAAAGTTGCAAAGCCCTATGGGTCTGTATTGAGAGACCAACTCTGCTAGAGGGACCTTAGGGATAAGAGCTATATTAGTAGATTAAAGATTTTAGCAATATTCCCAGTTCTGAAGCAAGTTTGGGTCATATCTACCACAGCTTCTCCCACAATATCCTAATGTTTTTGGTAAAACAAACCAGTAAAGCCATCAGGGCCTAGTGCTTTTTTTTTTCTCCCATTTCAAAAACAACATTTTTATCTCCTCAGCAATGAGACGGGAATTAAGGGAAGCATTATCACTCTCAGAAAATTTAACTGGGAGATCCAAAAGGATTTCATCCTGAAATTGTTGTGGTTGTGAGGAGTATAAGTTTTTGAAATAATCAATAAAAGAAGTGATAATACTATCTCTATCAGTTAGAGTAGTTCCAGCAGTATTCTTAATCCAACTAATGTCATTTATTTTTCTCCAAAATAGGGTGACTCGATGGAAATATGGTGAATTTCTATCACCTTCCATGAGCCAAACCTCTCTGGATTTATCTTTCCAATAGAGTTCTTCCAGATTATAGATATATTCCAGTCTAGCTTTAAGTCTAGAAGTGGCTCTACAATTTGTAGGGTCTCTAGCAGTCAACCAATTCATCCCTAGTAGTAGAGATATTAGTTTGGATATTGCCAAAAGAAGATTTATTCCAATCACGCAGGCCTTTTTTTGTACTTAGGAGTTTAGCTTTTAGTTTATAGGCAGGAGATCCCACCACATTAACAGACCAAGAATTTTCTATAATATCTCTACAAGTAGGATCTTCTATCCACATGGCCATAAAATGGAAGGGCCTAGGCATGCAAACACTATCATAATTAAAACCAATATGCATGGGACAATGATCATAGGAATCTCTAGGAAGATTATTCACACACAACTTAGGGAATAGGGTTTCAGCAACAGAATTAATAAGACATCTATCAAGACGTTCAAGAATAAGATCAAGACCTTGTTGCATATTAGACCAAGTAAACCTAGGACCTGAGAAACCAGGATCATGTAAATCAAGAGTATCACAGGAATTCCTAAGGTTAAAGAAATCAGAGTCATCAACTTCTACTCCCCCATTTTTGTCCCCAGTACTTAGAAGGGCATTAAAATCGCCTATAAAGAAAATAGGTTCATCTAAGGGAGGTTTAGGTAGTTGGCATTGCTCTTCCAAAAAGGTCTGTCTAAGATTGCTATTTGGTTCACTATATATGAAGTTTAAGTGATAAACTTTTGAATGGATGATATCATTAGTAGTGACATAGATGCCCCTTAGACTAGAGGATATAACATTGAGTTGAATTTATTTCTTCCAAGCGATAACAAGACCACCGCTCCTACCAATACTTGGTACATTAAAGGTACAGGGATACCCAAAAAAAATTAGTCTTCTAGCAACCAAATCCTTATTCATCTTAGTTTCCGATAAGAAGATAATATTATGGTTAATATTTCTACATAACAAGCTAAGCTCTTTATTAGATGTTTTCTTACCCAAGCCTCTAATGTTCCAACCAATGACATTAACATTATTAACAAGATAGGAGTTGGAATTTGTGGCAATACTATTGGAATCAATAGTAGGAGGAGAGGGATTAGAGTTTACTTGAGTGGTGGAAGCAGAACCACCATCAAGAGTAGAGCTATTAGAACCTCCAATTTGACTAGTTGCCTGGGTAGAATCGAGATTCAGAGAAGAAGCCTCATGAAGGGAATTATTGCGGACTCCATCGTTACTTGAAGTATCATTAACAGGTACATTATAGTTGCCATAGGGGTCGACCAGAAAATGGGTATTGAAAGTGCATGTAGAGAGGTAAATAGCAGGGAGATATCCCAATTTGGTGATAGGAGTGCAAAGAGTAGCATAATCAGGTTCAGAAGCATCAGGTTGATTTGGGATTACCACAATGCTAGCTAATGAAGAATTACTAGCTCTAGTACGTTTTATCAAATCTGATCTTGGGTTAATTTTCCTCTTGAGGTTAATCAAAGCATCATGCTCAGCTGCAGCAGCAATAACTTCTTCTCTAGAAATAGTATTTTGGTTTGTCGGAACCGCCGTTGTTTTGAATCTTCTTGATGAGTTAGTGGTTCGGATCGGACCCCGATTAACTGATTCAGGCAGAGTTCTTGATGTTTCAACTGTAATATTTTGGGTTGTAACCTGTTTAAAGATGACAGGAAGCCCATTGTTCAAGTGAGTAGGGCTTTTCTGAACGGGCCCAACGTCGAAGATCTTCAATGTAGTGGATCGGTTAACAAAAGGGCCCATTTGAAAACTATTATCTACTCCTTTCTAAGAGATATTTTCAGAATGTTGGACTGAAGTTTTAGCTTTTCCTTTAGAGTTATCTTGATCAAGAGCATCATCAATTTGGGTTTCATGAGCAACTTCAACTGGAGACATGACAGAATCTTGAATTACCATGTTGGAAATTGGCTGAGAAGGTTGAGTTTCTTGATTTCTTGGCATCATTAACCTTGAAACTGCTGGAAGGACATATTTTGAACTGGAAGTAGCTGCTTGTTGAATTAACTTTTGTTTTGCCTTCCAAGCTGGACAGTTAGCATCTTTATGATCTAGCACTCGACAAGAAGTACAAAAGTACTTAGGAACTTTATAGTATCTGCATTCAATTAGGAAGGGATGATCTCTTCCTGTTGTGAAAAGTGGAATACCAGTTGGTAGAGCTTTTTGAACACATATTCGAATACAGACCTTAACATTCTTCTTAAGAGGGTCGTTTCCATAAGGTGTTTGTGCTTCTATTAATTCGCCCATCTTGAGAGTAAGTTGTTGAAGATCTTCAAATACAGTACACTCCTTAGGGATTTTGCATAGTATAAGCCAAAACAGTTCTTCAGTGAATGAAATTTGAGAATTTGTTGGCCAGCCATTTATTGGAACAATCTTGAGAACCATTAGATGACTGCATGCATACCAGGGTCTTTGAGAGTTAATTCCGTTCAAACCACTTTCAGCTAGAAATCGAATGAGAACCTTGTTTCTTAAGCCATTGAATGTAGTAACAGTAGGTGGTTGAGCTAAAGGCCATCGATTGCATATATAGTAACGGATTGAGGAGGTAGGGATGAGGGTTTCGCTGCAGACATAGCCAACCATACACCATTTCCAGTTATTATCATCTTCAGCTAAGATAACTGTTTTATCAATATAGACTGGTTCAGTTAAGGTAGAAGGTAGTTTCAGTTTATCAGCCATTTGTTTAGTGAGGTTTTGAATTTCAAGGTTTTCAGTGGTATGAGAAGGTTGGGGTGGAGATGATTCCATATAGATAATAATGGATATGGAGAGGAGAGTGATTTTATCAGAAGCAGGAGATTGGCTTGGTATTAAAATAATAAGATGAAAAGAAAAGATTTTGTACAGGTACAGGTATGATATAGTTTTATCAGACCAATGTATAGCTAGAACTTGGCTGTGCCATCAAACTTGCTTTGATCCTTAAAATGGGAATTCTGACTGAGTTGAAATTGGTCAGCAGGGGGAGGGTTTTGGAAGGGTGTGATTTTATGAAAGAGTCCAAATTTTTGTATGCAACCAAAAAGCTCTTTACAGGGCTATAAGATGATCTGATATCTTTCATAGGAGTGGTTGATGGGGACTTCGGCTTGGTTTTCACGTGATAATTGTACCTAAGAGCCATGCAGAGATTACTCGCAAATAAATAGTTTATCTTTGTTCTAAGTACGTCATCCACGTACGTAGGCATGAAGGTAGTTGAACATTTAAGAGCTTTGGCATTACACGAATTGTAGACCTGATTGGTTGTACACATCCGTCCAAGTATCATAAACGAAATTGTGTGGGGTAAAAATTTGTGTGGTAATTTGCTAGTTTACTGGTGGTGGTAAAAAAAGGTAGTTTTGTGATTTGAAGAGGTTTAGTTTCCTGATGGATGTAGTCTATAACCCAACTGTTCATGATACCCCAAATAAAAGTGGTGCCTTCCAACAGGTGCTTCTTGATCTGAATCTGCATAAGACATAAAGTTTTAATTAAAACCCAGATAAATTGTTCAACTATAAGAAGTCTAATTAATCCTCTCTTAACAATGTTTCCGTCAGAATTAAAGGAAATTGAAGCGTCTAAATTTAGACTTTGAATATAGGGTTTAGTAGGATAATGATGAAAACTGGAGCGTTACGCATGGCATTGAAGTGGCGTGAATCGCCAAATGACAAGATGCTTGACCAAGAGCCATAAAGAGTCATTTATGGCTAATCTACCACCTCTATTTAAGAGAGAAAAGAAGATAATCCCAGAATTATACCAAAAAGAGAAAGGAAGAGAGATTAGAGAGGATTTCATTAGGAGAAATGGCCGAAGATGCTTCGAGTTCTGTCGGAGGTGGAAATTCCGGTGAGTCGTCAGATTCTGTAGCCATGCGACATGCAAAAGCTGTAATTGATTCCTTGACAAGCACTGAGATGGAGAAACTGATTGAGTATTTGAATCAGGAGAAGCCCAAGAAGAAGGCGCAAGAGGAGAAAGAGGAGTATGACAGATTGAGGGTAGAGAATGATGAGGAGTTCCAACTGTGGTTAAGGAAAGTTGAGGCTGTTGATGCACGTCGACACAGGCAAAGGCTTCAGAGGAGAGGAGATTGGAGGACTTCGTGGGGTAAGACTCGGAGCATGACTGGGAGTGATAGTGAAAATGAGGAGAAGAAAGAGGCTTTTGAAGTTGAGGAAGAAGAGAGTAGTGATAATTCTTTGAAGAGGAAGAAGAGAGCAAGAAGATTGGAGAAAAAGAAGAAGAAGAAGAAGAGGCAGGAATATGAGGATGCCATGTATGATCATTATCAAGCAGAGAAAACCTACAATCCTCGGAAGTTTGCAAAAACCATGTAAGAGTCGTTAAATGTCGATTCCAATGGAGAAGAGATTGATGGGTTGGATATTGATGGGAATCCTATATTCTCTGGTCTAGCAGTTCATTGTAGTGATGTTGGAGATAATATTGGAAATGAAGAAGAATAAGATGAGGATGAAGATCTCCAGGGGCCTTACACCACTTCAAATGAAGATGATGGAACAACTCCTTACTACATATTTGATGAATTGAATTACACCAGTGAAAGTGAGGAAGATTCTGATGCAGACTCATACTGATCTTCTAATTGGTATTTGATACTTACATTTTTTCCAACATTAGTATTTGGTCTAACATTTGTCCAACTTAGGATTTGGTACCTAGTAATGACGTTGACTTCCATTGACCCAGTTAAGTTAATTTTTAATTAATTTATAATCTAATATATTTATACATTTACCATTTTAACCTTCATTTATTAAACATTTACGTTAGACCCACCCGCTACTGCCTTAAAGCACCATCAACATCGTATGGTCACCTAACTCGCCAGTCGCCACCATCATCAACCCAATTCCAAGCCCCATTTCACAATCCTGAAAATTTCACGATCAACCATTAAAAGGTCTTATTGTCAACTCAAACGATGGAAAACATGGTTCTTTTCATAATTGAAAACAAGGAAAAAACAACCCATAAATAATCTCACTTCAACATATCAAGTCCTTGATGAATCAGTGGGAGAGAACCCATCTTCGGAAATAACTCAACTCCTCATCTTCATTATGGGTTTCACTCATTTATTAGAAATTTTGTATTCTTTAGATTGATGTCCTCAGGCTGTGGGTAAGAGATGGACAAACTTAAAATCGACTGTTACTGCCTTGAAATGTTTCAATAGATATTACCACTATTCTTTGAAAAATCTTAAAAATCTTCTTGATTATATTTTCTATTTAAACCATCCCTTTCATTTTCCTGCAAATTCATTGATCTTGCTTTCGTGGGTCAACCAACAATCTAAATTAATAAGACTTTTGATCGGAAAT
This sequence comes from Papaver armeniacum, assembly GCA_023531295.1. NCBI lineage: Eukaryota > Viridiplantae > Streptophyta > Magnoliopsida > Ranunculales > Papaveraceae > Papaver > Papaver armeniacum. The sequence goes on along the minus strand of JAJJWW010001283.1, from coordinate 3,603 downwards.
ACTCTTCACGGCTAAAATTTGATTAAGAAGATGATATGGGATCTTAAGGTCTAAGTCTGAATTACCGGCTTGCATTTGGAGGCAGAATAAGAGAAAACAATGGAGGTGGGAGAAGATAGAAAGTTAGGGTTCCTAAATAGTTAATCTCTTACCGTAGCCTAATAATTAATCAGTGTCGTGGATCTTAAACCCACTTCGAGGATATATTTGTAAATCCTGTTATAAAAAAAAGGTGGCATTTGACATTGAGATCAAAAAGTCATAGAACGGTCAGGATTGATCCGAAAGGTCCATCCAGCGGTCTATGTCATCCGGATGGGGTTTTTGGTTTGAATGGGTAACAAATTTCAGTAAATGTTAAGTTGTGGGTTTTGGGTGAAAGAATTACTAGAGAGTGATGCTCGGGGTCGACTAGGGCCGTTCAGATATTTCTCTTCTAAATCTAAACTCGGATCACACTTTGGTCCATTCTTCGTTCTTCTAAACTCGGTGAAAGGTACCGCTACTAGCACCACCACCCATTCTCATCACTGCACCTTTCCTTTCACTTTAATCTGTAATCTCAACTACAACATCAACCCTTTTTTTTTTGCTAAGTCCAAAAATTTATCAAAGCAAAAAACGTAATTATAAGAAAGACCCCCCACCCTCATAAACCAAAGAGGCAACAGAAATAATGCATCTAAAAGCATCCACATGATTTACATGATATTTATTTTAAGTATTTGATTCTAGAAGCCATTATAGGAAGAAGTTGTGTCTATGTGTCCAGGGAACAAGGATGGTCAAGATTGGCCGAATTGGTTTTTCAAGGAGGACGGTTAGGATTATGCTTCAGCCCAGATAACTCAACTCAACCCAACCATATCTACTTATGCTCAGGCGAAGGACGGCTAGACCGTTATACTATTGTCTTGGACTCTCAATCCGCATTATTCAACTATCCATTCTGACCTCATGTATCCCAAATGTTGAAAACCAATTCTCTTCCTAAATAGATATTCTAAAATATTTACTTTTTGAAGCATGATCATCAGTAATCGTTATTGAATACAAACATGACATTGATATTGTATTATTATTAAATCTTTCTCTCAAACCTTTGCCTTCTCTCTCACTCATCTTTTATTATTTCGCATTTGGCCATTATTCTTTCTCCACTAAAAGAAACCCTAACTTTTGAGACCTGTAGAAGCGTCAAAGCACTTTCACCAACTAAAATTGAGGAGACCGAAGTAGAGGTTAAGGTACAACTTCACTGTTAATTGAATTTTAGGGGCTTTAGTTGCAGTTTGTTGGGGGTATCACTGATTTTATATCAGTAGGGAATCGAATAAGGTGATTGATTAAGGTGATTTGATTAAGAAGTTCCATTATAAAGGTAACTTTTGTAGTCTCTTTTCAAACTTATAATTTAAAAATATAACCAAACATTAGGATCATGATGGACACTTTTTATGGAGATAAATGTTAGAAATTGTGCTTGATTTATGATGGAGATATTTTCTGAGATAAATATCGTGTAAGCAACTTCTTTCAGACCATAATCTCACATAATAGAACTTGCCTTTCAATAAATTTTTAAGATAACTTTCTGACATGTAAAAGCTATACAATGATGATCCTTGCATCACCATAATGATTATGTTTGTTTGACTTTTAAAATATAATCCTTAGATTGGATTTGTTAGAATTTTTACATTTGGCTAATTAATGTACCATGGAAACATGATGCATGTAAATTGTTCCAATGATTTCCTTGAACCAGTATTGGTTTGGACTATTGATGATAACCGAACTATGGTGTTGGAAACAGTGACATCTTTATCACTCAGGGTGATTGGGAATTCTTTAGCAAAAAATTGCATGCAACCCAGTATTGTCTCAATGTGGGGTTGTAAACTAAGGTGCCCTTTATTCCTTGATTTGTGTAGTTTGCTTCTTAGATTTAAATATTAATGTATAACTAAGACTATTTTGGTTTCACGCAAGTGTTTGTACTTTGAGTGAACAGGTTTAAGTTCTGTCAACTTGATTTAACCTTTTGGGAAGTGAGGTAGTGAACTACGCATCACAAATCAACTTGATTTCAATCAAGCATCGTTAGCTATGTCCAGGCGAAATAAAAGGTGTACTCTTTTGATAAGTCAATTATGTTTGATGTAAAATATTTGTATCACTAACAATAATTACATTTATATTTTAAATTTACGAAGAAATGGATCTATAAGTGTGTTTTACTAATGTCAGAAGACATCTAGCCTCCCAATTACTATCTTTTGTTCTCATAGTTTTTTGTAGTTGCTTTATGGCTTAGTTTGGTGTTATTTTCTAATGACATGGCTTAACTTTTTTTGGTAACCTTTAGACTGTTCATGACGTATAGTGGTACAAGTTGGTTTACTAAAGTTGATACAAATTTTTCGAACATTTATCAAACTGAGAACCAAAATGTTGAAGTCTGTTTATTAGTCAACATTTATGACTAACACGATTTATAAGAACTGTGACAAACAAAACCCAAGGCCATGTTTTATATGGCTTTTAAAAACCGTTTTATGTTTTTTAAAACGAAAAATAGAATGAAACACGTTTGCTAAACATATTTCCTGAAAACTTTTCTCCATTGTTTTCAGTTCTAAAAACAAAAAAAAATGAAAACAATGTATTATCATTTTCTCTATTTTTTTCCCTTTATTCTTTCAAATGAAAGGTATGAGCTATGGTAAAAGAAATGGAGGTATGATTTCTTCAAAACTCTATTGCATGGTTAATTTCTCTATTCAAACATTCAATCTTCTATTCACTTCAATTTCCAAAATAAGATGTTGTTCCTTTGTCTTCATGTTATATAAGAGGATGAAACTGATAAGGGAATTAAACCCAGAATCGTTGCCTATACCATATTTCTCAGTTGTTGTTGCAAATTAAATCAAATTGATTATGAGTTTTATTTGTTTTGTGAGATTTTAAGAGACATTACAATCATAATATTATAACAATCACTTTTCTGACCAAATAAATGGAAGATTTGTAATGCGCATGAACTTTTTGGTAAAATGACTGAAAGGATATTAAAAATTAATAGTTATAAAATTTTTATCTTGCATTAGATCCACTAATTATACAGAATCTATAATCAGTTTTGAAGTATTTGATGGAGTTAGCAAGTATGAACTGTTGTTGGTTATAATTTATAACTAAGTTTTGTTCTTAGAAAATATATTTTCCAACACTGTTTTTAAAATTTCACACCAAAAATCATTTTCAAATCTCATGGAAAATGAAAACAAGAAAAAACGATATGTTTTCAAAAAACAGTGTAAAATGATTTTGGAAAGTTGTTTTTGAAAATTGTACCAAACATGCCTTAACTTTTACACACATAACAAAAGAAGTAGAAATCTTATGAATACTATGAACATTTCCAGATAAATATTTGTTTATCATATTATTTACATGTAGTTGCAGGAAATCCTACACTACACCCCTCACAAGAATCTATACAATCAAATCATTTTGGGATGAACAATTGTAATTTTTATTGATTAAACTCTTTAAAAATGCTTACAAGATGAAATGGAAATTAGTTAAAGAATTACA